>VZRW01003897.1:308059-407585 GCA_013398125.1 Aegotheles bennettii | reverse complement strand
GCAGCGGGCGCTGCTGCCGCCTCCAGACCCTCCCGCTGCCTCCCGGCCCTCGGCCCGGCCCTGCCCGGTCGCTGCCCGGCTCTGCCCTGGGCGGTGCGGCCGTGCCGGGGTGACAGGACCCGCCGTGCCGCTCCTGTCAGCTCAGGGCCGGCTCCTTCCCCCGGCCCCTCGTGTTTACCCCCCGCTGCCCGTGGCGGGGAGCGCGATCCGCATCCCGGGGGCGGGGGATGGCTGTGCCTGCCGTGCTGTGTTGTACGTGTCGCTCTCTGAGTCCGTTTCTAGATTCCTCCTGGAGAATTTAAAGAGGAACTAGCGAAAGGAAAACATAAACAAGCTGGATGCTGAACGCTGGCAGCTGCAGGGCTCCAAGGCGACGGGCGAGCTGCACCCTGCCAGCTACCTTGCTCTAGACCTGATACCCAAGTCCAAGGACAAAGAGGGACAGTGATTTCCAGCAGTAAATGGTTTGCAGGGAGGAGAGTTCTTCATCGTTGTTGTTCTGTTGTGGATCCATGCGGTGCAGGTTAAAGCAGTTCACCTGTTTGATATTGGAAGCATTGGTAAAATCCTTAAGCTCAGACCAATACGTGGCTCCCCCTTTTTATTTCTGCTTGCATCTGGGCAGCGTGTGATGATTGATGAGGGAAAGCTGGGAGGAAACGTTGAGTGTTAGCTGAAGGAGGAACAAATTAACGTGAGGTGGGATTTTTATTAATTTTATTTTGATGGTGGTAGCTCTGAAGGGTGCCATGTCAGATAGGAAATTGAGCAACACACGGCCAAGCAGAGGAAACAAACGTGTGATGTGAACTCACTTTGGCTACAGATTTTAAACATAACAGCCTTGAAGCATCTCACTCCTAGTGAAAGTATAGGAAGTCTTTAAAAGCATTGGTGCATGTATTTTTAGAGGAGCTGGAGTCATAAATGTAGCTTGGTAGAGGTGTGAAGTTGAATATAACAGGAAGCGTTTGAAATAAGTGCTTTGGTGGAAAATACATTCATTTGGTCAAGATGTTTATTCCAAAGTTCATAAATAAGATAAAACATTTTCAATTTAAAAGTCAGGTTTAAACTCGTATGCTGCCTCAAAATCTAGAAAGTTGATTTGGGTATTTCATAATTAAAAGTTTGCTTCACGTAAAAATAAGGTTTTTTTAAAAAAGTTGTTTAAAATTATTCCTTGCACAGTGGATGTGATATTTTTCTTTGATATTATTCTACCCGTATGAGGCGTTTAATATTGTTTTTCTGTAGGAGAACAGAAAGGTTGTTTTAGGCTCTCTAATATAAATTGATATTTTGCTAAATAACTATGCTGTTTACTTAGCCAGTGAACCATTGTGTGTATCAAATAGGCTCGTTATCAAAACACTGTTGGTTGGGCCATTCTTACTTGCACAGACCCGTGCTGGTACTGGTGGCGTTTCTGTGGATGCAAACAGTGATAATGGATAAACATAAACATTAAACAGAGAAAGCCAAATATATTTATGTCTAATTAGGTCTGCCTTCTCTATAACACTGTCCTGCTGGTTAAATGCTGAGAAGGTTTTATATTAGTTGATACTGTACAAATTCTTCAACTGTCAGTTCTTCATATGTAATCAATAGTGGTTAACTAGTAGGAGTTGCAATAACTCAGAATTTAGTGATCATATTTTTGAGACACTTGTTTTAATTTCAGTTATTCACGATATCTGGAAAAATGCAACGAGCGTTGCTGGTTCTGTGAGCTTCAGAAAATAAGGCTGACTTTTACGTTCTGAAGGGCTGCAAATTTATTTATTGCAATTTTATTTTGGGAGTAACCAAGGGTTGTGAAGGTGAGGAGTTAAACACTCACAGTATAACTGTAGCTAAAATGTAACTTGTATTCAAGGAGATGAAAATGTGAGAGCAGCCTTGTGTTAATGGCTTTTTTCACCCTTGAGCATGAGATAGTACTGCAATTTATTGGTTTTTTTCATGCTTGTTGGCACAGGCAGCTGACTGTGCTGTGGATGACGTGGCCATGTGGGTGGGCACGATGGAGTTGTCTTGTGTCCACCAGCGCTGGTCACACTGAGTCTTGTTGCTCTCCCTTTCTCCCTCATGCTCTGTAAAATCCTGTTTGTGTCTGGTGATGTAGTTTGGGAGTGAAAAGTAAGGGATGCTATTTTAGACAACTCTTGCTATGAATATTGCCAAATTATGGTCACCTTATTTATAGTAGCCAGAGGCACTACTTTGCCTGTTTCTGTGGAAAAAGTATGGGTTCTGAACCTGTGGTGAGGTCTCCTCCTCACCCTGTAGACCTCCTCCTGAGGATGGCTTCTCCATAAGGAGATGAAATTCATGGGCAGGTCATTGTAGGTGAGGTAAAAGAAGTGCTTCATTCCAAACTGGGCATAAGATTGTTGGTTGTTTTGTCAAACTAATATTGTGATGGCATAAACTGGTAATGTGGCTTTTGAGTTTGTTGCTTTTTCCCCTTAGCCCTAAGCTCCAACAGCAAGTTTCTTCCCAGGGCACTGCTGTGAGTCTGGCAGGCTTCCCGAGCTCAGTCAGTGGCCCTTTTTGGTTTGGTGCCTTTTCCAACGTGTGCCTCTGATTTCTGACTGCTCTACCATCATTCTGTCCATCAGCTGTCTGGCTGCTTGCTCCTTCTGAGAATTGCCCAGTCTCAGGCCTTGCCTTGTGCCAAGGAGGTAGTGTTCTATAGTCTGCCTCACCTTTCACTTGTTCTGCTGGCAGCCTGGACACCCAGTTCCTTCAAGGGCTGTCTTTGGGCCAATAAAACTTTATACAAGAACTTTCTATTACTGTTGTATTAGCTCCTGCACTATGCTCTGGTGGGTATAGAATATTTTAATAAGGATTCCCCAGGAAAGAGGTGGCTGTGTGGTTTTGGTAGCCAATTTACTTCATATCTCTAAGGACTGTATTTTCTCGTGAGTTAACATATTCAGCTTAAGAAACTTTCAGAATATAATCAGACTGAGTGCAAATTTATGAAGAAAATGATGATATTATAGAATCTATAGTTTCTGTGAATGCTACTTAGAGCAGGTCGTGCTAATTTAGGCCATTTTTAGCTTGTGTGCTAAATATTCAGTCAGGTAACCAGTTAAACAAAAGAAACGTCAGTGAATAATCATGGATCTGTCAAATTTGTGTGAGAGAGGAAGTCGGGGTTTTATTTCTGCTTAAAGCAAGGTGAAATTTTTGTTGCATGCATGCTGGGGTGGAAGAAGGGAGAACTGCCAAACGTCAGCATGGTCAGTGAGTGTACTGTGTGGAGAAGTGAGTGGCTGCTGGTAGATCCGTTTCGTTGTGTTTGGTTTTGTGCACAATGATTTCTGAGAAAAAGAGCAATAAGAAAGAACAAAAATAGTGCCGCCTTTCAAAAATGTGCATGCGCTTAAAACGCCAGCTGATGTTGAGGCAAAGCTTGCAGGTGTATCAGTTTCCCAGAGTTTGCCTCTTGAGTAGTGGTAGTACATGAAGTAGTAGTTTTTGAAGACAGTTTTCCTTCCTATTGTGTATCTCAAAGATGCAACCAACTGGAGAACAACAAGCCCATCAAAGCAGCGAAAACCTGCTTTAATCTACAAAAAGGTTAGTGTGCTTTCTAACAAGGAATAATGTTATGTGATGGGCAGAGGATGAATCTTGCTTAATGACCTTTTGTGTCTTGATTGAATTTGAAAAATAGCTACATTTGTTTTATTGAAACCAAGGCACATATATCTCGTGTCTGATCATTAAGATCCTCAAGCGTGCAGGTGTAATAAATCTGACAAAAGGGTGATGGAAAACTTGTGCAAATATAAAATCACCTGTTTGAGGTTGTCTTGATCTCAACCTGGTGACAAAATCCACAGACTCAGCCCTTGAGCCTATAGAAGACTACTTTTTGTTACTCCAGACTATGAAATTAACTTCTTAAATCCCAGATGCGTTTTTAGTAAAAATGATCAGGGAACCATTTTTGTGGTTTATTCTCCTCTTTCTGTATCCCACAGAGGCAATTGTTCTGTGTCCTTTTCTCTCATATCTGAAAAACAGTGTTTGAACACCATAGGTGTTCAAATGTTCTTCAGGATATGTTGTTTTCTAGGGAATAAACCCATGTCCTTCTGTTTAAGGAGCTTGGGAGTTTTCAGATGCGCGTGATGAAAATGCCTGGATCTCTCTTAGACTTCTGTTTTTTTCCTTTTTTTTTTTTTTTTTAGCTATGAGAATGAATAGGATCCACTGTTGAGACAGTCCAGATTATACAGCAAGACTTGTTATGTCAGCCAGTATTTGATGGCTTTAGGGCTCTGTCATATGATTAAAGCAGGTATGAATGCACAGCTTCACACTTCCTGTTTATAAATCTGTAGAGCTGCAAGTAGCTGCTCAAATTCACAGGGCACTAATTATTTCACAACTTTGGCATTCAGTTCTGATGCTTGTTTTGGGAGGATACCTCTGTAGTCTCTGCTGAACATGTACTGCAGTGCACAAGTGACCGGGGGAATTCTACTGAAGCTTCCAGGAACTGATAAAAAGAGGCTACTATAGAAGAGAGGTTATTTATCTGTAATTCTCCATCTGCTAAGTTGCAGTCACCCCTTTCTCTGCTTTTACTTTGGGTTTCAAGTTAGAGAAGTGTACTCAGTGGTTTTCAACCTCTCTGTATAACTGCCCAAGTTATTTCCTATTGGAAATGAGGAACACTTGTGTAGTGAACTTAAGTCAACCAACAGTAAGTTTCCTTTCCCAAGGTGCCTTTTGTGGTCTCTCAAAGTTCTTTACGAAATACCAGTTGAAAAATTACAAGTTAGAGGAAAACGTTGCCTTTTGCTTAGGCTTCTGTGATGGCTGTTGTTCTGAGGGAGCTGATTGCGTACCTTTTAGTAGGCTTTTAGTAACTCAGATGGTTCCTAAGTCCAGCTGTACCAAGCATGGCAGTAACTTGGTGCATAAGTGCTCAGTTGTTGGATGTGCACACAGTAATTTCATCTGATAGAAGAGGATTTAAGAATGTAGGCATTTCATAAACAAGGAGCAGTTGAATATCTTAGAGCAAAAAGCCCTCAAAACCTTGAAATGTGATTCAGTAAATGTTGGGAGTCTTCTGGCTTCTCACTTCAACAGGTGAGTCTTGTCTCTAAATAACAGTAGTCTCATAATATTAGATACATTTTTATCCTTTAAGCATATTACTAGAGATTCAAATGAAAGCGGTCAGGAAAGTTGCCAAATGAACGTAAGTAGATAATATCATTCTAGCCATGGTGGCTGGAAGTTAAAGCATAAGCTGAACAAATCCTCATTTTGAGTGTTAAACATCTTGATATAAGCTAAAAGTGCACTATCACGCTATTATATACTTAATATATTTGCTTATATTGACTAAAATTGAGTACTCTAAGCATTTATTTGTTTTATAGATTATATGCCTATATATCTCATAGTTCATACAACTCTTTCTTGTTCTGCTTTATTCCATGTATTTTAAGTTTCTATATAGGAAAGAAAGTTCTGGAGGTTAATTCTAAATAAGACTTTCAATTTTGAAGTCTTTTAAAAACAAGTGATTTCTTAATTTGTTATATTGCTTGAAGCAGTTGCTTTTTCTTTAACTTACACTTAGTCTGAATTACTGTGAATGTCCACGTTATATTTGCAGTATTGAAGAACTACAAAAAGCATCTTTAACATTTAATTTTCATATGAAAAGGTCATTTACATAATGAGACAATGAAGCCTTTGGGCAAAGATGAATGTAGAAGAAAAATCCATTAAGGTAGATTCTGCCTAAGAGTTTGAAAGGGCCTAATTCACCAAATTTTGAATACTATATTATTGCTAGCACTTACTGGAATAAAAATACTCTGCTTGCCTAAAGAGCAGCAAAATCCTAATGCACGGCCTCTTTTGTGAATTCTTCAGGGACATCTTTTGTTAGTGATGATTGTCTGTATAGCTTTAGTGTTTTCAGCTTACCTGTGTAATAATACTTAGCATTTCTTTTTTACACCATGAATTTTAACACCTCTGCAAAGTGAGTGGTTTGGGTTTTTTTATGAGCTTGTGTTTGCAGTTGGGCAGGGTTGGCGTAGTCCTTCTTAGACGTGGGGACATGTTTGGAAAGAGTGCATCTCTTTTAACTGCATTTTATGAAACTGGTGTAAAAGCTCTTCTGAATTTCTCATTCTCGTGAGTATAAGATGGGTTCAGATCTCGGTTTGAAACAAAACATGTCTGCGTGTAGGTTTTGTAGTGGTTCACCAAATCTGTTTAAAAACTGATACAAGTTACAACCAATCACAGCATTTTTCTATGTAGACCAGTAAGTCATTCATTATAACGACAGCTAAGAAAAAAATCCTGCGTTGTTTTAGTGTAATGTGGCTGAGTTCTAGGAAATAGAGATGTGTGTTTCTTGGTTAAATAACCTAATAGGTTAACAAAATTGCTTTCTTTTAAAAATATGCCAACATTTGCAAGAAGGTGTTCATTTGGCAAACTAGGATGTGCCTGAGGAAGGTTTGGACAAACAGTAATCAAGGCAGTTTGTAACTACCAGGGTTTATTTCTCATTGTATACATTACTTAATGTAAAAATGGTGAAAGCACTAAAATTGTTACCTGAATCATTACGTCCACTGAAGTGATTAGCTGTCACAGGTAGGGTGACATATCGAGTGACGCGCCGTGATCTCCAGGGCATTTAAATGCTCTCCCTTCTCCCTTTAGCCTATCACAACATGTAACAAGCCTCTCCTATCACATGGAAATGTGCTGATGAGGTTAACAACTCATTGTGCTTCCCATGTGGTGTATTTGGGGCAAAATAACGATCTCTCTTCTGGAATGGTATTCATAAACCGTGCATAGGTTAATGTGCTCACCGATGCATTAAGGTGGAATGCACTGCAAACCATCCAGAGTTTCTGGGACTGACAGGACAGCCCCTTACTCGCAGTGGGGACCTTTGGACAAACTGAGGAGGTGGGCAGAAACACCATCTGGCTTTACACATTGCCATGCACTTCAATTTTGACTTTTCAAATGGTTTTAAACAGCTGGTGAGACAACCTGTACCTTAAAAAGGGGGTTGACTTCTCTTCTGGTCAGGTTCTCTACAGGAGCATGTCATGAGCTGCAGAGAAAGGCAGTGTGGAACTGTGAAGCAGCCACACCAGCCATCAGAGTGCCATGCATGCTTCTAACCATTGACTACAAGAGGAAAATAAAGCTATGCTTTGCAGTGTCTTGTGTAACACTTATTTTGATGATTCTTTTTAATGTCAAAATCCTTTGAAGCTGTTTCGCTTAGTTTAGAGTCTGAATTGGACCCAGAAGTTACGAGAGGCGATGTTGCCAGGCCAAAATAAAAGAGAATTGCATTCTGCATAGAAATGTGTTCTTCGTCGTTTAAAAATAAAACCTGTTACAAGCCCTTTTGAATTCTTCCTCACAAGCAGTATTTTTTATTCATGTTGTATCTCTCTTTTTGTTAGCTGGTCTTTCAGTTGTCATCCACTCAGACAATTTAATTTCATGTTAAGTGTTTAATATAGAATGCATGCTTATGTTTCTTTGTTGTTTTGAATTGATACTCCTTATCTTAATTTATAATGATAATGGAAATGCTTAGGTTTTATCCTGTGGCAGACTGCTTTGGCAACAAGTTGTGAACTGAAATACTTTAACAGGTTTATGCTATTGTCTCAGTGGAACTTTACAAATGATCATAGGTCTGATTTAGTTGGATTTTTTGACAGCTGTTTTAAAGGATCAATTTTACTGCATTAGTTTGAAAAATTGTCCTTTTAAAATTCTGAAACCTTGAATGAAAAAAATGTGGAAGAAACTCAAACCTAAGCAGAAGAGGAAGTGTCAGATTTAGTAAGTCCGTGGATGTGGAGAAAAAGAACTGAAAGTATTGGGATAGTAATTATGAGAACTTCAGTTTTGCAGATTAAATTTGTTCTAAAAATGGACTTGAATGTGGCATCATGAATCTATTTTGGGCTGAAGAAGCACTTCTTTTCACTCCATGTTCCTAGTTGTTAGGTGTTATCCAGAAGCAACATCTTACTCTGCACTGGAAATTTCCTACTCTTGTAAAGATTTTATCCCCATGTTTTCCCTAACAATGTGATACAGTTGCATCCTGGATTTTAGTTTAAAAATTAGAAAAGTGGATTTGCACTTCGCGCAGCTGAAGCAGCATTGTGTTAAGGAAAATCAGCAGCAGTTGGCACAGTCAGTATAACCTGTTCTGTGTTCGAGGACGCTAACAAAGGTTGTTATTGGTGGAAAAGTAACAAGAACTTTTTGGTCCCTGTTTTCCTGTCTTGCAACTAACAACATACTTCTTCTTTTCCTAAAGAATTATAATTGATCATTTTGCCGCTAACCAGTTCCCCACTTTTTTGTGTTACCTGCAATTCTGTGTTGTTTTCTAACCACTTTGCTTAAAGAATAGCCATGTAAATGTCTCATGTGAACTGATCTTATTCTTTAAATAAGGAGGAAGGAACTGTAACGTACACTAACTCTAGTATAGAACACAGACTAAATATGTGCAGAAGTCAGAGTATTAAAATAATAGAGGTTAAAAAGCAGAATATAAAATATTTGATGAAGATCTCTTAATATAAAACATTCATAATTTATTATGTAAATGTACTGCTTCTAATAGAGACTGTAATGTCCTTGGGGATATCTTGTTAGTCCCTGCAGGGAGAGATTCCAGCTGCTGACACTGTTCAGGGCATTGTAGCTCTTTGGTGTAAAGTCATTCTGATACTTTTCTGTTTCTGTACTTTCTGTGAAACAGCAGAGTGTGTGTTTGTATGAAATTCTGAAATTGGAGTCATTGCATCAATCTAAACTGGTTAGTGGCAGTAAAATTAGTGGAAGGTGGTTTCATTTCCAGCTGTTAGTGTATCTAAATATGCACGAAGAGGTTGGAAACTGCAATGAGCAATGATGGTGCTTGGGGGAAGGTAGGCATCCAAAAAGGGTTACTTGCTTTTAGGGCTTCCTTAATTCCTGATGAATTTTTGTCCATGCTTCTGTCTTTTGGAGGGGAGTTCAGGGTTCCTGTTGCTGTTGCAGTAAGATGGCTTATGCTCTGTGGTTAAAACCACTTAAAATTTGTACCTCTGCTCCTTTCCTTTTACTTTGTGGTGTTGCCATGCCTGGCTGTGCCAGTCAGACAGCTGAGTGTGTTTTCTCTAATGCAGAGACAGCAATAATTCACTCAGAGCAGCTAGAACAGTGACAGCACCTCATCTTGGAAGAAACCATAGGTGCTCTGACAGGGGCCTGTGATTAATCAGGGCTGGAAATAGGTTTGTTCAGTCACTGACTAGTTCTTTAATTGATAATGGTAATTACTTTTCTCCCTAATATTGTGGTCTATTGTGCTTAAATTAGTGGTTGTACATATGGTAGAGGTTATCTTAATGATCTGCAGAGGTTTCTGAATTTTCAGGTTCTTTCAGGTTTCTTCTGTGTCTCACAGGGTTGCACTGGCAAGCGTATAAAACCAGGCTCCTTTAATTCCTGAGGATATAAAATATGGCCAATAAGATTTAAGTGCTCAGATGGTGGAAGGATTATTTCACTGTTGGGGCTATTATGGAGCAATTCCTATCCACGCTAGTCTTATGGGGAGGGTTGTCACGGAACCTGTACTGATTAGCTTTGCTTGAAGCAAACATAATCCAAATAGCAATGGGACAGTGTGTGCCCTGATGGAGATACTTTACAGATGGATAAAACAGGCTAATAATACTTAATGGCATTCTTTGTAAGGATGGTAACGGTGAGAAGTAAGCTCTTTGAAGATTAAAAGCATCACATAAATGCTAAGTATTCATGTTAAAGAGAATTGGCAAATCCTATTGTAATAACTAAATCTTTTCTGCTTTCTGCACACAAGATGTTAAACCTTTGATATGCATTATGGTTGGGTCTGACAGGACCAAGAAAAGCTTTATCATCGGGTTGAGCCACTACTACCTAAAAACAAAGAACGGGTAGGAGCAAAAAAATACAATTGGATTGAATAATACTTATTTTTTTATACCAAAACTGTGGTGCTGTTATCCTTAAACTCCTGTTATTGATAAATGTCATGTTAAGGCTGTTAGCTCTTTGGTGAGATGCACTGTGTAATTTGAATGGTGCCGGTTTTGATACTCTGCTTAGAAAAGATTCCTTAAGAGTGTGGATTCATTTCTTCATTAGGGGAGGCAGGAATTTTTTTGTCTGTTTTCCCCCAAAATACGCTCAAGTGGATTCCTTTTTGGCAGGGATGAGCGGGTGTGGAGGTTGTCTTTTCAGCCATAACTGGTTCATTTATCTCAATTGTATTTTGCAGTTTGTTCTTCCTATTTAGGGTCATTCCCAAACATGCTTCATGTTCATTTGCACATTTTGCCTCTTTGAAGCTTTTTAGTAATTGCTTTGGTTCTTGACAACTTCATAACTGCAGCCATTAAGTCACAATAAAGACTAATGAAAAAAGTAATAAAATTTCCATGTATAACTAGGATGAGGATTCCTAGGGGAAATATTGAGCAGGTGATTACAGGGAAGATAATTGTCTGGTAAGAGAATTGTATGACCTGTGAGTTTGATATTGAACCTGTAAAATTGTCACTTAAAAATCAAAATATTAGACTTATTCAAACCCAAGCTGGAAGCCAGGAAGAGCTTGAGGCAGGTGAATTCTGCTTGCTGTATGAAGGCTGATCAAGTCGTCTGTTTTAATAAAATTCAGGTTTGGTTATTTTTAGTAAACAATAAATGCAATGTTATGCTGATGGTTGCAAATTATTGCTTGCTCTGTATACTTGAGATCTGCAGGGATCTGTTTTGTTGTTGTTTTTGGAGGCACTGACATAGCAAGCTGTTTTTCATCCAGCAGTGACATTGGAAATTCAGATTTCTGTGTGCGTGTGTTGAGAATTGTGCACATTCTGATGCTTACAATTATGGGAAAAGTGCTAAGTCTTCTAGCAGATACACTATGAGATACTTTAGTCAGATGAGCTCAGTTTCTTGACTCTTCACCTTAACTGAACTTTTTATCCTCTCTGGTTTTTGTTTCCCTTGTTTCCTGTTTTGGTTTTCAGCATTGTCTATACATTGTGGTCTTTGCCTGGGTTCAGCTTTTTTTTTATTTCGTTTTTTTTGCTGTTCACCTGTGAGCTGCAATGAATAATTTCTTTTCATGTTGCCATATTAAATACTTCAGGCTTTTGAGACAAAGATTTTTGTCAGCTTTTTGTGCAGTTACTGCTCCTTATACTAATGGAAGTTATGATTTACATGTTACCTTTGTGATTCTGGTATAAACAGAGGTCACCAAATCACTGATTTATTTTCAACAGTCACTACTTCCTCTGATAAAATGAGAGAAATTAAATCAGATCTGCAGGTTGTTTCTGTGTCCAGTTTGTTACAGATTATGTTAATTGCCTGTCAATTCATAGTAGGCACGGCAGATTAACTCCACCTACCCCCAGCTAAGCTATTGGGGTTCTGTCCTTTCAACTGATTAAAGCAACTCCTTAGTAGTGGCTTATAGTACTTTTACAGAGTATCTTAGTTCATTTATCAACCATCTGTCTGATGTAGACTAGAATTTATATTCATTTTAGTGTTGAGACGACTGAGATGTGTAGAGGTTAAGCATCTCTTGCCTGAATGTCTCTTGTACTTGTCCTTTACTGCAACAGATGACTGCATGCTTTTGAAAGCTGCATTTTGCATCTCATTCTGTATCATCACCACATTTTACTTAATTGTGCTTGGATTTTGAAGGGGAGGGGAGGAAGCGTTGTAAAGGAAGGGGTTTTTTTGTGGTTGGTCTGACTTTCCTAATGAATATTAAATAGGAATTTAAAGTGAATTTACTGTGCTTACTCTCATTGCACATGTCACAGGCAAGGTATATAGTAATTAGGTTACATAAGCTGTGATAAATCCATTAAGCCTGACTAACCACTTCTTTTAACCTTTAGACAGGCTCCTTTCAAAATGAATGTTTGTTTCTTTTAATGCTTAACATTCAGGTGTGAACTGTTGCATCTCACGCAGCAGTGCTTGCTCGTAAATTTTGGTGTAGCTTCTCTTCAGTGCATCTGTAAATCTTTAAACATCTTTGCAAGGGTGTTGGAGAGCAGCCATATGCTGAAAGATGGGAAGATAAGTTACTGTTAGTTCTTGCTTTAGGTGGAAGTTGGTTACTTGTGCCATGCAGAGACCGTGGTGCATGGCAGTTCTTACATTCCTGACCTCAGCAGTGTTCTTAGTGTCTCATCTTTTTTTTTTATAAAAAAAGGTAAATTTTAGATACTTTCTTACAGTATTTGAATAAAACATACTATTGAGGTAATTTGTACAAACCTTAGCTTAGATTTGTTAGTCTCTAAGGAAGTATGGTAGATTATGCAGCGTAGTCAGGAGTTGGCTTTGATATAACCGTTCTCTTCTGTCTCTCTTTCCAAGATGGGAAGTGAACAAGCAGAAGTATCAATATTAGGTGCATTCAGTCATATTTTTGTGATGACTATTGGTAAATTTCACTAGTGGTCTTGTAACAGCAGAGTAACTTCTGCTGAGCCAGGTATTTGCTTCCCAGCTTGCTGAGTGTTGTGCAGGTGTTGGTTGTGTAAAGTTGTCCTGTGCTGCCCAGTACGACCTTTGTCTTGACGTGACAGAGGTGGTGCTGTATGTTGAACCATACATTACAATGCATTTTTAAACTCTGAAATTCAGGTCAGTTTTATGTGGGCAGCAAAATAAACTTTAAGTCTGGAGTTGGGCATCCAAACTTGCATAATTTGAGCTTCAGGTACAGTTTTATTCTAAAAAGAAAACTCCAGGATGACTTGGTGATAAGTATGTGGGGTGAAAGCAGAGGAAGGAGGGTGGTTTCCAGAGGAGATTGTTTTGAAAGGCACTACACAAATCATTACCTGGACAGATGTGAGTTTAAAGAAGAAAAATAGCAGAGTCATAAATCCATATAAACAGCATTAAGTTTAAGTAACACTATTAAACTAAAAATATCCTTGGCAGTTGAATGAGCTAAAGGTTTGTTACAGTTACTGTAAGTTGTGGTGACATTTTTAGCTGGGGCTGTGTGGTTTCATTTAAACTTTATTAAACAAACTAGAGCTTGAATATTCCCTGGAGGACTGGAAGCAGCACTAGTCTGTTAAACTGTCTTTAACGTTATTGGAAACCATCCAGCCGAGGTAGCACCGAGGAGGTTTGCACTAGTAAAAGTTCAAATTGCATTGCTTTCTCTGCCACAACAGTGAGGTTGTGCCACCTGCTAGTGGTAGGAGCAATGTAGGGATGGTTTTTGCTGTGTTGGCTACCATAAACTTATTTTAGGAAGTCTTACATGTTCTGTTTTTCACTGTCAGGTTATGAATGCAGCACAGTGTCGGTCTGTCTAAGGAAAGCATCTCCTGAATGGGCTTTTCTTAGGTGTTTGTAGGCAACTGTCTTCTGGAAGTGTTTGGCAAGACTGCTCCTTTGGAAAAAGTGAATGTATTTAATGAAGGAACTTAAGTCAGTGTAGGAAGCAGGGTTGTTAACTATGTTGACATCTAAAAGTGGGATTAAAAATATCTCCGTGGTCTGCGATGCTTGCTGCATAGGACTTGTGGAATTGAGAGAAAAAAAGGTAGTTTGTGGGTATGCAAGTGTTCTAATGTTCAATGTTATTACAGTAATAGGTGTATTGCTTCTGGAAATGTTAGTTTCATAATTTAAGACTTATTTTATTTCCTTGCAACACACCATCATGTTCTGTCTCTATGTTGAATAATTGGTACTTTGGTGTTAGGATTTTGTATTCAAATATTTTGTCTTCCACACTCACAGTAAACACTGATAATATCTTTAATTTATACTCTGCTCATTTCAGTAGTACTTTGATGTGCTTGGATCTAAATGTATAATGAGCTTATTTTTACAAAGCTTTGCAGATGATTTTAAATGGCCAGCATCTGTCATCTTAATGTGTCCTGGGGAAGGAGTAATTACCTTTCCTGTAATTCCGTGACCTGTTTCATAGTTTCTGTGTGCAAACAATATTATGTGGTCTCTAGCACTAGCAACTTGCTTTTGAGATGTAGCATGGACTAGCAGTATCAACTTACCTGCTATTAAATGATATACTGACAGTTCTTTTTGAAGGTGTTAGTAGTATTGGTTGACTGGTTTTCTTCCCAGTCTTCTCACCAACCCATCCTTCAGTAGGACCCCAGTCACTCCTGTGTTTCTGCTCAGTTTCATGGTATGTATGGGATTTTTCTATTCCTGGACACTGTCTGAAACACACTCTTGGGAATTGTAGGTGCTCAAGGAGGTGCCAGTAACTGCTGCATGGAGTGCTCTTCGGTGTTGAGCTGTAGTTGGTCTCAGTTTCAGTGCTGTGCTTGCTGTCTTAACTTGTGATACAGTGAGACCTGTTTGCTTGGAGCAGAAGCCTTCTGTGTCCTGTGAAACTGCAAAACAGCAACTCTGCCGAGGTTAAATTAATTCACTGCTCTTCGTCACATCAGTTTAGCACAAGAAATCCTGCTCTGTGCAGTTCTGTCGCCAGAGAGGTGGCTGCGTTCTGGAGACTTCTAGGAACGTGTAACTTGCTTGGTGCACTTAGGGGGGAGGTAAGGGGATACATAAAATACATCTGGAGTACTGATACTGACTGCAGTTAACAGATTACAAATTGCATTAATTTCTGTTAGTACAAGTAAATCTCATGAAGGAATGGCCAGTAAATTTTATGATTATGAAAGTACTTGACTGACTAAAATACCTTTGTATTCTAACCTATTACATAAAGTGAGTTCCCATTTATTTGATTAATAAAATTTTCTATTAAAACAGTAACTGAAAGTTTTACATTGCTATGGGCTGTTGTATTTCTTTTAATTAATCCTGGCAATAAAATAGTGCACAAGTGTAACTCGGCAAGATGGTACCCGTGTTCCTGTTGAGAAGTGCTTTTGCAGTAAGTGGGCTCAGCAGGGACAGAGGCTGGGAGGGGATGGGGTTGTGTGAAACTGCTCTGCTCAGGAGTTGCAGGTGTGGTCGGTGCAGCAGGAGTGCAGCAGGGTTCATCTGGAGCCTCCTTCACTTCTCCCCACTGTGCTGCCAAGCTGGGGAGAAACTGCAATGAGCTGGAACAGGGGACACAGAATCAGTAGTTAGGAATGAATGCTGGAAAAAAAGGTATTTATATTTCCCTCACAATTTCTTATGAAAATTAGTTGAATTTTCTATGCAGCTGAAAAAATAACCTGAAAACATCAATAATGACACAATCTGGATGAAGTGGCTGTACATGTTGTGTGAGCTTCAGCCTGATTTTTGCAGTAAGAAATAATCAGGTTACTTGAAAGTCCATTATAGTACGTGTAAAGCTGTAAGCATCTGGTTAGTTAGCGCTCTGTTTGTGTATAAACTTTTTTGCCAAATGACTGCAAACCAGATTGGATTAACTGGTGAGGAGTTCAAAAAAATTAACGGAGGGGAAGAAAAAACCAGAATGCAGAGTCTGTTTTTATTAAAAGTGTGTGCGTGCTCATGCATATAAAAATACAATAAATTAAAATATTTTAATCAAAGAACGATTGCCAGATTTTTGTCTAGGATCTAGGTTGTTTGCTTTACCTTGCCAAAATAAGCCAATACCTTCCCCTTTTCATGTCCCCTTAGTAATCCCAAGCTTTTACTCCTTAAATGCATGGTCAGGAGTTGTTCCTGTTGGCTGAGAATTTGCTGTAGTTACACCGTGTGTAAGAGGTGTGGAGGGGACGAAGTGAAGCATCCCTCTGATGTGAAGCACTTATGTTAATTTCTTGCTCACGTTTGGAGGAGAAGCTGCAGTGTGAGGGTTGGTTTCTTTGCAGAATCTTTATTTTGGTTCCAATTTCCATAATTCAGAAGAATTATGGGAGTGTGGAGAGTGTCGCTTCAGGTTGTAAAATTGTGTCAGAGAGTCTGTTTCCCGTCAGCCGGGGAAAGTCTTGGAAGCAAACTTCAACTGGCGTGCCTAACAGTGTTTGAGCATTCATTAAAACATCTCATGTAGAGACACAAAGAAAGAAAAGGACTCTATGGACAGATGTTAATATGAAATAGTGCAATTTAAATGCCGCAGAAGGCAGGTAACAATATTATCCCAACATCCTTCTGCCATGTAATTAAATTATACTTGTTTTATTAAAACGAGATATGTGATGATGATAACTCGAGTATGTCTTTTGCCAAATCCGTGTTAATTGATAGCACCAGTGCTCTGTGGGTCACACTTTGCATTTATTTCTTAAATTCTTCAATATTTTATTTTTCTGGTCAAACGTACCCAGAATCTGTAAGACAATTTTAAAAGAAACATGACCCAATTTCTGGTTTTATACACAATTGTTAAATGACATCACTAATCTGTTGACTAGGATTAAAATTAGAGAGGAGTATTTCAATGTGATTTACTTTTAAGGAGTGATTTTTCTTTTGAGGAATGAATTAATTAAAATGTAGAAGTTTTATAGAGTGCTGGATTAAGCTTCTTAAGTGTTCTGTTTAATTTTGGGTGACAAAAAGCTTGACAAGCTTTTGGCCATGTCGGTGTTCCTTCTGTCTGGCTTGTTATGTCAGGGGAAGGAAAATGCCTTGCTATAAATACAGTGAAATAGCTATCACGTACAGCATCAGTTCTTTTGGCTTCTAGGTGGTAAATAGCTCTTTCTGTACTACACGGTAACTTAGATGTGGTCTGGGTCAGGCTGGGTCCTTCTCTGCAACTTGATTTTTGGCAGAGGACTGGTTTGGTTCAGCGAGATACGTCACTTCTTAAACACTTTGTTAGAAAGTTGCTTTGTGCTTGTAAAATCCAAAATCAGGGGCTGCTTTTCAGGAAGGTCATGTGCAAGTATGAACGGGGTGTCATAAATCTTCTGGTGTTTACGGATTGCAAACAAGCTTGAACGGGTTTTAGCTGGCAATCGGATTCTGCCTGGGCAAGAAAATCTTAGGTGAAGAATCACATGTAGTCCAAAGTTTAACTGTAGTATTCCTATTAAATGAATGCTTCACTCTACTGTATCATGAGCGTGTAAGTGGTGATTATTATTGTTTTTTTTCAGTATGGAAAAGTAGACTGATTGCTAGATGAAACTGCTTGAAGCATGCTGCTGGAGCTGCTCTTAATAATATTCACCGCTGTTGGTTACAGATCATTTCTCCAGCTTCCATGCAATGTGAAATTGATCATAAAGCTCTATTTTCCTTTTGTGTCACTGTAATGGTGCTTAATTTAGAACAAATATATTATGCTATAGTCAGAGAAAACTTAGTGTTGTAATCATTGATGTTGACTTCAGGTCTACTTCACTTTTTTGGGGGGAGAAGATTAGATTATTAGATCTCATTTTCTAGTAGTCAGATTTTCCCACTATTTAGGTGAAATCATGCATTTGATTTCTTCCTATCTTTTTATTGTAAAGGTAAATGTATAGAATTTTGAGAGTCCTTGAGATTTCTACAACATCTTTATTGACCAATCTTTTTTTTTCCTCTCCTTTTCTCACTCAACACAGTTACAGACATAGAGCTAAAGCGACTGAAAGATGCTTTCAAGAGAACTTGTGGCCTCTCCTATTATATGACTCAACAGTGCTTCATCAGGGAAGTTCTTGGTGATGGAGTCCCACCAAAAGTTGCTGAGGTAACCTATGAACTTGCTGTTTTTCTGGGGTGATGTATGAGGGTGATAATGTACACATGGAGATGTGCACACACAAATATGCCTCCACAGATACACAAGATAGTGTATGAAAAATGGAAATAAATGAAACTATCACAATGTACCTCCTCTATCTGAAGGTAATGTTCCCAACTTTTGGATCATGACTTGTCACTGATGTGTGCTTGACTGAGCTATTGATTCCAACCCAACTGATAGGTGGTGGATGCCTTGGAAGTAAACCTGAATATCCAGGTGTAGATTTGGGGAAGTAAAAGGTTGGGAAGTTTTAACACTATATGCAGCCATTTTAACAGAGGCTTTTATTTATTCTGGAGATGTTGCTGGTTTCTCTGAGATTCCACTAGCTTTTACTTTGTTTTCTAAAGTGCAGGTTAATCTTTACAAGCTCTTAAAAAGAATTTTATGTAGAATAAACATATAAATGAACTGTGTATGTATCTGAAACATAAAAATAGCATCTTGTACATGTGCACGTTTAAAGAATTGTCTTGTTTCCTGGTATTGCCCCCGACTTGAGTGAGAAATTAAAGTATTGTTGCTAAAGAAAAAGATGAGCCAGACCTTTCAAATGATATCTTGCTCAACGTCATTTCTAGTCACAGCTTCTATTTCTGGTATCTTCAGTGTTACTGACCTCGCAGGCAGCATACATGTCTTCCAGTTTTATTTAGATAATGTGAGTAGTGAAGTGTGCCTTGCAAAAGGTTTAATGTCACTTGTTTTCTAAGCTTAATCTTTTCTCCATTCTTTTTTCTGTTTTTCCTAAACGGTGACAAAGACAATGTCTTATATTAACAGTTTGATTTTGTGTGGGTATTCAAGTGTTTAACAGCAAAAATTGCAGTGTTGTTAGCACTGTCAAATTAAAAGAAAGTATATGACTTGCCCGTAGCTTAAAACAAGTCTTCAGTATTAATCTCTGGGTATTCTGCCTGGATGCTTTGACTGTTGGTAGCACATAAGATTAAACAAAAAATGTATCTTAGACTCTTTGTGATTGATTTGAAATAATACGAAATGTTGAGAATTTTACATTATGAGTTAACTTGTACAAGTTTATCCCTTTTATGCCAGTATTAAGGATTAAATTAGAAATACACTTTCAGATAGATGAAGAGAGGAGACAGCTTTATTTGAGGAAATGTATACAATGCCTATTCTTAAAAAGTCTAAAAGCACAGAAAGGTTAAATTTGAGTGACAGAGAATAAAATGTAAAGAAAAGATCATATTTTCTTAAAATCTGTGAAAGAAAACCAGTGATTTCTCATTTGGTTATTCATATATATATTTTGTGTTGGTAGTTCTGTTAATGGGAAATGTAAGAATTCTCTTCTTTTTTGTGCTTTTTATGGGTTTTCTTGATCATTTATATTAAGACTTAATCTATAGAGTTCAACAGAGCCAACTGTATTTTTAAAAAAGTAATGATTTGAATGTCACATAAAGGTAAATTGCTTACATATGCAGTGTAGCCTTGAAGGCACCTTTGAAATCAGAATGATTAGATATAGAAGTATGGAATTCAAATCTCTGCCATCACATTGTCCACAAAGCATATACAATCATTGCGTCCACATAAAGCACACATTTAGTTTTAATAATTTAGCCCTTCAAGCATTTGTAGGTGGACTGAACTTCAGTAATAGAAGAGGATGGTCTGAGTACCCTGTGGGAAGTGGATGTGTCTTGGTAGGGCTGTATCATACAGTGGAATGAAACTGCAGGTTCTACATAATATTTTCTGTAGAATTAGATCCTTCTGCATTATCGGCCTCATTTACACTTACTTGCCTTTGGTCATCTTTTGATAGTCTGAAGTGGATAGCAGTGAAAAGTGATAGCTTGATGGGTAGGCGAGAAGAGGATTTACTAAGAGAACGCATAGAACTACACCGAGTGAAGTGTCTTCAGTGTCTGCCTCAGCATTGTGTCTGGTAGGAACTGTGATAGAGAGGTGAAAAAAATCCTACAATTTTTTTATTACCTTGTTGCCCAGTATTTCTTCGGAGGTTATCTAGAGCCCATTCTGCAAATGAATTCTGCAATAGGAAAGGCAACAGTGGGAAATATTTTGCACGTTGTTGTACACAAAGCGTAAAGGGCAGTTGGAGTAGTAAATCTAATGTAGCTAGTCTGTCTTAGGTATTTAATTTTCATCTTTCTATGATTACAGTACTATGTGGCTTAACCAGATCTGTCCAGTGCCCTTGACAGGCCCATGGCTGGTTTGTTTGGTCACTCCCAGTCCTGGCTTAATTCTTCCTTGAGATGGAAACCACACCTGAGATAGTAAGAGCAGTGACTCATTCCCATGGTTCTGATATTCAACCCTCCTCTTCCACTCTTTCCTTGTGCTAGAGGATTCTGGCTACTGCATTGACTGCTGAAGGGGAAAGAAGAGATAAAAAGGGCTTTTGGTTCTATTCACTTTTTTCTTGTTCCACTTAACCTTGTGCCCCTCTTGTAGAATCCCAGCTCATTTAGGCAGATGTACTTGAGGAAACACAGATCTGTCTGTGCTTTGTCATTAGATGTTTCTGAAGCTCATTTTCGAGCCCCATTATCCTCGAGAGACTCAAAGGTAAATTTGTTCTGGAGTGTTCACTGGATGCATCCAGTAGGTTGATGATCCTAATTGTGGAAGGTCCTCATAGAATGGTAGATTTTGTGCTGTAACAACTTTTATACTTCAAAACTGAAGCCCTAATGAATATGAGAGTTTGTACGCTGCTGTCATGATTTTGTTTTATGGTGGTTTAAAAGTAGATTGTTTTGATGTGTTTACGAGTTGAACTTGTTGAGTAGGTTCACAGGATGTCACCCACTGAAGATGCTGTGAGAGATGTGATTTTTCCAGCACTGCTGATAGTCTAGGAGACCAGTGTCACTCCAGTTGCACATATCATCTCTCACTGTTGTCTCTGATCAGCTGTGAGTGTAAATGTTTCCTGACTGTTATGGTGGGAGTTTTAAAAAATTTGGAAGTGTTTTCAGTCTGTAGTTTGGTGGATTTTTGTCTGCAGGCCCCAAGGTGTCATGGCTTCTTGTGTAGGCTTGCAAAAAAGGCTAAAATTTGTTATGCAGGCATTTGGAGTTTCAAAGGGAGAAAACAAACAGAGCTTAGGAGGTCAAGCTGTTAATGTTGCTTTAGCTGTTTAGAATTGTGTCTGGTTGTAGTTCATATGTTTAAAAAACAAACCAAAGCAGGAGGAAGGGAAGCAGGTGTTGCAGTTAAGACCTGTGGGTTGCATTTCATGGTTTAATAATGATTCACTCTGCTTTGTGAGTAATGCACAAAATAGTGAATCTGTCCACAATAATTCTGAAGCTCTGCTGATCTCTGAAGTCTGCTATTGCTATTTGGCTAAATTCTCATATAAAAAATATTCTCGAGGCTTTACTGGAGAAAAATGAAAAAGCAGTGCATAACTGCATGTACACATACTGGTTTTAATGTTGTTTCTTTAGAATGTAATTTGGATGCAAGCAAAGATTTAAAGTGTGCACAACACTTTTCTTAATAGAAGTTTATCTCTGTTCCTTTATCTTTCCCTCTGAAAAACATATATTTAAAAAAAAACAAGTTCAGCAAATAAGTCTGTTATCCAAACCATGACAAATGACTTTGTTATGGTCTTTCACAGTAATAGTTCCCCATCAGCTAGACTTAATACTTTCTCTTTATGGTTAGATGCTCAGTGTGATACCTGTAAGAAAATAAAGATACATAGACACTGAAATAACTCTTCTATGTAAGAATAATTTATAAGTTCTGCCTGCTTTAAATTCTAATACCTAATGCAGATTTCTGTCTTGTGATACTGATAAAGTGCTGGTGCTTGTAGGGGTAGATTTGGGACCACAGGAGGAGCCTGTGTTTGAAGAGCAGTACAGCATATGTGTTTTCACTCGTGCTTTGTGGTACTAGAAGCAAGGTGGAGTAATATATTGCAATATGAGTGAGTTGGTAATTCCTGTGTACTAAAAGTAGTTGCTGTTTGTCCTAAAATGACTGACTTCCTTTGTATCTCATGTGTCGGTGTTGAATCACTGTTAAGATGCTATTGAGTAAGTTAAGCTGCAGTGTACAGACCTTTCATGTGAAAGGTAAATGCTTCAGCCCTTCCGTTGACTGTGTTGTTCCTGCTGGTCACTCTGGATCTGGGAGTAACTTCTGAATAGAAGTCTTGATTTCTAACACTTTCTATTGCAAGAAAGATTTAAATACTGTTGTTAGAATGGGGTACTAAACTGGAATGGTCAGTCTAGCAGCACTTGCAGTGTTAAGACAGTTAAGGTAGAGTTGATGGAAGGTAATTTTTTGTACGTGTCGCATCTTTTTTGAAGCAATAGTTTTTGATGGCTTACTGGAAGTGCATCTACTGTGATTGAGGGAGTGAAACAATTGATGCTTTAACCACCTCTTGACAGCTTTGAGGCTATCAGGGCCTAGTGTGGAGGAGATTTCATCGTCATTACCTCAATAAAGAAGTCTGGAAAATAGCACCAGTGTGCAAGGATGAAGCTATCTTCATTGGAGGACTCTAACTTTATTTTTTTATATTGCTGTTCATGTAAAGTACCTGTGTTTTGCTAAATAAAAGACCCTGGAAAGGCTATTTTTTATGTACTTGAATTAACAGAATTAATATTAGAAGCATGTTTAGCTGAATGTGAGGTGTCTGTCTAAAAACCACGTAAGAAGGAGCCTCAGTGTAAGTTGTTTTTAGTTCCAACATCTCTGTTCTCCCTGTTAACTTTTTTGTTAACTTCTGTTTTATTTTTCTAGGTTATCTACTGTTCATTTGGAGGAATATCCAAAGGGCTGCACTTCAATAACTTAATAGTTGGGTTAGTTCTGCTTACAAGAGGCAGAGAGGAAGAGAAAGCAAAATGTAAGTAATGTAACTTCAATGGTGACAAGAGGATAGTGGATAGTAAAATACACTGATGTAAGGCAAACATAAATTGTGGTATACTAAATCCCTGTCTTTGTATGTAGCCAGGCATACATTTGCCAATAAAAATAGTATATTTTTAGATATTTTCTAGCTGTATATTTTGAAATTCAATGCATTTTTGTTTTCTATACTCAGGAACATGAAATATTTGCGAAGTCGTCATGAATGTAAATGTTAGGATCCTACAGAAAGACTGTTGATCACTGTATGTGGGCAGAGGAAGGAGGATGGCTTAGATATTTTTCAAAACAAACGAAAGCATCTGCCTACTGACTTCTGTTGTTTTGTCTTCCTTGTTAATCTGACTTGATAATATTTATTTTCCTTTTGATTAGTGGACAATGGTAAAAGAAAAAGGAGATACTTCTTGACCTAAGCCTTGTTGAGCTATGTTGAAATTGAATCAGCTGAAGTTTTTAGTCCTTTAATTGTTGCAGAGCCTTTGACATTCTCAGCCAGTTGTGAACTTAATATTTGAAAAATGTAACTACCATAATTATTTAAACATCTCTCTACCTCCTCAGACATTTTCAGTCTCTTTTCTAATGAATCTGGGAGTTATGTTGTCCGTGAAGAGATGGAGAAGATGCTGCACGTGGTTGATGGGAAAGTCCCAGAGTCACTCAAGAAATGTTTCTCTGAGGTATTTCATACAGGTTTTATCCTATTGCATTTACAAAAAAAGTGAAAATTATGTTGGATAGTTTGTTTTTCTCTGACGTGCATGTATGGGAAAAAATTGACCTTGTTTAAATTGAGTAAAAGCACAGTTTTTTGTTGTAATATCACATGTAATTTGTATTGATGGGAACAGCAGCTTGTTGTATAAATATAGGCATTCTCCATGCTGCTTTACTTTGCTCATTTGAAAGATATCATTTCCCAAGGGTAATCATGTTATCAAGTAAATTTAAATAGTAATATTGCTAGTGGAAATGTATTCATCAGTGTGGACATTTTATTGTGATTGGGGAAGAAATCTAGAACAGAGATCTGAGAGGGGGGAAGAAAATCTGCATCCTGGATTTAAAAATGCCTGCCAGCAGTGGTTGCTTACAAATAATAGTTTTATAGTATTACTTTTGTCTCACCATGCCTGCCAGGAGCTACAACTTTTATTCATTCTTTAGGCTGTTTGAGAGATGTAATCTTTATGAAGTTTGTTAATGTCCGCCTAACAAGCTATTGTTACTTTTAAATATTCACAGATACTTCTTTGGCACTAGTGATACTGATGAATTCTCATTTATATTTTTGTGCTTTGGTTGCTTCATTTGTTATCCGAGGAATATAGATCAGCAAAATCAAGTCATCATTATGCATTCCACTGAAAAACAGAATCATTGGAAGCTTTATTTGTGGATATCAGACTACTTAATTAGCTAAAATTTTGTTATACTGTGTTGAAGATAACTGGTTATGGGCATTGGCTGAGGCAGGCTCATTTAATCTGGCAGTGGTGTCACGTTGGCTTTGTGGGCAATGATTATATTCTTCGTTCTTGGCTGGAATTATAAATCATATGTGTACTGCAGTCCAGTTTCTGGATCTGACCCACTTAGTATTTCCTATTTATAATTGCACATCAATATGGTATGAATTATACCCTAGAAGTTAATTGCACGCTGTCCAAGAAATCCAGAAATACTTTATGAAGACTTGCAGGAAAATAAGTATCAATCTGGCTTAATACCATTTTCCTGTTCAAGAAAATGCTGTATATTGATTTTTGTTTTAAAATGAAAATAGTGTAATAACCCACTCAGCAGGATTTACTGGCCTGTTAATCACACTAGGTCATTGCTGGAGACTGAGAAAGTTTAATGTTCCTGCTGTGGGCCTTCCTTCCTGCCGTATGGCAGTTGAGTTTATGCTTTCAAGGATGATGTTTATAGGTACTTCTGTTCTTCAGAATTATTGCATGTACTCATCTAGAAATATAAGCTTTAAAATATATCTGAGTTTTCCTCTTGTTTCTAAAATACAGGAAACAATTTCATTGATACCTGTATTGCTCTAGGTGCTCAGGTTCCATCATGGCCCAGCTGTAAACATTACTTGCTCCAAGTGCTTTTTTTCACCCTGTCCAAAGTTTTCCCATCCCTCCTCTTCCTCATCCTTCCTCTAATCAATGGGAACACTGTAGAGTTTCCATGAAATGCGACAGCTCTTGCTGTGTTTGCAGAAAGCAATGCAAAAGGTAGAGGGGAATTAGAGTGGAACAGGTGGTAGGAAAATGGTCTTGTCTCTGATCCAAGTTGTTGAAGAAATGAAAAATAATTATGGTTTGCTTTTTCTTCTCTGTTAATTCGGCAGTAGAGGGTTTTTTTTTTGCTTAAGCAAGTGGTTCCATGATGGGTTAAATCCTACAAAGCCCACACTGTGGAGTTACCTTTTTCCTGATTGTCATTGACTCTTCCACCTTTGTGCTGGCTCAAGTATTTATATGATGCCTTGATGAACTGGATTGGGAAACTGATCTGGCTGAGAAGTAAGCCCTTTTCCTGTAGCTCCTAATCCTGTAGGTTATTTTTCAGCTAGGTCTGTTTGCCACATGACTGCACTAATGTGATTGTGGTCACAAAAGAGAAGGGATGAAGGATCAGAAACGGGGTTGGTAGGAGGAAGGTTAGGACCGTGCTGTCAGTCAGTAGTGTGGATATATACAGATTAAACTGGTGATGGAGTAGCAGTGTAGCATCTTGATTTCCTTGAATTATAACCATGTGGAAGTCTATAATAGTAGCTGTAAGTGTTGGGCTATTTCTGCACTTATTTGTTAGAAAAAAATGTAACACATTTTAGTCTAGGAAAAAGAGGCATAAAAAGAAAGAGCATCTGGAACCTGAAATAATCCATCGCAATTGGAAGATGAAGCAAATGTTTTAGCAGTGATGGTGATTAACCATTTGAGCAAGCTGGCAAAAGAAGCAGTGGATTTTCTATTTTCTGCAGTTGGCAGTTGCAGATAGTCCGTGGCCAAATGCAAATTCTTGGATTCCGTAGAGGTGTAATTCAGTGAAGTTTAATGAGCTGCAATATTAGGGAAGTTTAAGTAGTCAATGACTTGAAACCTCTTTGGCTTTGCAGACCCCTGTTTATTTCCCGTGGAGATTAGGATCTCCATATAATGAGTTTGTCTACTGATAGTAGGTTTGCTTTTATTTAGTTAGTTTTGTAGGTCCTGTAGAAATCAGTCTGCTTATCCCTATGGTTCATGGCCACAGCTTGGAAACTATTCAAATATAATGGTTTAAACAGCCTCTCCATCACTTAACCTCTGGGAATCTATAGTTTTTATGTATTCCTGAACAGGAACAGGCAGTTGCATGAGAAATCCAGCAGGAGAGACTGAGTTAGGAGATATTGTGAATGTCACGTTTACATGTAAGCTTCAAAGTGGGTTTTGGTCAATAGAGGCAAAAAATTGATATGCTACTGCAGTGATTAATCATATTATTGGTTCTTCACAAATCTAATTTTTCTGTGTTTATATGCTTGCGCAGATATAACAGAATGTTTATGATTTTATAGCACCTGTTATTTGGCACATAGGAGCTTTTATCTATCATAATAAATATAAATTCATAAAAATAACCTCTGTTATTTTGAGCAGTAAGTAACCATTCCTCTTCTAATCTCTTTAACCTGAGGTTCAGAGTAAATGAATTTCCAAAGGCCACATTGAGTAGGTGGTTGAAATGCAGAGAGAGATGAGGAGTCTAATTTCCCTCCCAGTGCTGTATTTCAGAATTAAATGGAAAAATAGGCAAAGCTCCAAAGAAAAAAAATAATTTCAGTACTTATTTTTTAGGAGATTGTTCCAATTCTTGTTCCTACAGCTGGATGGTTCCTGTTTACCAGTACTGAGAAAGCAGAGGAAAACAGCTCACATCTTATTTTTCTTGCAGGGTGAAAAGGTAAACTATGAGAAGTTCAGGGGTTGGCTGTTGCACAACAAAGATGCTTTCACGTTTTCCCGTTGGCTGCTGTCTGGAGGTGTGTATGTGACACTCACGGACGATAGTGATACCCCCACCTTCTACCAAACCCTGGCTGGAGTCACACACTGTAAGTAAACAGTGCTTGTTATTATGTGCTTTTTTTAAAAACTGTTTGAGGGTTCACAGACATAAACTGCTGCCTTGCCATAGTTGTTCATTAAATCTCACTATTCTGATGAGATACGTGCAGTTCTGTTCAGTGAGAAATTTCTTCTCTGTGCTGATTTGTTCTCTGCTTTTTGTGCTGTGACATGTAAAACATTGTTATGTACAAGGACATTGTGGGTCATTATTTTTAAGAGATAACAATACTGAGAGCACAACACTTCCTATAGTAGAAGTTTGCTACCGAGCAAATGAAATAAAAGGGAAAATATCTCCTCTTTGACAGATACATTCATCTGAAGTGACTTGACATTAATACTGGCTTTATATTTGGGTTTTCAGACCAGTGGATTGTAAAACTATTGAGACAGTTCTGAAAATAATGGTCGTTTCAAAAATAAGCATTACCTCTTAATTTGCTTTCTGCAGTAAAATAAATAATATTCCTGGCATGTGCTGTAGTCAGGGAACTAAATTAACTAAAGAGAAGCCTCCTCAATTTGTGTTTAGGAATAATCTCCAAAGAAAAAACGCTTCCTTATGTCTGTATTAATGTAAAAGAAGGAGCAGCTGTTTTTTAATTAAGTGTGGAAAAAAAAAAAGGCTGATAAATGATTCTCGATGTGCAAGTATAATGTAAGCATACGTTACAGTAAAGCTTCTTAAGGGACTTGGGTATCACTGGGAGAAGGGTGTGTGCTGTTGAGATGTCAGTGATTTGAGCAATCTGGTTGTGTTTTATGTACTCATAGATTTTCTCCTTGAGCCCTTAGAAGCAATTGAAGTAAAGTATGAATACTTGGGGCCCTCCTCTTTTGTTTTTTAAGTTCAATAATTGCAATCTAGTCAGGTCAATCTAAAGAATAAGAAATTTAGTACAGAAATATTCTTAACACAGCTGAACGTGTGGAACAGTAGGAGCTGTTTTGACAGTTCATTTTCTCTAAACCAAGGCTTGTTTGTAATACTTCTGCCTAGGATAGTGATTGCCTTTTGGGAGAACAAGTAACTGAAATAATGTTTAGTAAACCTAGGCAAATAGTGGTAGCAGAGTATGGTGAGGAGTGAAAGGTTTTAAAATTGCTTCTACTTTAGAATGAAGACTGATTTGTGAAGCTTTTAGTGCAGTTACAAATTTCTCACCTGGCCGTGAGGCTTGGGCTGGGTTTCAGCACGCCCTCTCCTGGCTCAAGCTTCAGGTCCTCCTACCAAGCTTTACCTCCTCACACAGTGTGCTCATTAAACATCCTCAATAATGTCAGAGACATGAAAAATTGCAGTGATAAAAATAGTGAAAGTTATTAAAATTGATTTAGAAACAGCGAACATTTTACTGCAAAGTGTCAGTGACTCCATTTAAATTTGCTTAATGAGCTAAGATAACAGGGAAACAAAGGAATTCTAATTTTTCATTTGTAAATACTATTTATTTTGGTATGCAGATGATTTTTTTTTCTCATCACGTAATTAGAAATGAAATTTTAAAGTTCCAGAGAGTTGCACACACTTGCTGCTTTTAATCAAACTTTGTTCCATTTCAATTAAATCAGAAATGTGAATAATTTAATTTGAGAGCTACCAAAGTAACTTAAGTTTCTTCTAGATCTTTGTTCCCAAAAAACAGTTTCAGGATACCTGACTACTGGCCGACTAGAGTAGCTAGGATTTTCTGTTTCATAGTATGGTTGGATACCTTTGTATTTTAATGTATTTTAATTTTTTTTTTTGAACCATCATATTGATGAGCCTTTTTACTCCGGTTTTCAGTCCTTTCCCATGGGGACAATGCTCCTGTTTATCAGAGGGGTTATTGGTTTCAAACTGACAGGCCATATAATTTGCACTTCTTTGTTACCCCTTCTTGTGTCACTGGGTTCTTAAGTAGCATCCTGATTCTCCTTTGAATTGAAGAGGCTCTTTTCTGTTGTCAGGAAAAATAATCAGAATGCTCCTGCTTTTCCTGACAGCTCTCACTGCTGAGATGCAGCAAGACAATGTGTAATCAATATAATAATTATATTTTAGAACATACAGTTATCACTGATTTAACATAATAAATGAGAGAAGCTGAGGGTAACCAGACAGCGTGGCTGAAATGGAAGAGTCAGTTTTTGAAAGAGTATAAAATTAGAAACTGAATGTTGTGGAAGTAACCTCTTCTGTCAGAGCTGGGTTCATAAACCTGTAGGGCTTTATGGTAAGATGAAGACGTGAGTCTAAAAGGGACGTGGAATGAACTTGGCTCACATTAGAAGGCTGTCTGGATGTTAAATACACGCTCTGTAGCTTGCTCACTTCAGTTCTGGTACCCACCCTTGAAACACCATCTCCTAATGATGTATGGAAGGCCACTAGAGGACAGTTCTGAAGATTTTTGATTTATTAAAGGTGCCTTTAAGGGCGTATTTCATTCTGTGCTGTTTTCTTCCAAGTGTGTGAACACTTGTGCTTTGAGAGGAACTGCAGTGTTTAATATCTGGTGTATGAGTTCCCATCTTAAGGCACTGATAATCTATATTCTGCTCGATGAATGCCTGGATAGTGAGGAGAAAAGGAAAGATGACAGTATTACAGCAGGCTAGGCCAATAAGAAAAAGCTTCAGTGTCACTTAATCTGCATCTTGCCACTTTGTTATCCTCTTAGTTCCCAGGCTATTTTATGTCTTGCAAAGCAGCTCATGTGCCCAGGTCCCAGAGTCTTCCATGTGTTCATCTGAAAGCGTCAAACAAGCGTGTTTGTCAAAAATGCTGTCGGGTGTTGGGTCGGGCCCTGGGTCTGACTCAGCCATTGTGCGATGAAGAGCTCTCTGCGGCTGGGTTTGGTGGGGAGGAGATCATGGTGAACAGTAAACCAACCCAAGTTTCAGTTAAAATGTTGGGAATATGGTATGCTTCTGCTGCTGTGAACCAGACAGGATTGTACCAATAGGTGGGTAAAAATTAAAATTTTAAAATATATTGAAATACTTGGTGAATTCTGGTCATAGAAAGAATTGTAGTAAATAGTGCCTGAAATGAAAACCATCTTTTAATTTCTTTTTTCTAAGACAGAGTATTATTCCTGTCTACCTATGTGGTATTTAAGAAGAGCATACATTTAATGGAAATGGCATTAAAATGAAGAGTGGGATTTTTTTTAGTGTTTATCGTAGTCATGCAACCTGACTGTCAATCACAGTGTGGCAGCTGGGTTTCAATCACCTCAGTTTTAGTAAATTTACAGTTTCTCAGATGCATATTTTTGCTGAAAATGTTTGCCCGTTCTTCCTTTACAATGTGAAGACTGTAGCTTGAGGTGTACTTCACATTTTCATTCTTCTCATTATACTTGGCTAATTAGAGAATTGAGCTAAGAATTCTTAACACTATTAATATTTTTACATACCTGAGAGTTTTTCATATTTTTAATGGACAAGTGATGAGGGGGAAATAAAATAGCACATGGTAGTAAACTGACAGTATATGGGTAAATTTCACAGGTGCATAATATCTCCATGTGACTTCAAATAATTGTATCATGTATTTAATTGACAAAAATAAATACTTATTTGGCTAGAAAGCCAGCCTGTCCTGATGTTTTGGACTATATTGTGTATATATAAGATACATTTTAAATAAATAATTGCAAGTTATTTATATCTGAACTAATCAATTATGAACTTCCCGACATGATTTGAACAGGCATTAGGAAAAATATTTCATACTTTGAAAAGGTGAAATCCTTTCTATAAAACCTCTTTAGAATATGGCATTTTTTTCACACATATTGGTATGTTTGGACAAGAAGTGCTTCTATCCTGCTTCATTTAAACTTCAATGACAGATATGATTATATGTATAGAGCATAAATTGCAAGAGATTTCTTTTAGTTTACATTTATGGAGGAATAGATGGTGCACTACGGATCCCGAGACTGATTTACAAGCTTATGTGCAAAAAAATCACTCTGGAGAAATCAAATAATGTAACAGCTGCCTTTTCAACTGCAGAGTTAAGCTTCCACATGTGATGTAATCCAGTAAATCTGTGTTTTAAATAAGTGGAACTATTGCAGTGGGCTACAATTCATGGCTACTCTGAATGAAAGATATTCTTTTGTCACATCTCCCCTTGTGTTCAACCTAAGCCGTGTAAGTCCAATCAACACAAAGAAAGTTATTTTCTGCTGTGTCAGTTTTGCTTTCTGAAATGTTTGGCTCTTCTGCGGGAAGTCAATACTCTGGACCTGCCTTGGCTGTAACACCAGTGTGTAGCACTTAGGCTCATACTTACCAGCTATGCTTTTGAAGATGATTGTTTGAAAATTCTTTTCTTTTAAATGACCGTGCCATTTCAACCACAGCTTGACAGAAATGCACATAAGGTGCCTCCTCATAACTTGTATTTTCTGAGATTAAAATAATAAAGCAATAAATTTAGCACTGTAGAAACAGTCTGTGGAGTACAATTTTAAAAATGGAGTACACCTAGCTCCTACTATAGATATCTGAGAATGTTTTATTTTGTCAGAGAACCTATTTCAGTTCTTAGTGACTAAAGATAAACAATACAGCTCCTGGTGCCAGCAGGTTTCAGCAGATTTACTCTTCAGCAGAGACAACGTGAGCTTCCTTACGTGTTTCAGATATTCCTGGTGTTGTGTCATTTCAAGAATGAAGTGCAGCTGGCACATTCGTTATTTGTCCTGGTCACAAAGGCAGGGTAAAAGGAAACAAAGTGATTTCCATGCTCATAATGCTTTTGTGTTTGCTAATGACAGCAACAACGTGTGTGTGCAATTGTAAATGACAGCACAGACCTGTCCTTTTGTGCAGGTGTAGCTGAACTGTAGCACCCTGATATCTGTAGAGGCAAGAAGATGGAGGGGAAGTGGATTCTATTTGGTGGGTTTTCTCCCGTCTGGTGATGTGCTGAGCACTGTGGGGCAGGTGTGGTGTCCAGCCATCAGGACATCGCTGTGTTTCTTGGTTCTGCATCACTTGACTGTTCTGCTTAAGATCATGAGGCTGCTGATATCCGAGGCAGTCCTAAGCAACTGCCATCCCTATGTGCTGGTCTTCAAAGAACTAACTGTTCTGTTTCTCTTTCTGGATTTCTAGTAGAATAATGTTCCTCTAATGGGTTTGGATTATTGCTTCCTTATGTGTTGGGGACAGACTTTAGTAGGACCTGTAGCGACAGGACAAGGGGTAATGGCTTTAAACTAAAAGAGGGGAGATTCCAATTAGAGGAGAAAGGAAATCAGTTTAGTTGTTCTTCTGGATCAGTTCTCTGCAAATGCACAACAGCTGATAAAGGTGCAAGCGAGGATGCTTGGAGTTGAGGGGAAAGGTAAATGTTCTCTGTTCAGCTCGAAGCTAGGTTAGCTCGGTGTGAGCCCAGAACTGCAGCTTTGGTGTTCTCCATGCAGTGTGTGCCCTGTCTGGTGATGGCACTGACAGAGGAAAGGGAGGGCATGATTCCACTGATGTTCCCTTTCTACTTAGGCTGTCTACAAATATTTTACAGGAAGATGCAAGCCCCTTGCATCTTCCTGTAATTGACTCCTCCAACTCTACTTCAGATATTAATAGTTTGTTAAGATTTTCCCAGACTTTCTGCTGGTGAGCATAAGGCATTGTGTAGGTTTTGATGCACTGTATTATGTGTCTGCTGGGTAGTTACAAGTAGTTCATGCTTATTGTAGGCTACCTAAATTACTATTCTGATTTAAATTACTGCTCCTAATGATAGAAATAGGAAAATAAATCAATAACATTTCAATTTGACATATAACTTTTTTTGGATCTCTTCTGTTCTTAAGCTTTACAGGATTATTATTGTTTCTGTAGACTAAACCAGGCCAAATAGCTCAAGTTAAACCTATTAGAAAGCTGGCATGGATTTAAAGATTCAGAACCATCTGGGAATGGGATCACACGTAGTGGTTCTTAATATAGACAGCTTTGTCATTACATATCTATTTGAGAACCAATTAATTTGCACTGACCTAAAGCAGTGTTGTGACACACTTGCATATATAAAAAGGTTAAAAATATTGTTGAGCAGAAACTTAATATTTTTACATATATTTAATTTCAAGGGTGTAACTTAAGGAGATCAGCATTTGAATATAATCTTATGAAAGAAAACACAAGTTATTCCTCTGGCTATTACTATTCACCCTTGCCTAGCACCTTGTTTTACTTATTGTTGGGTTTGGGGTTTTGGTTTTTCACCCTTCTTTATATTAGCTTGTAAGTTCCTCTGTATAAAGTGTCTTCTAGGTTTGTATAAGCACTGCCCAGTGTTCACTGGGTTTCTAAGTACATCTGTAATATAAATAATATTGCACATATAATTTACCTATTCAATTCACTCAGAAGAAATATGTGCAAATGATGAGACTGCTGGAGCCTTTAGTAGTGGGAAAGTTAATTTCTGTACTTCTGAACACTTGTGATGATGTGTTATTGATGTTGCACTCCTAGGCGGTGAATAGGTAAGATGGTTTTGTAGATAAAGAGGGTAAAATGGGACCTTTATTTCTCTTCTTATGTTTTTAATTTTTATATACACGAGTCGAGCACAAAGAAATTAACATCGTTTCTCTTTGTGACAAAATAATGCTGCATTTTTCTATGGTGCTGAGTTCTAACATGGTCTGGATATTACCAAACATTTATTTTGTTTCTGTTGATTATACAGTGGAAGAATCTGACATCATCGATCTCGAAAAACGATACTGGCTGCTAAAAGCTCAATCAAGAACTGGACGTTTTGATTTAGAGACATTTGCCCCCTTAGTTTCCCCTCCTATTCATCCATCTCTGAGTGAAGGTATGGAACTCAGATCAAACATGCAAGGAAATGATGTTGCTGGGTTGTTCAGTACCTGATGGCCTACTGACATACAAATTTCATGGCTTTAAAAATGGGCCTATTTAAAAATGTATTTTAAGCTTAAATTACAGAGGTTCATTCCGCTGAGTTCTGAATGTTTGAAAATGAGAAAAGATGCCTGAGAAATCTCTGTTGGGAGATCTGGAATGATGAAGGAAGTGGTGCTTGCGTGTTGCATTCTTATTAGTTGTCAGAAAATATGTCAAACTTTATCTATCATTTACCTTGTAGTTGCTTAAAATATTTCATTGGGTTCCTTAAGATTCTGTGATGCCAAAATGTACCTCTGTCCCCAAATGAGATAAACTAGCCAGTTTTAAACTGACAAGTGTGGGTTTCATCTATTAAATGACAATTCAGCATGCTGTATCATGCAGTCAATGAAGGAGCCTTCCCTAGTAGTGTAAGTTAAGGAATATTTTGCTGAGAAGTCTTGGTCAGGAGATGTGTTTGTTGCAATGCAGAGATATTAATAACTAAGCTGGTCTTTCACATCGAAGCCACTCTGGTAATAACTGGAGGTTGCAATTGTCTAATTGTCATTTACTACACAGTATAGGGACATTAAGTAGTGTTCTGCTTACATGCTAGTTTTTGTCTGCAGTCCTAGAGTGGCAATATTTTATCACCGAATGGTCAGCTTTACTGACAAGTGGCAGGAGTAAGTAGAAGATTGGAAATTCATCTGCAAGCTGTTAAAACACCAGAACTTATGTTCAATTCAGTAGGGATCTTTCCCCACATCCTTTTGCTCACAAGTGCATTTTATCCACTTAGTGATATACATTTACACAGCTGCTAGGGGGAAACTCGAATGGTTTCTGTCTTCAGTGGATAGTGCAACTGAATCATTGTCAGTAAAAAAAAATAGTAATTTATGGGATAATATAAAGTTGTATGTGCTGAATGAATAGAACTCTTAAGCTTCTTGAAGGCTGGTAACTAAAACTCCTGACAAATTTGCAGTGGTATGCAATGATTTTCATAGGAGTTTGATCAGGTGCTTTGGAAAAGCCAAAGCATTTGACGTCTGAGTGTCTTTACTATTTAGGTCCTTTAACTTTTGTGAAAATGCTTGTACAGACCATGCTAGTTTAGATGTACATTCTGTAAAATCAACTATTACAAGGAAAGGCATGGGAATGGGGCTGCTGTTCAGAGTTCTCTATTCCCTCCTCACCCCCTGCTTTTAGTCATACATGAGTGATATAGTTCACCTTTAAAATGGTCCTAGTACTGCTTAATTATCTTTATTAAGCTTGGTAAGAATTAGTTATTATCATAAGTGTTTGTACTTCTCCTTGCAAATGTTAACCATTAACCCTTCATGTAAATGCTAAGTATGATTGTCAGCTGTTCCGGCCAGATGCTGTAACAGGAGATGCTTTTGTGGTTTGCAGGTTTGTTTAATGCTTTTGATGAAAACCGAGACAATCACATAGATTTTAAAGAAATTTCCTGTGGGCTCTCAGCATGTTGCAGGGGACCCTTGGCAGAAAGACAGAAGTGTAAGTATGTGAAACGTTAACTATTAGTTTTAGAGAGGTTTTTCAGTTTGGGCTATGAAGTTCAGTTGTTTCCACCTTTTTAGAAATTTTCCCACTGAACAAGCGTGTGTCTGTGAAAGATGACAGACTTTAGAAGTTAAAAAATTAAAGGAATTTTAAATACTAAGGCTTCCTTTTCCAAAGGATGATTAAACCTAGTTCTGTGTATTTTGTAACTTACCCATAGCTTCATATACGTTATCAACCAGTTTGGGGAAAAAACTGTATTTCAGAAGTTATTTTGCAGTGTTCTGCATTTTGATGCAGAAGTGCGTATCTCAATATAGAAAGCACAAACGCTTATATATTAATTATATATAATATAAAACAAATGTCCTATTTGATTGTCTTGTGGTAAATAGCATGTTTTGGCTTGTTTACTGCCCAGTTTTCAGCTGGTTCCTTGCAAGATTCCTGTGTTTTGAAATACCTTTGTTCCATACTTTTCCAAAGACATATTGCTGCAACCTAAAAGCTCCCATTCACTGGAAATTTTTTGGATGCACATATGTTCCCTGCTATGTCACATCAGAAAACACAGCACAGAATTGCAGGAATCTAGATTTCAGTTTATTAAACACAGCTGCTCCATTTCCTCACTACCACACATGCATCCTGCCTCATCAAAACTGTCAGCACCAAATCATGTTCTTGTGACTCTGCAGGCTTACATTATGCAAGGAGAAAAAAAAAGATTGTTGAGTAGTTCTAACATAGAAAAGTAATTTCCTTTTTTTTCTCAGTTTGCTTCAAGGTTTTTGACATTGACCGGGATGGTGTGTTGTCTCGCACTGAGCTTAAGGAAATGGTGGTTGCACTTTTAGAGGTCTGGAAAGATAACCGTACTGATAAAATACCTGTAAGTTATATTTGTTTCTTTTATTCATTTCTTTATGAAAGTCACCCTCCAAAAGTAGGAATGTGAATGTTGTTTGAGTGTGGTTTCAGTGGAATACAGGCTTCCTTGCACTGCTGTAGCTGAGGAGTATCAACAGTGGTCTGTAACTTACCTTGCATGACTCTGACCTGCCATTAGCCAAAGCAGAATGGCTTGACTATAATGTGTGCTTTTTCATATAAGGAAACCTTTGGTGCAAAAGTACAACTGTCTGGAAGCACTCAGTTGCAAATCATCAACATTTCTTAGTTATATTTTTATTCTGAACACATGCAGCTTCAGAGAGCCCTGTGAGAATTCGACTCCTTTTTTTTTTTGTTAAGGAACTGGACATGGATTTGTCTGAAATTGTGGAGGATATTTTGAATATGCATGATACCACAAAGGTAGGAATTTACTGTTCTTGTCATTTTTATACCCTACTATCTTCAGTTTATAAGAAAGTTGTCAATAAAAGAATCACTTACAAGAAATGTCAGTTTTCTATTAAAATTTTCCACATTGCTCTGTGAGAGAAAGAACATGTTTGAATTTTACAAGCCATTTTTACATATGAAACTAAACCAAAAATACATAACCAGATTAAATTCATTTGAAGCATATACTGTTTGCAAGGCTTTGCTATGCATAATTAATACCAGTTTTAAATCCAATGCTTGAGTTTTGTTCTAGAGAAAAAAGTACAAGTGCATTAGTGTATCTTGTACTTGATGCTTTGTAAAGTCATTATCCTCCTGTGCTGGAGCAGAACTGTGTTAATTCAGTAGTAACTTATGCATTATCATTACCAAACTACTTTGTTTGCGATAATATTATATACAAGCAGTGAGCTGAATACAACGATATTGTTTCAGAGCTAAGCATCTGTGAAACTATGGAGGCATCTGTCATGACACACTGCAAAAGTCTTAGTAGTTTATATTGTGCTTTATAGTGAGCTGTGTGTAAATCTTTAACTATGTTCTTGCTTTTTTGAGGTAGGCACTACCATCTGCAAACAATAGAGTGGAAGTTGCTTCCTTTATTTCATCATTTGCTTCACTAATTAGGAGGAGTGTCTGGAAACTATAAATTATTTAAAGAAAAGCTATAAAGAATGTCTAGAAATGCTTAATTCCTTGTTTGAGTAGTTGCCTTGCCTGCTTGTACTCCAACAAAGTGATGGGCAAGTATTTTATTATAATTCTTTCATTACCAAAGCAGTAGAAAATACGACTTAAGTGAGTTCGTTCTTTCATCCTTTGAGATTTTTGTTGCTTCCTTTTTAAAAAAGGGTATTTTATGAGCAAGTGTATGGCAGTGTTGTTTCCACAAAGAATTTAAATGAACGTTTACATAGAAATAAGTTAATGGTTTGATGGTTTTTCCTTCCCTTTCTTCTCCTCCTTTACCTAAGCTTGGACACCTCACTCTGGAGGACTACCAGATATGGAGTGTGAAGAGTGCACTTGCCAATGAATTTTTAAATCTACTTTTTCAGGTATGCTTAGAGGAAATTTAAACTTGAAAATTACGGTAATTAACTCATGAGCTTTTTGTTGTGAGAGGCTGCCTGAATAACATACTGCTGGTTCTCCTGTTTATGACCTACACTACTTCATAAATTGTATTTTGAACTATACTTTTCCAAGAACTTCAGGGTGACTGAATCAGAGTATTCTGAGACCATCAGCTACACCACAGCTGGAAAGAATAAAATCAGAAAGTTCTGCAAGTTCTTTTTATCTCAAATTGCATCAGGTTTTGCTTACATTGCAACCTTCTCAAGAGTGGCTGTCTATTTTTGGACTATCTAGCATCAACTATCCTATCGTAACTTAATATTTATTAGCTAACAAATAGCTATGCAGTTTTGAGGCAGAATGAATGAACATTTCATAAATTTGTCTTAATATTTTCTCCTGACAGAGTTGCTACATTTTCATTTTAGATTTTTATTTCCTTTGATAACTTTATCATATGAGGCACCCTTGTCTCATGCTGCAGGCTCACCAGCATGCTCGTGCAGGATGGAGTCTGCCATTGATTTGTCTGAGCACTTATTTGAACTGTCATGAGCTTGTGTGTCTCATCTGCAGACAGAAAAACTAAGTAGTCTGAGTGGAAAGCTTGTCAACAAATTGGTTTGTTTGCAGTGAGGTTGATGTGAAGGGTCGGATACCAGCACAATGTCACATGAGTTTAAAAAGAAACAACAGACCCAGCTGTGTTGTGTGTGCTGGAAAATCTGTTGCTTCCCAGCAGCTAATGGCCTTTGTTTTATTCAGAATGTGAGATGGTCTCTCCCACTGTAATATAAATTTAAATAAGATATCTCACCAGTCATTAGAAATCTCCAGCTGAGATGCAAATTGATAGCCTCCAAAGAGACGCGAGGAAAAGGCTATAAATCATGTTATGAGGAGCAACCAATTTGAGAACCATCTGGGAGAGGAGACAGCTGACCCTCCTCCCTGCAATGGAAACAATGACTCCTGCAGAGTGTTCCCCTCCGCTCATCACTCCCTCCACATGCCCTGTGGCTGGGGAGCTGCTGGGAGAAACCAGCCAGAGACAGCACTGCGGCCAAGGCTGGGATAGTTTTATTGGGAAAAGAGGAGTAAAATATTAGCTATCTGGGACTGCTGCCTTGTCTCAGAATAAACCCCACCCAAATCGAGCAGTCATTAGGCATTCAGGGAACGTTCTACAGTTTTGAGAGCGTTTTTGGTTGTGACTGGTTGGTTGGACTGCTTTAAACTTCTCTCTGTCTCATCGTGTGCTCATCTTTTTATGTTCTTATGTAACCACTTCTCTCTCCATTTTTGCCCTTTCCATTTTATTTTTTTTAACCTTTAGCTTATCTTCTTCTAGAGCTCCCATTCTCCTAATTCCTCATTCCCTCACTACAGGACATACAGATCTCTTAACTTTTTGTATACCTGATCCATGTCAGTTACTGTCATCTTTCATAGCTTGTGCTTCAGATATGAAAATAATGAAAATTCATTTTCTGTTCACCTTAATTTGTCTTGGGCATTTGACATTCTTGGTATTTTTGTCTTAACAGTGGGAACAGGTTCTGAGTCTCACAGCTCAAAATACTTTTTTTTTAGTGATTTGTTTGGTTTTAGGTAATCTTGCTACATAACTAAAAAGAATTTTCTGAGAAGTCCTATTAGAGTCGTTCTTTTCTTTTGTTTCCCCATTTGTTTCATAGTGGTGTGGTTTTTAATAAGAATTACTTTCTTTTTACAGGTGTGTCATATAGTTTTGGGGCTACGACCTGCCACTCCAGAAGAGGAAGGACAGATTATTAGGTGGGTGTTTTGCTCAGAATCTTAAATGGGTTTCAGAATCACCTTTTAATGTTTTCAAAGGAAGGACTGTAATCTCCCTGTTTCAGCTCCTCCTTCATGTTGTTCATTCTTTATGTGCAGGGGCTGGTTAGAAAGAGAAAGCAGGTATGGCCTTCAGCCAGGGCACAACTGGTTTCTTATTGCAATGCCGTGGTGGCACCAGTGGAAAGACTATGTCAAATATGTAAGTATAATAATGATGCATACTGAATCAGTGATTGCTTTGTATGTGTTGAAGAAAAGAATGTGGAGCAAATGACTGCTTGTAACCAATAATACTTGAATTTAGCATCTCCTGTCTCTTACTGGAAAATAATTGTTTTGCTGAATCATTGTCACAGTGTGAGCTTTTCACTATCATTTCATTAAACTGTCACCTCTTTCTGTACTTTGTTTTCATCATTCCTGCATGTCAAAATATTGTTTGAATAATCATGTTCTCTCACAATAGTAATTCCCTTTTGATCCATTTGATAATAAAGCTACCTGATTTGGTTTTTCTTGAGCCACAAATGCACACTGTGCGTTTTCTGGGCAAATAAAGGAGGTATAAATTGATTTATAGGCAATGATGAAAAGTAAAGTAGTCCAGTACTTGACGGTGATCAAGGGAGTCCTACAAAACCTTACAGTTACATGGTGCTCTTTAATACTCTCCAGGTAAAAAATTCATCAGTATGAATTTTACAAAAGAAAACATTTCATAAAATTAAATTTAATAACATTTATTTGAGGTGGAAAGAAATATTCTTTGCAGGTTACACAAGTGAAATAAACTATTTCTCAAAAGAGTTTTATGTAATGATAAGTAATCATATAAATAGTTGAGTTTGAAGCGGTCACAGAACTGTGAATGTTGGTGATTGATTTGGCTGATGGTAAATGTCTTCCATATTGGCTTATAGTTAACTTTTCTACTTGCCTACCAATTTTAGGATGCAAACCCTGTTGTGATAGAGCCTTCATCTGTCTTGAGTGGAGGTAAGAATTCACTCATAGCTGCTGCAGCCAATACTTCAGAACAGGGAGAAGACAAAATGGGAGGTCTTAATTACTTCAGTGCAACAGAAGAAAAGTTTTCAGATAATATTTCTACTGCATCAGAAGCCTCAGAGACTACTAGCAGCAGTAAGCATAACATCTTATTTCCTTGGAGGTTTAATGTAGAACAGGTTTTGAGAAAACCAGATACTGCATAGATTCCTCCAGGCAAAAAGATAACACAGTTTAGATTGCAGGAGTGGCCTGTATGTGGACGTTGGTGAATTACTAGGATTTTCTTTGGTCTGTGGTGGATAAACAAGAAACAGTCCTGTTCAAACAGCAGGTCATCTTTTATGCTATAATTAGTTTCCAGAATTGTTTCCAAGACAGTTTTTGTCCTGTTACTTATTTTTGGAGTGGATTCCACCCTCTGCTTCACATGAAGTTGTTTCTAGCTCATACCTAGTTGTACAATGTCTTGCAATGAGATGACCTCAGATACTACAAAGAGGAAAGAAGCAGGAAAAAAAAATAGGGAAAATGACAGTTTTACAGTGCATGTGATTTAAGTGAGTGTGATTTCTTGTGAGTATTTGAAATAGTGTTTGTTTCCTTTTAAGACAGCTCAGTGTTGCACCTGGTATTTAAAAATATATCTTAAAATTGTAACTTCAATTTAAAGTAGATAAATTACTGTGATCATTTTTGGGGTGGGCACAGGGGAATAGAGGATGGGCAGGAAGGGGGGACAAGTTTTAGATGAAAGGTTCCTTCTTTTTATTTTTTCCTAACCTGAAATTTAGATTCAGTGTTTTGCATAACAAAAGGAGGTTCTATAAGAATAAAAATCTGTGCTATTTCAAGAGGAAAAAATAAAAACAAAGCATTATTGTATATTTATTCAGGTTTTTATAAAAATTTTTCAAGAGTTTGATATTCAGGCATCCAAATAATAAACAAATGCCAAACACAGTTGTTCATGCAAATCTAGTTAGGCTGTTTTCAAACCAGTATTTGTGTAAGTATCTGCTTTGGTATTTAGTTCTCATATATCCACTTTACCTTTTCTGAGAGTAGAGGTGTATTTGTCACTCTGTAGTTTGGAAGCATTGCATGTTTTCCTGAAGTATGAAGGGTAGCAAACTTCTCCAACAGCCTTTTTTAAAAAACAAACAAAAAAGGATACAACAGTTTAACTGATTTATTTGTGCTATGGACTCATTGAAATAGAGAGTTTGTGGGTTTTTTTATTCTGTTACAGATACTCTTCACCCTGGCACACCAGGGGCTGATGTGTGTTTTGCCAGGCAGCATAATACTTCGGACAATAATAACCAGTGTTTCCTTGGAACCAATGGGAATAATTTGCTACAACTTAATCCTCAGAAACCAGGAGCTATTGATAACCAGCCCCTAGTAACACAAGAACCAGTGAAGGTAAATGCATCCGAGTTATGTGAATATAGGAAAAGTATCTTTTAGCATACTTGTATCACAGCTTTTTATGTGTTGTTTTTTTCAGTTAGTGGTTTAATTCTAAATTATTGTTACATTCAAATATCATCTTTCAGTGTGAAGAGCAGTTGCTAATTGCCACTTAAAAGTTTTTAATTATTAAAAAGTGTTCTGTGTTCATGAGCTAAAATCCTCGTGGCTATAAACAAGTTTTCCCACTTGAGGTTTGAAAAAATCCTTTTTTGTTTAAAGGCTGCATCATTAACAATGGAGGGTGGAAGATTAAAGCGATCTCCACAGTTGATTGAAGGAAAGGACTATGTAATGGTACCAGAACCAGTTTGGAGAGCACTTTACCATTGGTATGGGGCAAATCTGTCCTTGCCCAGGCCGGTAAGTTGTGTTTATAGATGCTGCTTATTTGCTGTTTGGATATTTACCAGGAGGTTTGCAGCACAGACCTCATGAGATACTGCAACAGGGTGAAAGTGCTGCTGAACTGATCGTGATTGCCAAAGCAGACAAAAGTTAACTTGTTTTAAATGTCTTTACTAGGTGATCAAAAACAGCAAAACAAATGTGCCTGAGCTAGAGTTATTTCCTCGCTATCTACTCTTCCTGAGACAGCAGCCTGCCACTCGAACGCAGCAGTCAAACATCTGGGTGAATATGGGTATGATGAGCCTGAGAATGTTTCCTCAGCATTTACCTAGAGGTAACTTAAGAATGCAGCAAGAACACAAGTGTGCAGTTTCTAAGAAAGCGAGACCCGCAGCTGTAGAAGCTTGCTGCCACTGTGCTTGTGCACCAGCTAATCAACTGTAAGGCACAATCAGCATTTGGTAAAGATTTAAAGGCTTTCCTCCTATCTCCTGTTGAAAGGAAGAGGCATGAGGGAGCATTTTCAGTGAATTAGTTAAGTCGCATAGTTACTGCAAATAGATGGGTGAGTTGAAAGTGAGAAATGAGCACTGCATAAACGAAACAGCTAAGAAGGGCAGATGTGATTAATGCAGTTGGTAGCTAATTTTGTAGCCATAGGATCTGTGCACTGGGGGTGGGTGTGTATCTGGTAGTACAGTGGGATAATAAATAAAATCATCATTTAGCCACCTGGTTCTGAGTTACTCAGGCAGCTGGGCTTTAATGCCCAAAATTACTTAATACTCTTTAGAAAGTGATTTGTATTAATGGAATATAAAGACTATTATTTGATAACAATTCAGTAGAAAGTGTAAGCATCCAATTAAAACATATGTGCCATGATTGTAGTGGTAATGCTCACCATAAGATTGTGCAAGTAACGGGCTATCAGAATAATCGTTAAATTGCAGCTCTGCATTTCAGCTGCAAAGTGTTGCAGGATTTGTTGCCAGTTGCCAGGCTGGATGCAGAGCTGCATACTTGCCTTGCACAACAGGCTTGAAGAAATACCTGATGTTCACATGGATGTGTGTTTGGATACACACAGATATACAAATGCATCCACAGTGACAAATGGGCTCACCTGACTAACAAAACCAAAATCCTTTAGCCTTAGTAGTGCTAGCCTGTGTTTAAAAATCTCATGCAGATGCTCCATTTTTCACTGCTTTGGTGGAACCTCAAACTGAACTTGTAGATAGTGGCTGCCTGCTTGATCAAGTTCCGCTACAGAAACTGCCTGCTACCCAAATTAATTTTTCCTGTGTGACTTAATAAAATGGAAACTGCCTCGTTTGGACATCCTAAAATGCCCAAATTCAAATAAAATTCTTCTGATGTTCCAAATTGATCTTGATTTGAAATTATTTTGCTCTGCACTAATTTATTTGTCCAATCAATTATTAATCTTTGAGTTTTCGAATATGCTTTCTTGCTGTAATCTTACAACTAATCCTCTGATCCCTAATCTCAGAAATGCTTTTTTGTTTTTTTCTTTTTTTAAAAAAATGAGTACTTTGCTCTGTGTACTGAAGCAAAACTGATGCTTTGCTGACTTACAAGATGATTACAATATAGTTCATCAAATTGCATGTAATGTTGCATCTTTTCATCTGATACTGTTGATTTTATTTTAATCGCTTGACAGTGACAGTAGAACATTGTCACTTCTCTGGTTACTTAAGTGATGCAGTTGCCCAGTTGGCTTTGGCTGCATAATAAAAGCTGTTCATGAGTGTGTTACAGACCTGCTTCTGCGAGGAGTGGGGAACTTTCTAAGTTTAAGTGAAAGAAGCTTAAAAAATAAAGCGTGTAAAATTGGTCTCATCTCTTGTGCTAATGTTTTATTTAAGGATGAGCACTTGATATAGAAAAGAGCAACAATCTTGACTGATGGAATTAAATAGTGTTGCAAACATGAGTTTGATAAGAAATTCTGGTGAAAACCATAGGCGTGTTCACAGAGTATGTTTTGAGGAATGTAGTTATTAAGAATACTTTCATTGTGAAACTGCTGGGCTGATTTCATTTTCACAGATCACCATTCAGCTCCATGGAAGAGCTGAAGTCATGCTACTTCCAAGAATAATTGCACTGATTTTTTTGACCTTTTTTACTTACAATATTCTCTCAACAAGAAAGTTCTCAGGAAAATTTAAAGTCCCTTATTTTGAAAATTACCATTGTCTCTGTTACTTTGTCTTTGAGAATAAAAGACAAAAAAGAATAGTCCAGTTTTTTAAAATTTCTTTTAAATTATTACTTATTTCTTATGAGAATCTTAGGGAAGCAGTTTTCTCATAGGCTTTTGGTAAGAGTGGAGGTAAGTTTATCTTAAGGGTCAGTAACAACTAGCTGTCAGTCTAACTCATTATTTTATCCATAAGCAAAAGGAGTAGAACAGTGTACTTCTGTTTCACAGAAATTACTTACAGTATACATAGTGTTTAAGTTACTATTGATCTGATTTCAGTTGGCCTATGGGTATGTACATGATCTTTGCCTTTTCCTTATGTTGTGAATCCAGGGAATGTACCTTCACCGAATGCTCCTTTAAAAAGAGTGTTGGCTTACACTGGCTGCTTTAGTCGAATGCAAACAATTAAAGAGATACATGAATATCTCTCCCAGAGGCTACGTATAAAAGAAGAAGATATGCGCCTCTGGCTATACAATAGTGAGGTAATGTTGTTCTTTTTTTTTTTAATAAGCTTTTGGATATTATATATCTTATGCTTTTCTAGAAACTGTTAAACACATGTGAACAGGAAAAAATAGTGGACAAATCACAATGAACAAGGAGAATGTGTTCCTCCAAATCATTAAGTACATGTAACTCTCATTCTGAAGAAACTCCACATAAAATTAAAGCACTAAAAAAATGCTTCTGGAGATAGTGAACTCCTGTATTTAATTAACATAGGTAGGAAACTGGTGCACTCATTTTTGTGAAGAAATTGTTAGTACTGTTTTAACTTGATTGCTTCAACATTAAAATATCCTCAGATAATTTTAAACCTAGAAGTAATAACTATATGAAGTTTCTTTTCTTCTGCAGAACTATCTTACCTTGCTGGATGATGAAGATCATAGACTGGAGTATCTTAAAATCCAAGATGAGCAGCATTTAGTAATAGAAGGTATAAAAAGGGCCTATAACTGGTTTACACACTAAACCTGAATAGTTTTGTATGAGTATATATATGGTTAATAAATCGTGTGTAGTACCCATTTCTGTAATTGCCGAAACTACACAAATATATAGGGCTGCTGCCCAAATATTTTACTTTTTGAAATGTTTTGAGAAGGAAGAGTATGTGTAATTAGATATATGCCTGTATTGAAAGAAATACAGGAAGAAATACCAAAGCTTCAAATAATCCCTACAGTCATAACTGAAATACCAGAGACTTAACAAAAGCAGTATGAGTCATCTGTGGCTTTTTTCATGATCTGATTTTACTTTCACTAATTTTACAAGAGTTCAAGTTATGATATTTGCATGAACACATTCTTACTCACAGAGCATAAGGTGAAGAAAACTGCGTATTTCAGTCCATGTCAGGTTCATTTCTAAGATTTTCATTACAAGCTGCTTTTATTTTCACGTCTGGAGAGAACCTAACACATGACTGCTCGGCTGACTCTCATGGTGGTGAAAAGGCATCATAAACAATCTCAAGCCTTCTTGTTTCAATTTATGTACTTACGTATTTACTATGCAAGTTTCGCTTAGCGTAGCTTTCTATTACACCTCAGGCTGGTGTGCTAGATGGACTCATCCTTTTTCCTCTTGGCTCAGCTCATATTTAATCGATTTAAAATTGGCAGAGTGGCTGATACAGTTCATTGTGTATCTGCATGAATCACTAGACTCGAAGAAATGGGAATTTATATGTAGAGAGGGGGTAGAGGGACTGCACCTTGCTGTATCAGATGAAACAGAACCCACTTTATCTTGAAACAGATGTAATTTGTCCCTATTTTGAAATAGACTTGAATCTTTTTCAGGTTCATAACAAATAAAAATAAATATTAGTGATTGCTCATTAAGTGAATGGATTTGTTCAAATCCGGGGGATCCTTATCAAGTATTAAAATAAGTACTGAAAAATGTGTTATCCAACAGGAAAGAAAGCTCAAGGCAGCTTTCTGAAGATGCTACTGGCATGGTTGGAGTGATGCCAGTATTGGAATAATTTCCAATAATGTTTGGAAACATTGACATGAAAACTAGCAAAAGTAATAACTAAAAATAAGCAAATCTCCATTTATAATCTCAATTAAATATTAGAAAATTTTAATTAAACTTCTTCAGCTGTATAAAGTCATTGGAATAAATAACAAACAATCTTAAAAAATCCTTATACCATATCTCTTTCTAGTTCGAAACAAAGACATGAGCTGGCCGGAAGAGATGTCTTTTATAGCAAACAGCAGTAAAATAGACAGACATAAAGGTAAGTGTTTCAGCATAGTAATTGAATTATGATGAGAAGAAAAATCCAAGAGGCTATATTATATTGAAACAATTCTTTTTAGTATAAGTGCTCTTAACATTGGAAGAGGTCTTTATGCCTGTGCTGCTTTGCTTGTTCTTTCTGTTTTATTAACTTAGATGGTGGAAATGTGGAGAGGTTGGATTTATAGATGGATAAATTTGTAGATGTTCAGATGGAGTGGTAGTAAATGGTACATAGTAAATTCTTGGTTTTCTTTTTATTACCTTGGGGTTTTTTTAAGGTAAGGAATAGTTAAGATTTTAACAAATATATCCAGAATTTTCAGTACCATAATTATTTACCTGAAAATAGTTTGTACTGATTTCTGTGGTGGATCAGATCCAACAAAATACCTCAATTTATGTTAACTTAAACCAAGTTGAGGTGCTAGCTGTAGTAATTGGGAGCAGGTTAAATTGAATTGGTTACTGTGAAAAGGTCATATTCTTAATTTCCCTGATACACCAGTCTGAATTTTTCACATCTCGCCCTATTGTTAAAATTATGATTTCTTTTTCTCAGTTCCTACTGAAAAGGGTGCTACTGGATTAAGCAACCTGGGTAACACGTGTTTCATGAACTCCAGTATCCAGTGTGTCAGTAATACACAACCTCTAACACGGTATTTCATCTCAGGAAGACACCTTTATGAACTTAACAGGTAATTTGCTATTTTATACCATTGACGTTTTAGATGCTGTAACATTCCTTTAAAATGAGTTTCAGCTTTCAGAAGTAGATGTTATGGATAAATCCTTTTAAGTTCAGTGTTATCAACCATCAGCTCTACAGCAGGTACTAGACTAGATGCATGAAAATACAACCTTTTTTGTTTCTGAGAGTTCGAACAGTTCTGCAAGAAGCCTTTGCGCTTCCTTGTTTATCCCCATGCTTGAACTTAGTTTAAATTCTAGTCTGGTATTAATTACTTCATGATTTCTAGGACAAATCCAATAGGAATGAAAGGACACATGGCCAAGTGCTATGGGGATTTGGTTCAGGAGTTGTGGAGTGGGACTCAGAAGAACATAGCACCATTAAAGCTGCGGGTAAGTCTGTGATATGTGTTATTTAAAGGTAGAAAGCAATAATTTCTTTGAATACCAGAAATCTTTTAATGCACTTTTTCCTGGTGTTACCTGTATTGTAATGGTTTGGGGCTCAAACTGGTGTCTCCCCTGATATGAATTGGAGGCTTTTAAAGCCCTCATCAGGGGCAAAAGATTATGCATTTGCACATAAATGCTCTTTTGTTCTGAAAGCTAGGGGGTTACCTTTAACTCTTAGCAATTGAATTCATGCTCATTGACAGCATGCATCTTGTCTACAATATTTTGATTTATTGTTAGAGTTTCTGTTACATGATGTTAAGTAACGTTCTGGCTTTCTTTCTAGTGGACAATAGCAAAATACGCTCCAAGGTTTAATGGCTTTCAACAGCAGGACTCACAGGAGCTTCTGGCTTTTCTTCTGGATGGTCTTCATGAGGATTTGAACAGAGTTCATGATAAGCCATATGTTGAATTGAAAGACAGTGATGGTCGACCAGACTGGGAAGTAGCAGCAGAGGTATGGATTAAAGTTCTTGGGTTTGGGGTTTGAGACTTCACTGTCTTTTGCAGCTTGCTAGATCTGTGATATAAGGAGACAATTTCACCTTTGAAGTGAAAAAGGGTTTTAAGTATTATAAAAAGGTATAAAGATGGTACTTTGCAATCACTTTGAACAAATCCTTAAAATTACAGAGTACCAAAACTCAACTTATTTTGACTTCCATAGGCAAATGAAATTTTGGAGGTCTTCCAGCATATCCTCCTTCCAGTAGTTCAAGCAAGTAGTCTTCAGTTTCTAACTTGGTAATTTTTTTTTTACTTCATTTTAGGCCTGGGAAAACCACCTGAGAAGAAACAGATCCATTGTTGTAGATTTATTTCATGGGCAGCTGAAGTCACAAGTAAAATGTAAAACTTGTGGACATATAAGCGTTAGGTTTGACCCTTTTAATTTTTTATCCCTACCTTTGCCAATGGATAGCTACATGCACCTAGAAATTACAGGTGAGTAGTAGTGTTTAACTCCCTATAAACTTTGATTTTGACATCTTCTGTTCACTGAGAATTTGTGGAGGTTGTCTTGAAGGGCTGGTGGAGTGTGCAAACAGAAAATATTTCATGGGTCATGAACTCTACTATGAAGAACCCACGTGTTGTTGGAAAAGAGGCAAAAAGGAAAGATGACAAAAAGTGAAACAGACTTTGAAACCATTTTCTACTGCCTACGTAGCAGGGGAGTTTCTGACATTTCTCTGAAGACCTTGAAAATTGGCTGATAAAAAAAATCATTGTATCTTAAAGTGGGGAAAAAATACTTTATAATAACTAAGCAGCTGTAATGTGTTATTCTTAATAAAACTTCCCTGGTTTGCTGACCAGTGTGTTTCTTTCCCCCTTTAAAGTAATTAAATTAGATGGCACTACTCCGGTTCGATATGGCCTGAGATTGAACATGGATGAAAAATACACAGGATTGAAAAAACAGTTAAGTGAACTCTGTGGGCTAAAGCCAGAACAGATTCTACTTGCAGAAGTGCATAGCTCCAATATAAAGGTAAGAAGAAAAATAATTAATCATTGCTGCAACATATTTTTGGTATTTTTGTTTGTTATTTGTGCAAAAAAGGTGTAAGAAAGCAGGTGGGAGGGGAGATATGAGCTGATAGAGAAACAGTTTTCAAAAGAACAAAACTTGTTCAGAGTCACAGATAGAAGTGTGTATATATATATATATATGATTAATATTCCCATTTTTCCTTAAGAACTTCCCTCAAGACAACCAGAAAGTCCGGTTATCAGTGAGTGGGTTTTTGTGTGCATTTGAAATACCAATTCCAGGATCCCCTACATCAGCATCAAGTCCTGTGCAGACAGGTAAAACAAACCATACTTATTTTCCTGTTCATTTGAAATGCACAGTGCTTAGGTACTGGAGAAATTCAGGAGAAAACCTCTCTTCTTAGTAATAATCTATTTATTTTAGTTAAAGACACAAGCAATCAGCAAAGTATTCTGTTACTTGTGGGTTGGCTCTAAGGCAGGACATGTCACAAATTGGAAGCATGGTGTTTGGTTTTGGGTTTATTGTTTGTGGTTTCATATATGGGTTGTAAACACCTGTTATTCTTTGCTCTTGCATTCTCTGATTTTGCAGAGTTGAGGGAAATGAAAGGTTAGATGTTGGTCCTGAGGAGAGTAGAAGGTACTTCACTAAATGTATTGAACAGAATGGAAAGGATAAAAATCTTGTGGTCGGTTCTGGTTACTGTGGGTAATTGAGATTGTGATTGTCTGTCTACAGATGTCTCAACTGGGCCAGCAGCTAATGGAGCACCCAACATAATGATGAATGGGGACCTTCCTAAACCAACCCTGATTCCAAATGGGATGCCAAATACTGTAGTGCCATGTGGAACAGAGCGTAACCTTGCCAACTGCACTCTTAATGGTCATGTGCCCTCTCTTTCTGATAGTCCTTGTACAGGGTATATAATTGCAGTCCACAGAAAAATGGTTAGTAGATTTTTGCAGTTGTCATAAATTGTTTGTGTAACACTTTGAGAGAAAGTCATTGAGGATTTTTTTATTGTCCATATGATAAATTAATCTTTATTCCTTAAGAAGAGGAAGCATGGGTACATTTCCCTCTTAAGGGAGCACCAAGATCTACAGAAACACAACTCCTGTAAATTTAAATCATAATGTCTAATGTTGGTGTAGTTTTCTTTCCTTGGTACTGGCATGCTTCCCAGTTCTTTAATGCTGAGATGCATACTTGGGCATTCGTTATATCCCTGATTAAATGTTCCAGATCTTTGAGCAGAAAAAATTCTAATTAGAGGAGCTACTAGAAGTGCATTTCTTTCCCATTATGTGGAAAAGCCTTATATCTTATATGGAAAGAGAATGAAGATCCATAGTACATTACTGGGTCGTTCTGTTGGCATGAACTGCTCTTTGTGAAAGCATCTGTAGTTAAGTTGAACTCTAAATGTCAAAGCTGGATGACTGAGCACCTCAAATAGCCATGTGCTCTGTGTGCACTATGTCCAGCCTTAGAGTCTGTCGATGTTCAGAGCCTGGTGGATGTGTGCCAGGAGGCCATTTAACTTCTTTCTTTCCTGTGTGTTTGTGGGAGGCTTTTTTGCTTTATTCTCTCAAGTAGTAGCCACTAATGACTGAGCTGGATGCTAAAACAGAAAACATGCACTGCTAACATTGCCAGAATATCATAAAATACAAAAAAGTTTTCAGGCAATTTCAAGTCAATGATCAAAATTTACAGTATTTAATATTGGAAAAATGGCTGAAATTGAGTACTTTTAATAGAATCAATGGTTTATTTTAATTGCCAAAGCCTGAAATAAGTAACAAGGTCAGCATCCTAGTAATGATGGTAGTTACGTAGAGCTAATGCATACTTACACCTGAGTCATTCTTTTGTTTCACATACGCAGATGCGGACAGAATTATATTTTCTTTCATCTCAGAAGAATCGTCCTAGTCTCTTTGGAATGCCCCTAATTGTTCCTTGTACAATTCATACACGGAAAAAAGACCTTTATGATGCAGTGTGGATCCAGGTCTCCAGGCTTGCTAGCCCTCTCCCACCTCAGGAAGCCAGTAACCATGCACAGGACTGGTGAGTTCGGCACCTCAGTCTTTTGCTTGAATTACCTAATACAGTGGCATAGACCTGTTTACAAGATCTAAAAATATATTCCTTCTTCCTCTTTATCACTGTTGACTTTTCAAAATACCGCTGTTGAATGAACATACACCTCTTAATGTACAATTAAACATTAAATGTCAACAATGTTGGGAACAATTGTGTGTGCTTTTACCCCAAATGCTTTCTGCCTGCAGATTCCATTTAGTGGGTTATTTTTGTAAGAAGTCATTTTAGAGTCCTGCAAGTTAATGACAATAATTAAAAATAACTTTTAATTCTTTTTAATAGAGCTAAATGTGGTCTACCTTCTAGCTACACTTAAGGGTTGGCTTTATAATAATTGGTTAATTCGTTCTCATGATAATTCATTATATCTGACATATTTAGGCAATGTAAAGGCAGGTCTTGTTTAATAGCTTAATCTAATCAAAATTATAATTTTGAGATGACTTTTTTAGTGGGGTTTTTTTTAAGTAAGCATAGCAAATTTAACGAAGGAAGGTAATCAGCAGTCTGAATGAGCGCTCATGTTTCACCTTGCGTTCTCTTCTGTTTCAGTGATGATAGCATGGGATATCAGTATCCATTCACTCTAAGGGTAGTTCAGAAGGATGGAAATTCTTGTGCTTGGTGCCCGTGGTACAGGTAAACTTCAGCAGAAATGTAATTTATGGTAATGTGTTTCTGATACGTTTGAGACTTCAGAGGTAATATCAAAGAGAGTCCAGAATCTAATTTAACCAAAACCCTCCGATGGCAGACTTTCACTGTAGAGTAGCTTTTATGACTTGGAGAGCTTAAAAAAGCTCTGCTGACACAGAAACTTTAAATTAGGAGACAGACGTGACAGTATCAAAAACCTTTTAACCCCTTACAGTATTCTGTGTGCATATCTCAGGCACATATGTGTACGTATTTGGATGATTTGCAGGAGTTTCATACATAACCAAAATTTTAGATGTAAATTATACACCCTGGCTGGTTCCTGGGCCAGTTGAAGAGTTAAGAATTAAAATGGATGTTAAGAAATTCACCCTGGAAGCACACTTGGAATTTTCTTTAAACAAAGACATGCTAACAAATGTTTCAGACTATTGCTGGAAGGTATTCAGGCCATATACTAATTTTTTTTTTTCAAGTTTCTTATAGCTAGATAAAAAAAGTATATTCACTATCATGTCGTAAAATATTTGTGGAGACAAAGCATTGTAGTTTTTTGGTGTCGCAGGTAGACTTGGTCAGCATTATAAACAGGTAGATGGTTGAGTTCATCCAACTGCTTCAGTTTCTCATTTCTATTAAAGTTTTGTAATGAAATAACAAACTGACACTGATCATTGTTTTATAAAAATGCCTCTCTCTTACACTGAGGTCAAGGCCTGAAACTTTGGGGGTGCATATTTTGCAAAACAAGGAGCAGAATTGGAGTGTGAAGTAATGTAAAAGTTATTGGACATAAATTACTGCATAAAACTTTTTGATTTAGGTTTTGCCGTGGCTGTAAAATTGAGTGCACAGAAGACAGAGCTTGTGTGGGGAATGCTTATATTGCTGTAGACTGGGATCCAACAGCACTCCATCTGCGTTACCAGACATCACAAGAACGGGTAAAATCTCACTGTGAACCCTTTGCTGTTTGTTAATAGCTCTGAAGCATAACCCATTTCACCAGGGGTTGGTTTTCTTTTTCCGATTGATGCTTCTTTTGTCCTTTTCTGGTTAAAATTAAGTCAGTAATCATTGAACAGTATATTCTGGATAGATTAATGTGTTAATGTTAGACCTCTTATGTGACCATAATGTGGAAGGGAAGCTCTTAAGAAACCACAGCAGTGTATTTTCTGTCTGTTGTTTCTTTTGTTCTAACCTCCACAATACACTACAAAATATGTGAATCTGATACATTTTTTAAGCATACCAGTGCTATAAACAGTTATTTCCTCAGTGAGTCAACAAAGCATATTAAAGGTAAGCCTGTAGCTGAGTTAATTTAGAATAGCTGTTCAAACTTGCGAGTTGAATCTATAAACTGGTGTTTTATGAATAATTTTGTAAGGATAACCCCAGAATAAGGACAGTGCATTATTTGTATGTCTGCCTTTTCATAACTGAAGTAAAATTTTTGCTAAAACCTAGTGCATCTAGTTTTTATCTTTAATCTTAAAAGAACATATGATGTTATTTGAATGGTACTGTGACTAGAGCCTTCCTCTGAGCAATCTGTGTATGTTTCCAAGTCAGATACAGTTTTATCTCGCTTCAGATCGTAGAAGAACATGAAAGTGTTGAACAAAGCCGACGAGCTCAGGCAGAGCCCATCAATCTGGATAGTTGTCTTAGAGCCTTCACCAGTGAGGAAGAACTGGGGGAGGACGAGATGTACTACTGTTCCAAATGCAAGACGCATTGTTTGGCCACCAAAAAACTGGATCTTTGGAGACTTCCCCCAATTTTGGTATGATCTTGTGTAATTTTCCTCTACAGCAACAAAACCAAAGTACATTGATCACAAATTTGAATTGCTAGGTATGTCTCCTTGTTCTGAATAAGATGATTTGCTTTTGTTCACAGTCTCAGGAGGGACAAGTTTGCTTCATGCATTTCTGTAGTGCAGACAAATAAAACAAACCTCAAATCGCTTTGAATGTTTTTCGCTGCTACATTGCAGGAAAAGCTGGTGTTTTGCATTCAGTGTCATCTCTGCTGACATAGAATTCACACTTGGGCAGTCTTTCCAATAACATTGTCTCTTGTCTAGTTGTGTAACATCCGCATTTGTCACTTTGCAAAATTGGAAAGTTATTAAAAATACACAGTGCTGATCACTGAACTGAAGCAACCTTTTCCATTATTTCCCCATGAGAATATTAGTTCCATATTTTACCAGCTTGACCCCAAAATCCAAATTGCCACATTTACAGCATTGTTACTGTTTTATATTAGCATATGATAAAATGTTTCAGGAAAAGTTATTTTTAAACAATGAAATGACTCGCTGTGATGTAATTGTCCTCCTTTAAGTTTCTTTAACATGTTTCTCCTTAGATCATTCACCTGAAAAGATTTCAGTTCGTAAACGGCCGCTGGATAAAATCTCAGAAAATTGTTAAATTTCCCAGAGAAAATTTTGACCCAAGTGCCTTTTTGGTACAAAGGGATCCGAGTCATTTTCAAAGAAGGCAGCTAACGCTCCAGGTTGACAGCCTTCCTGAACCACGGGCTCTCCACGGGGAGTCTAGAAAAACAGATCCACAGATCACTTACCCAGCAGGAGAAGGAGATACGCTGAACAGAAGCCCGTCCTCCCTCAACACTACTGTCTTGAATAATATCAAAGGTAGGTAATAATTAGGGAAAATTCCAATCAATACTGATAGTTGGGTGGGGTGGAAATTATATTAGGAACTAAGTTTTAATGTTTCTTTGGCACTGCACTTATTTTGAAACACTCATTTCTGTTGTTACCCCTGGAAAGCTTAGTGAAGCTTTACCATAAATAAGAAAAAAAGTTACTCAGTGACAACTGCTATTGGCACTGTCTGCTTGTGTAAGTGGGCTGGATTGAGAGTGAGGGATGTGCTCCTGCACAAGAGTTGAATTTCAGTTTATAGATGTATGTATGTGAGCATATAAAAATAGTTTTACTTTTGTATACTACTCCTTAGTTGTAGTGAAAGAGTGTTTTTTAATGTTTGGTTATTTACAGAAAAACACTTTTTAAAAATAAATCTAGCCTATGTGCTTACTTATCTTAGTAGTCCACATTTTCTGTTTTAGCATCTCCATCTTTGGGGAGGAAAAGTGGAACCAGCTGTCCTTCAAGTAAAAACAGTAGCCCAAATAATAGCCCAAGGACTTTAGGAAGAGGTAAAGGGCGCCTGCGGTTACCACAACTGGGTAAAAACAAACTGTCAAGTAGCAAAGAAAACTTGGATGCAAGTAAAGAGAACGGTACTGACCAAGAACAGAGATTTCCTTCTGATCAAGGTGATGCTCTTGCTAGAGGGCAGGTTTTGGGCGGTAGCCAGGGTGAACTATATACTGCTCAGGACAGTGAGATGACTCTAGCCAATGGATACATCTGTGAGCAGAATGCGTATAGTAACGGCAGTATCAACGGTCAGATTGATAACCACAGCGAAGATGATATTGCAGATGACCAAAGAGAAGAAGTATGTGTTAACCCTATTTACAACCTATATGCAATCTCGGTAAGTTGACTCTTTTTACACAAGTAAACTACCTTTCTGTGGCATTGTTTTGACTGCATGCACTTACTCTACTGTTTTCATTACAAAAAGTAGGGATCTAGTGAGGAGGAGAACGAAGTAAAGCCGCTGTCAGCAAAATAAATTTGCCATAAAACTGAGTACAACTGCAAAGCGTATCTCTGCACAATGTCTTTTCTGCCCGAGTATGTAAGCTTAGTCAGCTCCAGATGCACAAGGTCGTCACAAGCCATTGTCACTCATTTAAAGGTCACAAGTTTATGAATCATTTATTCTGTGAATTCTGAGTTTTGATGTTTGATCCAGAATTTTTCTTCTTAATTTTCTTCAGTGCCATTCAGGAATTATGGGAGGAGGTCATTATGTCACTTATGCCAAAAACCCAAACAACAAGTGGTACTGCTACAATGACAGTAGCTGTAAGGTAAATAATTTATTTTTGTAGCTATTAATTTTCATCTTGGTTACCTAGAGCCGAAGGAATTTACATTTGGTGAGAACTGTTCTTTGAAATCACGAGCATCTCAAAATGACATGGAATAAATATTAAAATTGTTAACTGAAATAGCACGTGTTATTTTTCAAGTTAACATCTGTTCATCAGCTGCTACCGTGGTTAAGGAAAGATGCTTATTTTGTACAAAGATGGAGAACTTACTAAAAATGGAAGTCCAAGAATATTTTTTCATGATGCTAGCAGTCTTGTGTTCAATTACTGAATAATTAAGTTCCGACATTTCTAAGGATTTGCATTTATCAGTATAAAATTTGTCGTACTTTTCAAGTAAATAATGGAGCCTGATAGCTGTAGTAAGGGAGCCAGAAAATGGGATTCTTCTTGTAAACAACCAGTTAAAATGACCGTTACTAGGGTGATTGTGTGTATTTTAGGTTCGGTGTCAGTAACGCAATTGTCCCGCTGCGCATTTCACACCGTGTTTCTCGCTGTTGCAGGAATTGCATCCCGATGAAATCGACACCGACTCTGCCTACATTCTTTTCTACGAGCAGCAGGGGGTAGACTATGCACAATTTCTGCCAAAGATAGACGGCAAAAAGATGGCAGACACGAGCAGCATGGATGAAGATTTTGAGTCAGATTATAAGAAGTACTGTGTTTTACAGTAAGCAGGCGATCTCCTGTGGGCTGTTTTGAGAGCGTGAGGGATAACATCCTGAAAACTACGTTTGGCCAAAATGTTACTGAAACAGATAATCTAAGTGTAGTTATTGTACCTTGTGATCTGAAAGCACAAAAAGAAAACCCTAATTAAATAGCAGTTAATATAAAGATAGTATTGTTTTGTTCTGTTATCTCACTACATGCTCTAAACATTTCTGATGTTAGACATCAGGCTGAGACTGCCATTGGCCTTTAAATAAAATGGTTTGAGAAAAGCCAACTAGGACCAAATAAGAGCTAAATTAAGTAGTCCAAATAAGAGCTAAATGAAGAAGTGTAGAGTTTACCAACTGTTCTAACAAACCCCTAAGGCTCTCTTTAGGTTTAAGATAATGGGGAAAAAAATTGTAGTGTTGTCTCTGGACAGCATGATATTGCTACCTCCTTTTTCCTGCAGTTTTTATTGCATTTTATTGGCAAAACAGGGAAAGCAAGAGAATGAAAAGTGCACAGATTTAAAGAATGAACAGCAAGAGTAAGAGACGTTTCCAGTTTTGCCACCACTAGTGTGTGTCAGTTGCTTTCTTTCTGTATGTTGGGAGCACAACCAAATCATAATTTGAGAAGAGATTAATTCCTACACTTGAATGGTTTATTATAATTTTGTTCTCTCCACGTGTTGGCTGTGCAGATCAACATGTTTCAGGAATGGCTTTTCTGCCTGAAGAGTGCTGTCTCAAACTTTTGAGATGTCTCAAGAAAATACTTCAGGTTGAAGAGAGTAGTTGTGATTACACGCACGGTGTCTTAAAATGTGCACATTGCACAAAACGTTCCCAGCTTTTGGAAGGAAAGATGCTTGAGCTTATGTTTCATGACTGGTGTTGCTTTTAAATTTGCACTTTTAAAAATTCATATAAATTCAAAAACATAGTTTTGTTTTTGTTGTTGTAAGGGCTCTGGAGTGAATGGCTGTGAATTATTCACTGTGTATTTCAAACAGATAGGAAGCTGTGGCTGTCAGGTAGCTGTTGTAGCGTTCATGGATGGTTTGGTTTTTTGGTTTTTTTTATTGGTTTTGTAATTTAATGGAGTTTCTTTTTTTCAAAATTTGGTTGCCTTTTCAAATTTTCTTCTTTGCAAGAGGTTATGCATATACTTGCAATTAAATCAGAACTGCTTTCCGTGCCCTTGCAACATGCTCTTTTAAGGCAGCAGGCTTACTGCATGAAGGAAAGCATGACTGAGTCTTAGCAGAGACTGGAAAAAAGATGATTATTTTTTGAGCAGGCATTTCTTTAAACATTTTCAGTATTAAATTGTTTGCATATCTGAATGAAGATAAAAGCTTCACTCTTTTTGCCTTTTGTTCTTCAGCTGAATCTAAGGCACTTACTAATCTTGTCACGTGTCATCTCCCAAATTCTTTAGATTTTGTATCTTCACTAACAAAATTGATACTTATATGGTTGATCTCTGAAATAAATGTTTGGATTCAGTTCAATGTGTTTTACAGGAATGCCAAACCCACCAGTAACTTTATAATTTTCTGAAAGATCTGAGCTTTATCCATTTAAGAAATAATATCAGCTGATCTTGCTGCCTTTGCTCAGGCAGACACCTCCCTGCCTTGGCTGGAGGTCGTGCCTCTCTGAGGACAGCGGATTGGTTCCAAAATAAGTATTGTCTTTCTTGTGAAGTGTTGCTCCCTATCCTATATGGTCTTCTCTCTTTAAAGTGGTCTAAACATTGAGACTGAAGAAAAGCAAACATGACTTGTGAATTTCTAGGTTAGAAGCTTTTTCAATACCCGTTTGTCTACTCCTCCCTACGCAAACTCCATGAAAAGTGAAAGATTTTCAACTGATTTACTTTAAAATGTTTTATTTAAGCAGGTAGCACAATCTACTAATGTTATTTGATCTTCTGTGTTTGTTACATTGGTTGTAATTAATTTTTCTAAATTAAATTAACTCATGAATTAGTAGTAAATTTATTAAGTTAACTATTAACTGTATTCACTTTGTAAATTATTGTATAAAACTTATTGACAATGCACTGACTTTAGAAAGATGTTAATGTACATAAATACCTTGTAAATAAAATAGTGTCGATGTACTGGAATATGAGCTGTATTAAAAAAAGGTATTGGTAATTGTATATGGAGTGAACCTGTTTATCTGTAACTATATTATTCAAACAAATTAAATACTGTGGATGCAGATGAAGTGTCACTTCTTGTCGGATAATTTTTAATTGCTATTTTCTTGCTTTAAGTTTCTGTTTTCATTAAGTTTAAATGGATTTGTCAGTCCTTAAGATTGGAATGTGGGGAGTAAGTGCACAGCAGTTCTTTGCAGTTTGTGCAGCACAGCACTTAGTTGTAAGTACCAGAATATTTCAGCTCTTCTAAGTTTTGGTTTTAAGTTATTTTAGTTTTCCTTTTTAGAACATTCTGTTCCATTTTTTAGAATTAGTCCGTTTTACCCTATTTAAAATGTGTGCCTGTGTACATGACAGAGAATGAGACCTTTTCTTAGAAATAAGTCTGAAGTACTAGCGCACTGAACCACATTCCTTCAGCCTTTCTCAAATTTTTCTGTGGTGTAATTTTGATAGATCTGAAGTGAGATCAGTGATGACTTAAAAGCACAGTGGCTGCACGTGGGATTCCTGCTTGCCTACCCTTGAGAATCTTTCTGCAGGTTATTAAAGTAAGAAAAAATGTAAATGTCTTTTGAAATATTTAATTGCTTAATTTTTGTATGAGTACTTGAACAATTAAAATTTGAGCTGTTAATGATTTTATTCCACGTTCTCATGCTATGGTAAATAAGTGTCCTTTTCAGTTAAACCGAAAAGTAGGTAAAAAAAGGCTTTGCTTCAAAACTTTCCAGAAAGAATGGGATTATAAGAAAATCATACAATGGTTTCCATCATTGGAGGGCTTGGTAGGAAGATACCAGACAAATCTGAATGTTTGCTGTCAGCTGGAGCCGGGGTGGTGCAGCTGTGCTTACAGCCACGCGGCGGCAGCGCTGCCCACCTTGTCTGCTCTGCCAGCAGGAGCCCAGATTCCCATTCCATAATGTGCTCTCAGGAAAAATCTTACTTTTAACCTGTTAAAATGAGAAAATAAAATTGATCTGCAGTGGGCATCTCCTGCATATTGCTTATTGGTGCAAGGTTTTGCTTCACCAGGGGGAACAATTTCTGAAGTTAAAATGTTTCATATTACAATAGAATCGGAATTAAATGGATGACACAGTAATTCTGCACGTAAGCATTTAATTGTGCTTGTATAATTGGTCAATAGGCATTGTAGGTCAAGCAGAATATCTGTTTTCCTGAGCTAAAACCATGATTCATACAAAAGAGACAGAAGCAAAAGGAAAGATGCAAGTTAAAAAATAAATATAGCTCAAAAGGGCAGGCCAAGAGACAACGTGTCTGTACTGCTTCGGCGTAGCTGCCTGGTTGTCTCCAGACAGCAGTGTGCATAGGTGGGGCTGAAACTTCTACTTCTGCCAGCAAAGGAAATTCTTTCCTGTAGCTAAAGGAAGAGTCACACGCTGTAGCACGGGCAGTTGTCATTTCTTCTGATGTTGTTTTGTAACCTGTTGAGTCTGTAAAATCACCAAATAGCTTGGGCTGGAAAAAAAGGAGGTCATCTGTTCCATCTGACTGTTGAAAGTACGCCTGGGTTCCCACATTGTAACAGTTCCCTGCATTGTCGCTGTGGTCAATACAGAAGGTGATGGGTTTGTTTATGTTTTATTTTTCATTCCGAGTCACAGCAAATGCACCATTTGAACCCTTTCTTTTCCAAGCCATTTCTTTAAGCAGGGAGAAAAACTTGAAGCCATCTGAATCCCATGTTCTGGTACTACCTGCAGAAATAAGATGGAGTTTCATATAAACAGAGACTAAGAATGGCTTTTTAGGAGGATACACTTCATCACGAGTCCAAGGAACTGTGAGGTTAATGCTAATGGCAAAAAGTCCTTGGGAAAATTTTGCACAGGATACAAACTGAGTTTAGCAAGGTAAGTTCTGATCTGGCACATTTGGTATGTTAGTGCTGGAGGAAGCACTCCCTGCACATCACAACACCAAGATTTAAAAAGGAAAGGAAGAAAGAGAATACTCTGAGAAAGTATTTCAGCTTTTACTCAGAGGTGAATATGAGATTTCTTCTAGAATCTCTTCCATTCATGGTGCACACGTTTGTTGATACTGATGTATGCCAGTGTATTTCAGATGTATCCTACTGCCAGGTTTTAGTTGATGCAAGACTTAACGCTTGCAAAGTGGAAAGGCAAAGATCTTTCACTTAGTCACTGGAGAGGTAACAGCTCTGAGAGAAACATAGAGGAACAAGAGGTCAAAATTGACTGTGCTGTTGCTTGGATGTGTGCAAATGGACTGCAATTTAGAAATAAAATAAAACTTCAGAAGGTGAATCCAGTTGTTGGTTAATGGAATTTTTGGAAAGGAAGGGAACCATGACTCCAGTAACTCTGATCAGCAGACTATACCCGAACGATTTTCGTCTGAAATTCTTCTATTGTTTACAAAAGTAAGTTTAATATTTTCTCAGTTGAATCCCTTGTTCAGCACTGCTGTTAATAATAATGACACTTGTTTTTAGAAAACAATCCATTTCAACAGTAGGTGAAATGATCCCTTACGTACGTGAAGGTTTTGCTCTCAGAAGCTGTGCCTTTGAAACGAGGACCTGAAGGTACTTCATGTACAGTCCCAGTGTACTGATATGTTCCTGCTGCTGCTTCTACACCTATGAGTATTTGCTCACGTATTTTAGTCTTGAATTGTATATAGTGTTGAGACGTTTCCTCTGAGCAGACACTGACTGAGACACTTACTGCAATTAGAATCATGCTTTTTTCCAAAAAGGAAGTAAATCTGGTTGAGTTGGCAACTGGACCAAAGTCCACAGTGAGATGGTCTGTCAGGAGCCACATATCGCTTCAGGTTGTTTGTTTTTTTCGATGTTTCCAAAACCAGTGGGGTGATGTTTAGCTGGAAATGAACTATTATTCTTATTTTATGGCCCTTGAAGATACTAAATGGGTATTTAACCAAGGATTACCACGCATTGCTATCACTAAGGATGATGCCAGAGAAGCTAGTGTCTGGCAATGAAGCCATCTCTTGCTATATTTATCAGTTTTAATTGGAGCATTTGTGCAGCAATAAATTATGATGCTTGCTCAATGCAGTCATCTTTACTGCCTAGTGATAAATTTTCAGGGCATTCTTGGTGGTTGGTCTTCCCGAGTGTGGTAACTCCAGTGTCATTTGAGTAATAATTTGTGCATTTTCAATGTTGAAAATTTAATTTGAATCAAAGAATATGATCTATAGTTGTTCCTATCACAAATTTCCTCTGTTAAAGCTTTCAGGTATTAAAAGTGCATTTTAAGAAAAGTTAGAAATTCTAATTACTGAAGATGTTCATATGTGCTGGTTTTAGTTGTAAAGCTTTTATTGATTCAGAAGTGTACCAAGAGCCATTAAATAGATGGAGGGATCATATCACTGCTAACAAACTGCAGCCATTTTCATCTGTTGAATGCCTTTTACTTCCCAGATCAGAACTGTACAAGTCTCAGATGAGGACTCTGAAACTAGCAGAGCCTGTTTTATTAGATAGGAGCAATTGGGAAATCAGATGTTCTGGAATTTTGCCCATGTACCTGTATGTGTGTCTGAAGTGCTAAAAATATGTGGCCTAGACTTGAAGGTAGTTAGGTAGACTTCCTTTAAACCTTGAGTAAAGTCCATCAGCTGAATGGTTTTTGGTCATTCTTCTGGGAGGGAGGGGAAGAGGTGCAGCAGGGAAATTATTCTTATGCAAAGTACTCTTATTTCCCCCAGCGTGAAGGGAAGCACGGATGCACCAACTCCTGCAAATGCCCTGCTACCAAAAGGAGTTCACCACCATCGCTTCCCCTTAAATCTTAAAAGCCCAACTCCAAAAGTATTTTTCATCTTCATCCTATTGCTTGCATCTGTTCTGAAGCTGCTGATTATGGCCGGAGCGTATCCTCCCGTTCCCTGCACTCCCTGTGGTTGCTATAGGAGATCGTGTCACTGCTTTTCTCTATATCATAGATTTATCCCTTATCTACAGATCAGGGCCATTAAATGTCCTGAGAAAGCACAGGGACTGTGGGCACTGCTGCTCTGGCTGGCTGAGGGCCCAGAGGATCAGCATATGTACTAATTGCAGCTTTTGTTACACTTTTTCCCTTAGGTCCAGTAAATTGAAGCAAGAAGTTAGCAGAATGCACTCATCCATGCTTGCTGATTTATCGTTTCAGGAAAATAAAAACCTGTCAGAAGCTTGGAATATTGCGTCTTTTGTTTGGGACAAGCCTCCAACTTCCTTGTTCATGTGTTAAACATTTCCTGTTTGTGAAAATTAAAAGCAATGTTTGATAAGGTGCCTTTAGCAAAATCAGCCACAACCTAGAAAATACACTAAGGATGCTTCTGGATGGAATATAGATCAAAATTTTCTGAGATGCTACAAAAGCTGTGGAATCTAGAAATGTTGCTCTCACTTCATGAGGCTCAGTAGCTCACAGAGAAACTAAATGGCTGGGTGACATCCTGGCTATTTTATCATATAGACCCATAGAGTAGGTGGGTCACACGCTGCTTTGATTTATCAGAGCTCATGTAGTTCTATCCCCTGAAAAAAAAAATATAGCAGCAGATGCTTCACAGCCTTTGTTAAAGTGTTTGTCTAAGCTCTGAAAATACAGGACTCCCTGTACTTGGTGAAGCAGTATTATTTAAGTACTGCTGAATGGTTTTTTTCAGCACTGGATTTTTATTGGGTATGAAGTATAAATGAGTTGGCTCATACAGCTCTTGTGTATGACTGTGCTTTCTGGATTTTGGAAACAGCATATCCAAACTGCTCTCAACATTTCTGATTAATTTGTGTAATGTGCTAAAATAATGTGCTTCTCCCTTTTCCAGAAGGTGGGAAGCACAGGGAGCTCTTGGGGGCCCTACCAAGGCTGATTGCATGTTCTCTCGTGAAAGAACCAGGTACATTTCCCTTTTACTCAAACAGTAGGGATGAGGGTTGTTTTATACCATTTGCCTTTTCTACAGAGTGTAGCACTGACTTAATACAAATTAAATAATAGCATGCTGTATAATTTTGCGTAGAACTATTGAATCTGAAATAATTCAGGTTAGAAGGAAGTTCAAGAGTCGATCCAGTCTGGCCTTCTGTTCAAAGCAGTGTTGTCACTGAGTTTGGGCAAGCCCTAATGCTTGCAGATACAGTTGATTTAGCAAAATAACATTATTATTATGTTTAGCCATACTATGGCTGAGATGGTTTGCAGATTAAAAATTGTCCCTTCACTCAATGCAGCATTTTGATGGAGAAAATATTTATATTTATTATAAATAAACCTCAGCCTCCCAATGAGAAACTGCAGGAAAACTGCAGAGTGTACGTTAGTTAAGGACTGGATAACAACAAAGGAAAGCTGCTGCTTCAGAGCCAGAAACAGGATCCAACACCACCAGTGACAAATTAAGAAAGCCTTACAAATGATGTTTGTATTACGATGTTTGGAGTAACAAGACAATGCAAGGAACAATGTGATTACAGAGACCTGGCCCTTACATTGTTAGACAGATCCCTCCTCCAAAGCACTCCATTGACATTTTGACAACTGTCCCCATGTACGGCTGCTGGTGCCAGTGCCACGCAGGAGCATGCTGTGGGGAGGACAGAGTATGCAGGATTTGTGTGGAAAGGTTTGCCGGAGGCAGAGAGGAAGGGCTTAGCAGTGGGGATTGGATGAACTGACCCAGCCTCAAAGTAAACCAAAGATTCAGACAGCAAGCTTGGCAGGAGCTGACAGCGTGTCCTGCCAGCAAGGAAGGTGAAGAGCACCCGGAGCCTCTTTAGCAGGAGCCAAGCCAGTAGATTGGGGGAAGTGATTATCCCCCAGTGCTCAGCACGCATCAGGCCACACCTAGAGTGCAGCATATGCTTCCCTGAGCCCCCTCCGGGGCAGGCTGGACAAGGAAGTAACTGCAAAGATGCCTCCAGCCTCTTCAGTGGTGCAAGGCAGGAGGATTGAGATGACAGACAGAAATTTAAGTGAGAGCAGTTCTGACCTGATACAAGCAGAACTTGTTCTTCACAGGGGCAGTGTGGCAGCAGGACAGGCTGGCACAGCAGCTGGGGATTTCTGTCCTTGGAGGTTTCCAAGAACCAGTTGGATAAAACCTGGCCCGCACACCGACCCCACTCTGAGCAGAAGGCTGGACTAGAGATCTCTGAGGGCCCTTCCAGCCTGAATTCTCCTAGGATTTGAATTCATTTCCAAACTCACAAGGGTAGAACAGGCTGAATTTATAAGCTCAGATGCTCATACAGCAATGTAAATCATGGCTCAGTGCTTATCTAGATGCTAGAGGGTTTCTTTTGTGATCCACCAGCAAGCAGAACAGAAAGATTAGTTTTTGTTAGATGCTGTTTTCCTTTTGATATGGAATAAAAACCCTTTGGAGACTTTTCAGTCAAAGCCATTCGCATTGTATCAGGTTGCTGCTTCAAGGGGCAGGAAAGGATTCCACACAGGAAGGCCCAAATGATGCACGCTGCCCGTTAGCTCACGCTCGTGTTTACAGCCTTGCTCACACGCAAGTGAATTGTAAATGTTTGCTGGCCATGTGGTCCTGCCTTTTTATCTTCAGCTTTGATTATAAAAATGTTCCTGTTTAAAAGACACACACAAGGGAATAAATCTTTGGGCCCACAGCCTCTTTGAGCATAGGCAGCCCCAGTATTTAACTTGTAACAAAGAGAATTTGAGTGGAAGCTTTTTGATAAAAAGTTGGCAGCGTATCTGAGGACCAGTTTGACCATGGGATGTGAACAAAGATGTCACGCTGGATGTTTAAACTTCTTACCTTTCCCTCTAATTATATTTCTTTAAATGATTATGAGTGAAATATAAGCTAGAATATGGTTGCCTTCAGTGTATATGATATTTTCAAATAGTGACTCAAGTAAAGAAGTAATTATATTTTGCTTTTTAGCATAATCCAGAGATTTGACTGCTCAATGAGACATGGGGCAAATTGGCAGCAGTTTAAAGTAGTAAGAATTAAGAATGACCTGAAGAATGGTTAGCTCTTAGCACGAAATCTGTAGGGCTGAGGAGCTTGGACAGTTGTTTAACCTATTAGATTTAACTGAGACAAAAACGCTAGCTGTATTTTAAAGTTGCCTTCTCTTTCGAGTGGCAGGCAGTCTAATATAGCAAAAGACGAGTGTGAAGAAGGGTAGAGATCAAATAAATAAATAAAGATTAGGAGCTGATCAAAGAAAAGTAGGAGATAAAACACAGATGTGAATATCCCCTCCTAATATATTTCACTCAGCTGGGTTTGGCCTTGCTCCCTTTGGCTGCTGGGCTTTGATGTTTCAGGGTAGAAAGCAGACGCCTACTTTACGTAGGCTTTTGTGTTCAAGGTAGCATTGACCCTTTGTCTAAGGAGTGCTCAGGCAGGTTATAAATCTGTAACATTGCACTTCACCTTTTGTATCTTTCTTAATGACCTTTTAAAAATAAATGCAGAATAGCTGAAAGAAACAGTATCAACGATGGAAAAGCTGACATGTCCGCAACCTGAGCTCTCTGATTTTTCAGATTGCTCCAGTCTGTTAAACAAAACTTCTTTTTTCTTTGCTCTGTGGTTAAAAAAAAAAATAGGAAAAAGGGGGACAGGGAGTGTTTTCTTAGTTGGGTTCTCTGTCTTATAATTCAGCTGTAAACTGCTTAATGGAAAAATGCTGTACACAGTTACTTGCCTACAGAAAAGAGACTACAGTCATGAATATGAAAACAGATTCTTTGCACAAATACCTGCTGTTTTGTTTTCAGATGTCTGTGGAAAGCTGTTGTTTTAAGGGACTCTTGCAAGAGCTATTGGAAATGGCACTGTTCATTTCTCTTCCATAAAAATGATCATTTCAGGTTCTCATCAGACTCTTTTTCTGTTTCCCACAGTACTGAATTTAATGTACATAGACTTGATACGAAAAAATGCAGGGTAACTTTTATCTGAATCCATGAAAATGTACACTATTCCAGAGTAGTGTCTCACTTATAAGCATCCTCCATCTCAATGAAAAGTAAACTGAAGTTTCCCACCATTACAAACCAGTACAGTAATTTGTTTTGGTGATGATTATAATGGGTATTTTGGATTTGTGTGTACAATAGTAAAACACTGACATTATTCTCTTTTGTTTATGTATTTTGCTTAAAATAAAAGATTACTACAAAGGAAGGTATTTGAGGAAAAACACTTGCAGAGAGAGGTCAGATCTGTTTTGGCTGGCTGCTCTGGTCTGTCAGACCTGCACAATTTATAGAGACCTTCAACCTGCTCACAGTTGCCTTTACCACAATGATTTTTAATGTAGAATACCTACCCTAGCTGAACTGACTTATGTTGACAATCCCTTGTAAGTATTTTCCAGTAATTTTACTACTTAGATGCCCCAAATAATTGGAATACCAAAACCTGAGTGTGTTATGGACCGATCACTTGTACTATTTATAGTTTTTCCACGTCCACAGTTGTACTCCCTGGCTCAGGGTGAATAGATTCAGAATGAACCAGTTTTCAAGTGTCCTCACAGCCTGCTGGAGTTCTTTAAATGGCTGGTAGTATCTATTCTCACAGTTTAACTGAAAGCCTTGTGATTTTTCCTCAAAGCCACAGCACTCTGATAAATGTATTCGATGCTTGAACTTGTCACATCACACGATGCAGTTGCTAGCAGGGTGACTGTGAAGCTCTGCCCTCTGCTTTGCAGACATCCACACCCTTCGTGTGCTACATGGCTGTGTTAACTTCTGGGTGCTGTGCTGTACCCAATGTGGGATTTTATTTCTGTTGTTAGGGCCCTAATTGAATTTTTATTTCAGAATATTAGTGGTTTTGTCTAGTCTTTGCAGTAACCTGCTGGGGAGACCTTCCTGTGGCAGATTATTCCCTGGCTGTGCGCTTCAGTCTATCAGCTTTGAACCTTTGGCCTTTGCACTGATGATCCCATTTGGGTTACAGATTCACACCATAAATCACTTTGATTTATAAAAAACACCCTGCTTTAACAAATAGGGTTCCAGATTGATTTGGGTTAAAGTGGCTTTGATTCCTTGAGGCCAAATGCCTGACTCTGGAAACATGAGCAGTGGAGAGCAGCTTTCTAGAAGCTGGGGGTGGTCTGAGGGGAGCAGAGCCACTCGGTGTGATTTACAAAGCTGGTTTTGAATTCCTGGTTTCCTGCTAGTCGCTGGTAGAGGTGTTGGGAACCCACCTTCAGGAGTCCAGCATGTGTTACTGCTGGTAGTGAAAAAGTCAAACTCCCATCACAATAATGAGCCTCACTGGCTCTGCGTGTTTGGATTCCCTCCTTCTGCTCCAGTGAAGACTGAAACTTAAAATAATTTCTAATGGAAATTGTTACAGATCAGTTTAAAAAAATGTATTGCTATTATAGCACTGCCTTTTCTTAAATTCCCTTCCAGGTGAGTTTGAAGACAAGAAAAACAAACAAACAAAACCCTGGGATGAGGTGCAGAAAAGCAGACCACTGTTGGCCAAGCTTTTATGGAGTGTGCAGCGCAGAGAGCGTGGTACAGTGTTGTACTGAAAATGATCTATTTGCCACAGAGTATCCTGGGATAATTGAATGCTCTATAATGAGGGCGCAGGATGTGTTAATCATTCCATTTCAGCTTTCTTGACAGGAACTTGGCAGTAAGTTACAGCAAAGCAGGCACTGATACTGAAGTTTTTATTACTGCTGCCCATGCGACCAGCAGATTTTATTGTTGTACTGATCTTCCTGATTTTCCAAACGCAGAAGCAAATTACGCTATCGCTTCTATAGGCTCTGCTGGGGGCAACTATTGCAAAATAACTTCTGTAAAGTAAGCTTTTAGTTTTTCATGTATTGGGGATTTTTTTTTAGCCAGGAAGTTGAAAACTCTAGGCAGCTCTATCTTCTGGAGAAATTAAGACTGACTTAGCCATGCATGTCTTGTTCAAAGGGGGTAAATGAGCTATTGGAAGAGTTAATTCCATCTTATATCACTTACTGTAAGAGCTCTTTTTCTTTTGTAAATGGATTTTAACTGTCAGAGGTGCTTCTGCTTATGCTTCTGTTGCTTCACAGCCCTTTTATAAACTTCCTACATAGGTTGCCTTGTGTTAGCAAAACAAGGCACTAGGTTTCACCAAACTGACATCTTTCTTGAGGCTGAATCTGTCACTGAAGTCATTCTGCACTTGCTGAGAAATAGTCAGGTGTGGTTTTTCTTTTTAATAAGCTTTATATGAGGCATCTGTAAATTATGAACTGTGGATTGCCAGTTGTCCTACCAACTCTTCTCTGTCACAAAACATTCCTCTGGTTGTGGTAGAAACTGCACTGACTTTTAAAATATATTTCCATGTAATCTGAATGTTTGTGTTTTATGAGCTTTAATATCTGTTTTTTAAAAGAAATCAATCTTGTTTTAGAACATATGCATTCATATCTGTGGTATCATAAACCCAAACTTCTCGTTTATGCTCTGACACTCCAACATTAACAATCAGGACAATAGGAACCCATTTCAGTTTTTTTTTATATGAGTGACACTGAGGTCTTTTTTGCAGTGCTTGAGAAGACACCGTGTTCTCTGCCAATCAAACTGTTGTAAAACCATTGAAGTAAATAGAGCTTTGGCAATTTTTTTTGCTTACAACCTGCTTCATCTGAGCTCTCTGTACACAGGGACACTCCTTGGACTGGGACTGTCCCAGAACCCAGTTCCCAAAATCTTTCAGCTGTATCAATTCTTTGGAGCACTGAAATTCTCTGAGGACACAGAAGCTACTGGTGAATCCTCCCTTTTACTTGGATGTGTTTGGAATGAAGTGCTGCACAGAAAGCTGAGTAGCCATCAGCTGCAGTGAATTTCAGCTGAAGGGGCTGGAGGAAAACTTCAGCACCTCAGAGGTTGACTTTGTGTCTCTGCTCTTTTAAGCAGCAGCTTTCCTTTACCTTAGGGAACTTACTCTTCTTCTCCTGAGATTATTCACAGGTTCAGCAGTGACTGTTGGGTTCCAGGACATAAAACAATATGTTTTACTGCATGTAGGAAAGCATCTTGTATAATGTTGAGAGTTTCATGTACGACAAACTCAAATGATTCTCAGTTTTCAAAGATAGAGCATTCTTGATAGAAAATGACTATGATTTATTTAGGACTTTATCTCAACATCAGCACAATCAGCAAAACGTGAAACTTCTGCCTTCCTTTCTCTTCCTTTCTTTATAACCACACATCTGGAAACTAATCAATCAAGATCTTTCTCCTACGTGCTGAGAACAACGAGTAGTCTTAGTAATGTGGGAAGTGAATGGGTGTTGGCATTATGAAGATAATTTATTCAATGGAAACAAATATATTTTTGCAAGGTTCTCTTTATATGATAAAAAGAACAGGCATGGAAAAGTTTTTAGCCAGGAGGGGATCAATTAGAAGAAAACAAACCCCATAGTTATTAGAATAGTGTCAGCTGTCTGGATTTTTAAAAATCAGGGCCATGTTTGAGCACTAGATGTCTAAATCATTTCAGAAGATATTAATACATAAAAAGTAATAAAATAACCCAAAATTATTACAATCTTATACCTTTTATAATGTAAGTTTAAATGCAAATTGCACTCAACTGCTGGAAAGGAAATAATGTCCCAAAGGCTTTTCAATTAATTGCTGTACTTAATTATACTCATCATTTCACTTGTGTGACTAATTATAATCAGGTTTTATGGTTGTATATGGATTTATTTCCAATACTAAAAGCCCCAAACAGTGGGTTATTTTTAGGAAATATATTTAAACTTCATAATGAAAACTGCCATGTTCCCATTCTCAGCAGTTGGCTTGAATGAGTTGTGTCTGTGTTCAGGAAGAGTTTGAAGGGCATCAAGATGACAAACTGCCCTGGCTTAGTCCAGCTGGGCTGAGGAGGTCACTCTGGCTCTGCTGATACTGCTCTGTGCTCACGCTCCCAAATTCTTTGATTGCTCTTTATCCTTCAATAGGCACCAGTGCCTGCATCAGTGGCCTCAAGGTTTTGCCCAGGTCCTCCAGCAGTGCCTGGAGATGTGCTGGGAATGTCCCCCCTCTTCACTGGAGCTGCTGGTGGGGCAGTTTGCAGCCGGGGCTCCTCAACCAGCCCCAAGCAATGATGCTCTGGGGGTTTTCTCTCGAGGTGCAACGTTTGGTGGTTCACAACACATGAACACAGTGAGGGGGGCAGCGTGGGGCTGGTTTGTTCTCTGGGGCAGCCCCTGGCAGATGCCCACAGCAAAGGGGTTCACCAGGGGCTCCCCTCAGCCTGGCTCAGGCCCCTCAGAAGATGGCGCCCAGCAGCAGGCGAGGCCTGGGGGTGCCCAACCCCTACCCTGCCGCCCCTGCTTTGCTGAGAGGCTCTTTTCCCCCTTTTTCTTATTTTTTTTGCCCCCTATTTTCCTTTCAGTTCCCTTTTCAGGTGGCGGGACTGCCCCGCCCGGCATTTGAAGCCCCCTGTGGTGAGGGCGGGTGCCGCAGCCCGCCCGGGCCCCGCCGCCATCTCGCCTCAGGGCGGCCACAGCCCGGCCAGGCTGCCGCTTCCCACAGCCTGCGAGCAGCGCCGCGGGGAGTCAGCCCTGTCCGCAAGGGACATCACAGGGAGGGCGATAAAGCTGAGAAAAGCAAGGTTACACACAGGCTCGCCATGCCGAGTCGTGCCCCGGGGTAGGGGACGCCTCAGGTGGGCATCCCCGCTGCTTCGGCTGCTCCCTTGTGGGTGCGTTCCTTGTGCTCCCTCGTGGGTGCATCCCGTGTGCTGAAGCAGACGCTTCTGTAAAGCTCCAGGGAGATGCACTGTATGAATGAGGTGGGTTTTAGGTGCTTTTGTGGGAGAATCCCACAGGATTGTGGTTGCCAGCGTCCTCCCTGTGCCTGTGGGGAGCAGTCGGTCAGGCTGGGCAGCGTGGCCGGGGGCTACCAGTCTCTGTTTCCTCATGTGTATTTCTTCAGTGCATCTCAACTGGAGTTTTATTGGCTTTTCCACAACACACATTCATTTACTAGCAATCCTGCATTACCTTTTTATTTTTTTTTTTAATTTGTATACGATTTTTTCCCTTATGAAGTGTTTTCCACAGCCACCCCTGCCTGCACAGAGCTGCAGTGACATTCTTTGTCATTCAAAACTCTCTAAATCATTTGTAGTGCTTGTTGGAAGAAAATCACCGTGTCCACTTTTAACACTATTGAAAAGAGCTTCACATCTCCAAGTGTAATCATTTTTGTCGTGGACTGTTCTCTCCTGTGCAATGTGCAGTGATAGGCAATGGGCCTCTGTCTCTGGACCAGAGCTGGTTGATGTTACACCTGGTATTAATACATTTATTAAACCTCAAAAGCAGCCTGGAGAGCTAGGTAGGTTTCTCTGTATCTTTTTTTGACTACAGGTGAACAGAGGGATATTTTACATGGATTTGCTATTTATCTGTTTAACAGGAAGGCTGCTGGCTGTACTGGCAAAAGCTGTCTCCCCTGTGAAATCCACTTCTGGATGGGGAAGAGAGGAAAGGAAAAAGCAAAAAGCTTTATCTTTTCTCCAAACAGTCATAGAAAAATAATTCTGTACATGAGAAAAGTATATTTTGAGCTTGTGTTTGTCAGCAGGAGGAGGTGACCATACAATGAAGCTGGCAAGTTTGTTGGAATTCTTTGTGGATAATGTAAATATACTTATTGTGAGTAATGGCTAGGTTTCCTTGTCTCTTTCTGCTTCCTGAGAAAATGTTTTGCTAAAAACATATTGTATTGAGGATTTTTTTTGTGCCTGCCCCTCCCGTTGTCATCCCCTGATACCTGTCAGATGATTGATTGTGTTAGGAGTGAAGCTGGGTCTGTGTTCATATGGCAGATCTGCTTCTTCACCTCTCAGACCTCCGAAGGCTTGCACTCAAATCATGGTCTGGCCCAAAACTGAAAAATAACTGCTTTTCAGGTATGTTATACACCACCATATAATCTCAGCTTGGTATATTTTTAGAAATGGGGAGGACCTGCTGAAGTCTGGTGAGCCCCTGGTGGATGTTCAACCTTATGGTGAATGGAGTGTACAGCAATTACAGGTGAGCCCTAAACTGAAATGCAAGCTGCTTCCAAAGGACAGAGTTCTCATAAGCAAAGCTGTATCCAAACTTTTATAATTCCCAAAATATTTTGATCTCTCTTGCACACGATCAGGTCATTCATCTGGTTTTCTGCAATCCAAATGCTGATCTGCCTCTGACTTGATTCAGGCTGGCAAAGCCCCTGCTGGTCTTTTTTGTTTTAAACCTAAAACATACATCTCTAGTGAATGTTAGTTTCCAGTGTTGATTCATTTTCTATTGTACTCCAGTTTTCAATCACAGAAGCTAAGCGGTCTTCAACTCTGGCTCCAACATATGTGAAATGTATTAGCAAAGTTCTGTGTTAACTTTCCTGTACGTGGGAAAATGCTGTTCTTTCTGGGTCTTTCTAAATACCTCTGCTCTTTCCCCCACCCTTTCCTACATTATGACATTTTGGCTGTTTGTTCTTCAGGAGTTACTGTCATTTCCCAGTGTCTTTGCAATATAGGAAGTTTCATGCTAAGTGTAGAATAGACAAAATTCTTGAAAATCAGCGTCTGAAGCTACCTGTGGAACAGCAAATTACTTTTCCAGAACTGTCTTCACAAAAGAAAACCAAATGTCCCACTTAAAGCTTTCCTGTCTTTTGCTGTTTTTTCCACTGAATAGCTTTTGCTGTAGATTTGTATTGATTACTGCATTAATGCTACTCCTGTAATTGTCACATCCTGCGCCAGAACAGAATGTGTCTGCCTGCTTGCAAATAGGTACCTCTGACAAAGAACAAATTGAACTAGATCACTGACACAGATGCAGATTGTAGCATTTCCCTTTTCCTCACTGGCATGAAATTCAGATTCACTCAATGAAAATGGCCATACTTGTCTATTCAGATTTTATTCATGCTGAGGTTTGTACAGAAGAGCGCTTACAGGGGATTAACCATCTTTTCAGTAGATTTTTTTTTCTTCCTCTTAGTTATGTTTTAATATATTTCATAGATCCTCCCTCATTGTAACTGATGCTTCTCCATGTGGTGAACTGAGGCACAACCTGGTGAAATGTTACCCCATGAATCACTACCAATAAATGAGAGTAGACCCAGATCCTCTATAGTTTCTTCCAACCACCCTTAAGAGAGGTGCTTAGAAAATGAGAATCACTTCATGAATTTAAGAAATAATCTGAACAGAGAGGGGTTGGTGGGCTCTTACATAATACTCCCAGCAGTTGCAGGGGGCTTTTTTAGTGCAGAAGGCATTGTTCTTAGTGCAGGCACCCTGAGGAGCATTCACATAGCTGCTCTTTAACAGAGGAGCTCCCAGACCTACGGGACTTCCACGTGTGATTGTGCTGTTCACCATGTTGCTTGCAAATCTTGAAATATCAGACTTTCATAATACTTCCATTTATTACTTTTTGTAAACCAACCTGAAAACAAAGCATCTTTCCTCTTAATTTCTCAATGTGGTCTCTATTTGTGGGATGTTGAGAGATGCAATGGGCAAAGCTAACACAGAGATCTTCAGCAGATGGGTAAGTAAGCAACTGTTTATCCTGGTTAACTTACTAGCCAAGTGCTTGTACAGAGGTAAAGTTACACTGGGTAAATCCATGGTACCCTTTTCTTCATTGTAAGAAATCTTCCTGTCCTCTACCTGATGGCTGGATGTGTGCACCAGCTCTGCTGAGGAAGGTGCAGGACTCAAAGCAATTTTGCTGTGTGCAGATCATACCCTAATGACCCATGTGAAGTAAAATCTCCAGAAGACTGTTGACATCAGAAACATCCCAATGTACTACAAATCCCTCCCTTCCCCCCAGAAAAAATTCAAACCCCTCCCTAAACATTGTGAAGAAAGTAGGGGAATGAGTGTTGTGTAGATTCCTCTTCAGCGAGGATGAAAGAAATAAAAACTCAAGGCAGTGAAAATATAGGTCTGTTCAATTTTAATCTTTCATTTGTGTTTGCTTCTCAAAAGTTTTTCAGCTAGCTAAAAATAAAGTCAAAAGTCTTAATCATTCTTCTAAACTTAAAAAGGTGAATTGCCTTTCCCATGTGTTTTCTTAAAGCTTATATTATTGATTGTTAAATACGAAAATAATTTTTCACCCTTCTTTTTCTTCTTTGGTGAGCTGTGGTTAGTCTCACTGCCATGATATTCATGGAATCCAGTGTGTAAACATACTCCAAACAAAACCCTTTATAGGCACTTAAGAACAGATTCCTCTTGAAGGTCCTCTGTATAGCTTCTAGAGTGTCTTTCCAGTGTTAAAACTACAGGCTTGCAGATAATCCATCCTAATGTTTTCTTTAAGTGTTTTGTTGTTTTTTTTTAATTTAATCTTCATAGCTTTATCTTACAGCTCCTTTGAATTCTTGTGATTTAGTGCAATGGGTTTCATTTTATAGAAGAGCAGCAACAGAAGTCCTTGGTTAGTATCTGGGGGAGGACAAGGTTAAATTCTCTATTGAGATGATTCAGGAGTTGGTAGTTAGAGAGACTACTTGACACAGAGAGCTGACAACAGCAGTAACAAAAAAACCTCCAAAAAGCCAGAACTTTGAATGAGGTGAGAAATATTCATTGGGAAAGAGAACTCAGGATGTACGTAAGCATCAGGACCAACATTAAAACCTTAGCAGTAGGCAGGAGGATGCTGGCACCGGACCAGTACACCTTTCGTTCGTTCAGAAACTGAGGAGGCCGGAAATTTTCAACCATGAAAGTTGAGTTCTTCCCATCAAAGTGCACTGTTGAAAATTGAGTAACCTGCAGACATCAAAGAAAAAAAATGATTAAATCTTTTTTCCTTGGGACACTGGAAATCGTGATGTTATAAATTTCAAGTGCCTTACTCTGCGGCATTGTTTTGAACTGTATGGATGCAATAAACCTTGCAGGAAATAATGTGATGGAGGCTACTGCCAGAGGTCACCAACAGATGACTTCTTTTACCCTTGGAAATCATGAAGACTTCCTTTCTGCACAAGCCAAATGTTTTGTCCAGCTCAAGGACCTGGTTACACCAGTCCTCTTGACGCACACAGTCCTGTCCTTGTCCATCACGTCAGATGTGACACGAAGTAAGAGGACTAAGATTTATTTCTTTGCTTCAAATTTCTAACTGCTTCAGCAAGAAGCTGGCCCAGAGCTAGCAGGTGCTCACCCTTGTGTACTGTGCTATGCTGACTCATGTGTGGCTGAGCATTTCTCTGTGACTGAAATGATTACGAGTACATTGCAGGTAAGGAACTAAAGCACAGATGGTGGCTCTGGGCCAGGCTGTGCTGGCAAATAACATTGCTGAGAGTCCACTTCAGGACATCTGAATTTTTAAATCACGTATTCTGTCAGCTGGACAATCTGTATTTTCAAGGCAGTTGTGATTCAGTCTCCTGTTCCTCTCTACAGGACAAAAATGGGTTGCTTAAAGCTGATGCTGGTAGACCCAAAGTTTTCATTTTGAAGTGTTCTGTTCTGGTGTCCTGACACGACAGCAGGAGCAGATGACTGCAGTGGAAGTGCTGCTGACGAAGTGCTGACCTAGGTGTTCACCTGTAGGTTTGGCTTTCTTTTCACTTCGTCATTTCCCCTTCCTTCCCCTTTCCTGCCATTTTTTGAGTGATGATTTAATAGGGTTGAAAAACTGGCACTAGGGACTATGTTCAGGCTAATGCCAAGCATGTATGTGTCATAGGGACACAGCAGCGGAGCAGCTAACGAGTCTGTGTTCAACTGCAGGAGAGAGCAGGCAGAGGGACAGAGTAACAGCATGCAGACCTTCCAGGCTATCCCTCTGCGACTCACCTGAGAAATACTGAGCTCAATTGGCTTCTCAAATATTGTCCAGATGACACCCTCGTGGCAGTCGGGAGTGGTGAGGGAGCCCTCATACCGATAGTACCTTCCAAGTTTTTCCTCGGGTGGGAGCAGAGAACTCAGTGGCAAAGCCTCCATCTGTGCTGTTTGCCCTAGACAAACCATGTGGGAATACCACTTGTAACAAGCATGGCTCTGAGTGCTTGGAAAACTAACATTTATCCTTTGGCTTGGAATTTCAAGTTACAATCTCTACTACAATTAGAACAGGATTGGACCATGAACTACTTGATAGTCTATGGGCTCAAAATAGACGTGTTGAGGTTTGACCAACACAAGTGGCTTACCTTTGTATTTAATGTTCTCTAATTCATTTATTAGAGTGGCAAAGTTTTTATTTTCCTCTTCAATCTGAAATGGAAATAATTTGATTCCAAATAACTCATTTCTCAGCAACCGGTTGCTTTAAATTAATTGTGAATAAAACAGAAAAGAACCACAAGGCTGAAAGGTAATGGCAAGGAGCATATAGAGAAAGATAAAGGAACTAAGTGCTGGTGCTGAATGCCTGTAGGGGGTAGGGAGGCTCAGGTTTTGGGCTGCTGTGACATTAACACAATTGATCACACAGCCAAATTGCTGGAGGGTTGAGATGGGCAATTAAAAATTTGGCTACCTACCTTTATAAAGAATGCTAACACAGCCACACCATCTGCCTTTTTCTTCGCTTCTGTTAGATTTGAAACGTCTTCTCTTATGTGGACAATATGAAGCTGTAACACAATAGTCAGGACAATTATTTGTTCATTTTCCTCTACAGCTCACTGGTGTGAGGACAGCCTGGCTGCTGCTCTGCACACACGCTGCAGGGAGGACAGAGCTGCTTTGCTGCTCATAGGCTGGGGACAGACAGACAGACAGCTTGAGGCTCTTGGCCTGAGGCAGGAACTGTGAAATAAGTGGACTGTGATTTGAGACTTCGTTCATCAAAATCGGTATCATTTCATGCATCTCCCCAGAAGGTGAAGCACTCTGTGGACTGCTGCAGCCTTCAATTTTCAGCCCATGCAGTGGAGCAGGCACAATTTTACACCCACTGTTGGGCTTTCAGAGAACTAGGCATCGGGTTTTGTGCAATATTACCTTAGAAAGCCAGGTTTCTTGAGTAAAAGCCATAATCCACAGACAGTCTCACCTACCTCCATGGCTTGTTTTTCTCCATCTATGCTGTGCTCTGACCCGGGAAGGTACTGTGGCACACCTGGGCCTTCGGTTCCCCAGTGCAAATGAAATTCTATTGCTTTGTATTTTCTTCCCAGACCTCCGCCTCCAATTTTAGAGGGTGTGCTTAATGCTACTTTAACTGAGGAAAAGAAATAAGGTGTTTAAAGAAAAAAAATAATCAGGTCATACATGAATAGTGTGGTTTAGGCTGGGTTTAAAGATACTCTGTTTTAATTTAGAGTAGTGTTGCCACTTAAGCCTAAGCATCTGAGTAATTATATCTGTTTAATGTGATGTTTAATCTGCTGTTAACAGCAAAACAAAGATTTTTAGATATTTTTCTAGCTATAAATTGCCAGCATTTCCTGTGCTTGAGATGTTTGGGTTATATTTTGAAAATCTATTTATTAAGAGCTCTACATTAAGCACAATCTTTTTCTTTCCATAGAAAAGATTTTTTTGACCTGGATTGAAGCCCCAGAGATTTCATCTCTGTTCTGAAGTACAAATGAACTGGAAGCTTGTGTGAGTCACTTAGTTACTTTGCTTTTTTCTCTGTAAATGGGTGAGTAACATATCTTTGGCTTCATTTATCTAGATTGTAGGACCTTTGAGACACTGACCTTTGTTATCTGCACATCATTGAATGTAATGGTAGTCTAATCGCACGTAGAGCTTCTAATTGCAGCTGTAATTTAAGCAATACTAATTCCAGTGTTGTACTTATCGTGGGGTGGGAGTTGATTGCCCTCAGAAGGAAGACATTTTAAAAGCCCAGATTAAAAATATTTGCCACTTACAACTTTCCATTTTAGGGATTTCCCCTCATGAGGGGAAAATGGTGAAATCTGAGATTTCAGCTCATTATTTAAAGAACTGGTGAGGCAGACACACTGCAAACAACTGGTTGGGTGACTTCCCCAGAATATGTTCTTCAGCAGAATTCTTCTTTCTGCAGAAGCAAGGGTCAGAAAGGGCAAGCCCAGAAATGAAGGGCAGAAATCATATACCTCAGCCAAAACTGCTGCTGCAAACCCCTATACCCACTCGCCTCCTGGTCTTAGAAGTTGTTGTTCGTCTTAAGAGGTTCCCTAGAGATCTCGAGCTCTGTTTCTGCACAGGCACAGAACCAATTTCTGCTGAGATGCTCAAGGACCATGTCCAGAATCCAAAAACTAGAAAATTCCTGTGAAGTTCCCAGAAAGCCCTAGTTCAGAAGATGTTCTGAGAGTTTTACTTCTGAAATATAGGGATTCTATCTTATTTTTGCTTCCTTGCTTTTAAGTAGCAGTAGTGATATCTAACACCTTGCCCAGGACGTGGAAGAAGCGAATGGATGGTTTCAAGTGAAGGCACAAGTAAATCCCATAATAACAGTAATAATTTGACAGTACTTGCCTGTATGCCCATTATTTTCTAGCTTCCATGTCGAAGACCCCTTCACATTATATCCTTCAAAATTCAGTGGCTTAAGGCTCTTGTCATAAACAACATTTTTGGTGACAATATTGATAGGTGACTGTTTGTTTCCTTTGCAGGTGGCTTCTAATAGATACCAATGTCGAGGCTCTATTTAAGGATGAAGAAAATACTTTTTTCTGTAAACTGCAAATCCCTAATAAAGGCAAACCACCCAACAGTAAATATATTCTTGCTTGGAAAAGTGGAGACATCTTTGAAGAAAAGGTCTTTGGATGTTGGAATTTAATACAAGAACTTAGCATAAAATTTTTTATGGTTTTAAAGGTATTAATATGTGTCAAGAATGTTCTGTTAAGCTTAATAGGAAAATATGCACATGAAAATGGCTGTAAAATAGAAACTGAACTACCACAGAGGTTGGCTGAACTATAGAAACTATAACAAAACCAAAAAAAATAGTGGTGATGGTGGTGGTGCTGAGAGTGAAATGCTGTTAGCAGCACTGTCAGTTCCAGGGAGGGCTGGGCTGGACACAGGGGTGAGGGAGGGAGCAGGCAGCCTAGGTGGATGCTGCTGGTAAAACAAAAGGTGTGGTTGTAGGTAGAACATTCATTAGGATTTTTCATAACTGTCCTTAAGAATTTAAACAGCTGCCTATACCCAGCTTGCTGGGGTGATTACCTCTGGAGCACATTTAGAGTTATTTCTATATTTGTAGCATTATCCTTGATTGAAACAAAATGAATAGTTAGCACAAACACGGATACCTTCAAAAAAGTGTTTAGGTATCCTGTTTAGCACTTACATTTACATACAACATGATCATGCAGCATGAGGTGCTTGAATTTTTGCATTATTTCTATCAAGAGGCCCTTTGCAAAACAGAAGAGTTTGATTGGAAAATAAACAGTTTAGCAGTACCTTGGCAGTGTGGCTGTTCATATGTCTGTGACTGATAGCACCAGTGGCTTCCAACTGAAAAATAAAATAAAACCATCAGATATTCAAAGTTAGATGAATGAAATGCTGAACCAGTTGTCCCCCCAAAAAGCAGAGGGGAAATGGATTTGTAAATTGTGATCCTCGGAGAGCAATAACTGGGCACACAGTTCTGACAGCTTACTGGTTTTGTCTGCTCAATTTTATTAGAGTAAGACATTCCATTTCTTAAATGTATAAAAACCAATGGCTGGTAAGAGGTGCGTGCTTAAGCTGTAGAGAAATCTTTAGGTGGTGAAGCCTTAACAGTATGGAGCACACCGTGCAGCAAGTCTACCTGGGTTCTAAAATCAAATAATTCTGAAGAGAACATAAAAATCCTGTGGTGGGCAGCTCTGTCCCCTCTCTAGATCTCCTTCTGATCTTTAATGAATCAGTTTATACCTGTTAATATTCCCTCCAAAAACTGTGCTAGCAGGAAATATTGGAACTCTGGTTGGGTTGCAGTTCTAAATAATTTGGTTTGGAAACCTTGGCTTCAGCAAATTCTTGAATATATGTATTCTGAATACACGTAGTGTTAAAATTCATTTCCTTTTATCAGTTCTGTATTTGCCATCCTTTCATATGCTTGCAAATTCACTTACACAAGATAGTTCCTAGAACAGTGAGATAAATAATTATAAAGATTACTTGGTGCAATAAGGAATTTTAAGAATTGAAGGATCTAATTTCTGAAAGAAATGAAGAATCCTGGTTCTAACTCAGCTGTGATCCCACACAGTTGGTTGCAGAATTTTTCAATAGAATGTCTTAATCTTACTTATGTTTCATTGCCAGAAGAAATATGAAGTTCAGAGAAAGGGAGCTGATTGAACTTAAATGTGTGTTGATCCAGTCAGGGTACTAAGGACTGTTTCGTTTACTGCAGCGTCCTTCAATGGCTGCTTATGACAGTTAAAAGCTTAAATAGTGTTTAGCAGGAATTAACTCTTTGGCTGTTTAATCAGTAACAGTTCAAAGCCTCTTGTAATCATGATTAATACTATAGTTTCTGTTTGCCTGTGATTAGTAAATTATTGACATCTTAATAAATGGCTAATCAATTTTTAGGGATTATTATGGAGGAGTCCTGTCATTAGCTTGCTAATTACCGTAATTTGTGCCCTTTTATAACACTTCAGCTGGAAGGCTCATAACTACTTTAAACACCTTTATCTTCATATCAGTCACACAGCAATACCATCCGTCTATTGAGTATTTAGAAGTTATAAACAGGACCTTGATATAAAATGTGGCTAGATACAACAACAGAGGGAGACTTGGATGAGCTTGTGGCGATTAATATAATCTTGAAAAAAATGATACTGTTGTAGTTAATCTCTCACAAAAATTAAATTTATGCTGAAAACTATAAATAATGTGGACTCATTTTCTAGTTTAGCAAATGTTTAGTAATATGGAGATGAAAAATAAATAGTATTGCTATGTTTTTTACTGTAAGAACAGTGATTTCTGCATTTGATTTGTTATTGTAAAAAAACTGTTTTCCACAAGGGTTGGGTTTTTTTGACACACTTCTAAACATACACAAAACTTCGCTTTGGGACCTGCCACTTCTAAAACTGGTTGTTGCATTTTTTCAGGTCTGTATGCACAGGACACCACACCTCCAGCAGTGCTGAATTATTTCTCGTCTCCACTGGGAAGTAGTAGAACCAGAAGTTCTAAGCACAGAATGTCACCAAGTGCCTTAATCAATATTTTAATCAATAAATGCATAGCAAATACCAGGTGAGCCAATCTTCACAATGCTTGGTTATGTTTCAGGTGTGTGTGAATGACTGCGAGCGTATTTTTGGCAACTGCTCTAGCCCAGTGGTCAGTGTTTGCTTTAGCAACTGCTGCACCAGCACCCTGTGACTGGGAGTGGTTTTTCTTTGGAAGTAATATGTGGAAGAACCTTCAGGAGAAAAAATGCTGCACCGAGGGAATGACCTGGACACAAACGTATAAAGGTGGGGACATCTGTGCAGTTAGTTACCTGCAAAGATTTGGTCTCAGACTCTTTGGGACGTGAGTTAAACCACAAAGGAAAGTTGTCAAGTGAGAAATCAAGGTCGGTTGAAGTATTGTGTTCTGTTCACTGTAAATTCTTGGAACAAGGTCTACTCTTCTGGGTTTGTATAGTGCCTTGCACAATGGGAGTGTGATCATGACTTAGACATCAAAGAATTACTGTAATGCAAATCAAATTTTACGGTCAATATGATTCACAATTAAGAGTAAGTGCAGCAAGTTCATTGTTCATTGAGTGCAAGGTTTTGGAGCTTTTAGACCATGACCATAGAACCATGAAAATCAGGGACAACCACAGGAAAGACTGCGGGAGGGTAAATACCACCAAATCATATTGTCAGTGGTCCTGATGCAGTGTCTCTGTACCAGAGGAGTGAAATGGAAGTGAGTTATGGAGCCTTTCATGCTGAGTCCGAGTCCAACCCTGCTCAAACAAAGCAACCACTGACACTTTACCAGCTGATAGGTGTTTGGCAGGTTCTCTCAAATAAGCTTGTGGGTTTCGGTCACGTCTTAGTAAATTGACACATGAGCACAGGAAAAATCTTACAGCCTGTACATCAAGATTATGGGGAGAAAAAATGTAAAAAATATGTTTTTAAAAAATCCAGCCCTCAGGTGGCTACTACTGCCTTACATCCAATACACGTGAGTATTCTTCCCTTCTGTCAAATGCAATGTACACCAAATAATTAGGGTATAATTTTTGCAAGCTGTCTACAAACTAACAAAGAATTAGTGTTTTTTTATCAAGTACTTATCACAGTTGTGGTTTAGAAAGTTGAATGGTATTCATGAAGTAGAACAAGATCAAATTCAGCAAGTTCTAAGAAAAAGGTCCTTAAAGCTGTTAAACATTAAACAATGAGCTAATTAAACAGTGCAGAGTGCCTGAGCAAACAGTGAATTAATGTTTATTGTGAATTAGATTTTTTGTGGTTGGTGTTAACGTAACATTAGAGAATAGGATCTTTTGTGTAGATACTGCTCAGGAGGAACCAAACTGCCATAGCCTGTGTCACTTATGAGGAAAATTTTCATTTGGATTTTATTTGAGTCAGGTGTGACTCCTACCTATGTACAAGGACCTTGCATTTACAATGGACCTTTTCCCCCTGGGCTTTATGGCTTTATTTCTGAAGCAAGAAGGAAAGATACTTGTCACATCCAGTCAGTTGTCTGTGGTCTTAGGCATGAATATGCCCTAAGGTATGTTGTCTAGTCTAGGTTTAATTGTCTGAGCGGCTCCTGCCACTTCCCTTAGGAGACTTTTCCACAGTCTATTAGCCTTCATTGTCAGGAAATGTTTCCTGTTTAATAGCTTACATTTTCCACTTGCTTATCTGCATCCCATCACTCCTAGAAATATCACTGAACCACCCTAAACAATTCTTTTCCCTCCCTGGTGTTTACAGCATTCAAATAGTTCCTTCATAATCCTGTTTCTGTTTCATCCATCCTTTGTCCCATCTCTTGACAACATGCCCTTCACCTCTCCACCATTTCCAGTTCAAAGTCTTTCTTCTCTTTCTCTGAAGCCCCTTTCTTACAGGGACTCAGTACATATCAGATCTGGTCCTGCAATCCTCTCACCTGACTGCTCTTCTGGTCAAACCTCAGCTCAGAAAAATGCAGCAGAACATGGTTTTTTTTCTGGTGTTTTGGAGTTTTTTGTTTATTTTTGTAGTTGAAGTACTGAAACCATTGCTGTGATATGAGCTGCCCTTGAGGGTTTCGTAGCTTACCCCCATACATGAGTTAAGCCATGAGCATCCACACTTTGCTCAGGATAGTATTAGATACTAGCCAGGGTTTCCAAAAGCTCCTTGCCTAGTTGGCATTAAACAGAGACATTTGCATTGTTGTCACCACTGGAAGTAGTATAAATCAGTATACATACACATTCACTATACAAATACACCTGGGCTTAGGATTGCTGTATTGTCAACTGTACTTGGCTCTTGCATTGTTTTATGGATCCTTGATTTAAGTGGTGATGCACTGTATTGTAGGTGTCACCTTAACTTTACTGTGTTTTAATTTAGAGTAGGGCTGAACTGGGCTGAAGGCCTCCTCTTCCTTCACAAAGTTCAGGACAGTTAAATTTAGGGAGTCTCTCTTGGCAAGTGAGCAGTCCTACTTATCTCTGTTTCTTCCTTGTCAAGTTTACAACTGGTTTCCTGACCAAAGCTGTTTCTTGGCACCAGAATAGCTGAAAAACAATACAATTACGTATTGTTTTCATTTTATTGTAAATGTTTTCAATTGTTTTAGCTATCAAGTCTAACTTGGAAACTTGAGGCAAAAAATTCCTTCAGTTGAGAACTCCCTCTTCTGTCCACTTGTGCAGCTGGATGGAGGACAGTGCTGCTGGCTGGAAGCCAGGGTCTTTGCAGCTTGCCTGTGTGCTATTGTGTGATCTAGGAAAAGACCCTTAAGCTCTTTGGACCATGATCAGATCGTCTGAATTCCATAAAAGTTCCTAAATCTACTTTGTTCTACTTGTTCCCTGCTTACTGCCCTACTTGGACCTGCTGAGCAGCTGTTTGGAAGCCTGCATCTCCTGTGACTCAGTGCCGTGAGACAGGTGGTGCTCAGGCTTGCTGAAAATTGCCCTGTTAGTTTGTCCATCCACACAAAAGTTGCTAAAGCAAGTTTTGTCCTTCTGGATAAATTGGTTGGAAATCTGTTAATTCTATATGTTAATGGTTAGCTGTTTTTATTAGCTATATTTAATCTCTTGAAGTGTGAGTGACTTTTATGCCACTAACAGCCTAAAGTACTGAGACAGTAAGAATATCCTCTGTTGCTTTTTAGTTAATATCCCCTCTCTCTCTTCCACTGACTGACACCTTTGTTTGTCCCTTTAGATCTCTTGTCACCCTCTTTCAGCTGTGTCCTCTCTGGCAGGTCGTTGTTTTCTGAGACACACAGCTGATAGTGCTCCCACTGCACTGCTGCTTCTCAGAAAGCCCAGGCTGCCCTGAATGTCACAGTTCTCATTTCTGCTCTGCTGTTCACCGGTTTCAAATCCATGCCTAAAATCTGTTGTAGCCCCTGGCTTTGCAGTGGAGTGACAGCCAGCCTTTCCCATGAAAGTGGCAAAACCTCGCTTTGTGTGCGGTGTATTTTTAGCTTTGGTTTGTGTTGGTCTATTTTTAGCTTGCTTTGTGAAACTTATTATCTTTAGTACAAAAGACAAAGCAACTTAAAAGCGAGTGGAATCTAAGTCTGCCTTTCTAATTAATGAGATAGCTGAGCACAAACTGAACAGATACACATAACTCTGTTTATCTATTCTTAAGTATTACACATCCTCAGGAAGTCCTGATCAACTGCTTTGACAGGCAACATCAGTTCTAAATGTTTAAGTGTGTCTCTAACCTTATAAACCCAAATGTTAGTGATCATTCATCTCTCTCCTATTCACTTGTACCTGCAAATGTTGTTTTTCATAATGATATACATCTAATGTATGTACATTCCAAGGTAGTATGGGGAGTTAGCCTGGAAAATAAACTTCATTGCAGTAGTGAAGCATTACAAGTAACCACATCTGATTTGAGCACAGTGTTTATAGTCTGCACATGTATACATAAACCATATGTTCAGTGAGGTCTTTGTAACACATAAACTAAGGGAAAAATCCAAAGAGAATAGAGGATTCTAGGTATGCCCTATAAACACTTACAAACTACTTCCTTTGTGTCAGAGAGTGAGGAAGAGGTTTTTAGTTGTGACCTGTGATACTATTGTAGCCTCTCTCATATACATGTGTCCTCATAAACTGGCTGTATCAAAGAAGGAAGCTGGCCTTTAACAAAAAATGAGTATCCAGGGCTAAGGTGATTTGCTTCTGTGGGCTATTTTGCTTTGCTTTGTTTACAACAAAGGCAGGGCCAAATAAAATTCGGAAATCCTCTTTTAAGTATTTTTAAAATGTAATTAAAACAAATTACTTTGTGGCTTTACTGTCCCATTGTAGCCTTTTGTGCTGGGTTTATGATGACTGATCCTGTGGCTAGAAATGGGACTAAAAATCTAATAATGAGGCACCTCCTGCAAAGCCTCACACAGGGGGGGAAAGCCTATTGGCATGGCGACAGGCACCCAGCTGAGAAACTGGACTTTGAAGTCCTAAAGGTTTGTGCTGGTTATTTGGGCAGCTGAGAGGAAGGTGTTTCACATCAGTGCCTGTCTCTGAAACTGCTTTTCTGATTCCACTCTCCAAAATCTAGATGTAAGAGCTAGGAGAAACCGTTACTCCAGTTTTCTTCAGTGTTGCACAACTCGCAGCATGTAAGGGATATTCCCATTCTTATGCTGATACCTTTTGCTATAGGAGAAAGCAGAGTAATTCTCAATCTTGAAATAATGCCTCTTGTCACCTGTGTATGGCTTCTGCCACGTTCCTGTCCTTCCCCCAGAGCTGAGAGAGGAGCAGCAGCAGGAAAACACCCTGGCTTGGATGCTGGAGAAGGACAAGATGATGCAGCACATTGCAGTTCTTCATGAGGCCAACTGAACAGTGAGTTAATACAAATGGATGACAAAGTAGTGTACTCACACTAGTCAGGCTGATCCTTAAATGGAGCATTAATAATGTGGTTTGGTCCACCGTGTACATGGAAAATCTCCCACTCTTTACATGTCACCAGAAGCAGGCTGCAAACTAGTGAACGAGGATTTCTGAACTGGGAGTTGCGATGCCCTTGAGTGAATCAGCCTAGGAAAAAATCTGTCTGCTGAAGAACCTCGATGCCTATCAATCATACATGCTGCTATGATGAGTTGCATTTTCAGTTGTTTAAGAAAGGAGAGTAATAACTGCAATATAAGACTTAGAGCACATAGAAAAGGCAACAAACCATAGCTGTTTTGGGCAGTAATCCATAGGTGCTTTAGGAAATATGGTTTGGCTGAATTTCCCCCTCTCCACCCACCTGATCCAACACATGATTAAATATAACTGACAAGCTATCACTGTTATCTCAAAGTAGTTATCTCGACTAAGTCAGTGCAGACAGACTTTTGATCTCAAGATATATGGTGTTTATGGAGGTTACATTACTTAGGGCTTCTTTCTTTTTCTTCCTTGTAATTATTCAAGCTGCTAAAATAGATTTAAAGGCTCATCTGAGTCTGCCTACCATCATCCATATGTACCACAGTATGTGAGAAGAAACAAGAACCCACATTTGCCATGTTGCTGAGTGTGCAAGAGATACCCACTGATACCCCTGTGTGCTCTCCTCTCTTTGTAGAGCTACAAAAACAGAACAAGAGGGCTTCAGGCAGCACAGAATTTTCTAGCTTTATCATCTGTGTTTAAGCATCTCTTTTTATGCAAATGGAGCTATCAAGTGTACTACGTATTTGAATGGCCCAAGGAAACATCAGGCTGAGAATTAATGCTGACAACGTCAGTACCAGCGTGGTTATGTAAATTTTATGTTTGTGAAAGTTAAAAGTATGTAAGTAGAAATATAGAAAATTAGAGGAATCATGTTCTATCATGCATCAATCTTGTGGAGCACTAGAGCATGGACTGTGGGAGAATGTCTTCGCGTGGCTGAGTCCTGGTCTGTGATAAAGAAAAAGGTTAAAACTTGCAGGGGTTCATTCCATTCCTCTTCAAGAAAATGATTTTCCAGGAACACATGGAGCTTGCTGTAACCCCACTACAAAGGCTCTAGGTGGACGTATGTTACTGTCATTCTCTGGATGGCACTAGACTGAACCTACCATTAATAAAACCTCTCTTTCAGAAGGTTTGGAATATTCCTGTTGCAACATTGCAGACCTTTGGTTCTCTTCTGCCTAATAGCAGTACCCAGAGGGTCATTGATCTCCCAAAGGAATCAAGCAAGCACCAGCACAGCTATTGCTGGAATACACTGACCGAGATCCAGCTGAGTCAGAGATGCTGGACAGAGATTGAAGTTGGGTGGTTTCTGTTCCTGGTACTGGTTGATCTCTGGGCAGGTGGCTGCACCAATGTGCCTCAGTTTCCCTTTTGTAGAATGGGGACAGTGAAACTGGCTTCTTTATAAAGCCCTGCAGCGACCATTAGTAATGCTTTTAAAACACTGGTGCTATGCTATTAAGACAGGTCAAGGCTGAGAGCAATTTGAGAGATTAGCAATCAGTCATGTTGACTACCTAAGTGTGGTGAATTATGAGGCTGCCCAGATCAGAAAAACAGCCCTGGTGGACGGATGTTCAATGACCTAACAAGGGGGTATCAGGCTAGTTCTGAAAAGTGGTCAAATAGAAACAAAACCTTTATTTTTTAAAGAAAGATACCTTCCAGATACAACAAAAAATAACTTAGCCTGATTCTCAAAAGTTGAGGTTTCTTGAAATGTGTAGACATTTTGCTTAGCATAACATATCCTGTGAAGCTTCTACCTCAGAAAAAGGTTTGGAATAAAGGTAGGGGGGAGAGCACGTTTCTTGTGTGATAATGACTGTAGTTTGCCTCTATACTCAGGGAGGAAACTGGAAATAAGCATGGTTGGGAAAAACAACAAAAAATAATAATAATACTCCTTATTTTCCATCTGTTAAAGCACTACTTATTAACACTAATCTAATAAAGCCCATAAGGGTTTTCTAAGTAGTCTCTCAAGATCCCATAATAAATCCCTTAACAGAGCAGTAAATTTGGCAAACTGTTAATCAGTCAGTGATCAATATCAAGCAAACACTGGTGGTAGACTTTGAAAGAGCAAAGGTTCTTTGTGTACAGGTTCTTTTTATTCACCTGTACCACATATGGGAAGCCTCCGGAGACAGAATCCCTACAAATACAGACTAAAGAAGTGGGAAGGCATTCAAACTGTCAGTTAGGAATCTGGAAAAGGCAAGCTACTGCCTCATGGATGTGGAGAATTAATTAAGGACAGCAGTAAAATGTGGGAAACACCCCCCCTGTGTCCCCAGTGCTCGGGCTGTGCTCCTTAAGGCATGTACTGAGCACCTCAGACCTCTGGTACTTTCAGCCTGGCTGCTGAATCTTGATCTGCTTTGAGATTGTGTCCCTTTAACAGGCTCTTGGTGCAGTGCTTCCCTCTGATACCTCTGATAATATTGTATCTCTTTTTTTTTCCTTAATGCAGTCGAGTCTACTTTAGTGCAAACAATAGACCCTTCATTAGTATTAGGAGCTGCAGTGTTTATCTTTAATTTTGAGGCTGTGTGCTGATATTTACATAGGAAATGTGATTTATTTAATGCTATAGCATCTAATCTAATAGAAGCATGAAAATACCTTCTGCAATTTTTCAATACTAATTATAGATCGCTGTGCCATCCAGTCATTGTAAGTGCATAGTGTACTTATGTACATAGTGCACAGAGTGCAAAAATAGATGGATCTGCTGGGCTAATGCAGCAGAGACATACTGTTCTTTCTCTTTCAGTAGGCAACCATAAGGATTTCATCTTATATCATAAACAGCAAAGCACTAGGAGTAGAAAACTAAAACAAGCTGTGTGAAGTTTAAAGAAATTTACAGATAAAGAAATTCTGGTTTGATTTTTTTTAAAAGTACGTATATATAATTAACTACAGAGATCAAGTCAAACCTCATCATTGATTTTTCTTGGAGGAGGAAGGCAACTAGAATCTCTAAAAGTGAAAAAAAACCCCACTCATTCATTCATGAGAAAAGTCTATGCTTGAAAAGTCTATTTTAGCACAAATAATAAAAGGCACAGAAATAAATAGAACATTCTTCATTTGTCCTATAGAAGAATCAGAGTCTGTACTGTATGTACTGATACTCAGAAAGAAATCATAAATAAAAGTAACCTTGGTACATGGGGTTAGAAAGAGCAGACAAGGACTTACCTAGTGCCTCTGTCTTGAGAATGTGCAGAGAGAACAGAACAAGGAACAGCAATTCCATTATCTATTTTAAATAGGCTCAGTGTTGGAACCCGAATTGATTAAACTTCCTAGGATGTGATCATATTTCTGCTCTCAGTTTTATACTGGAGTAAGTAGTCCTGGACAGACCTGAAAGCCATAGCCAGGAAGGTGAACTCCTCCCCTTTGTGATTTCTCCAGATTTACCCTAGTCCTGATTTGCCTGAATTTATTCATTTCTCCAAAATGAATGGCAAAGGGAGTAAGGCTTTCTAGCACTAAGCAAGTAGCCTGTAGTGAATACCTGATACTTTGCAACCTATGTATGTTTAGTAACCTATTACTAAAATGCTACATTTTTATTTACTGGTAGCTTTTCTTTTTTTTCCCTGACAGCCCACATGACATTCAATTACTGTGTGTGTTAAGATTAGTGTTTTGTTTCCGAAAACCCCAATGAAACAAAAGAACCAACTTCCTCACCTCCCCCTGTGCTCCCTAACCTGCAGCCTTCCAAACAGCAACTCGGGGTTGGAGTACATTTGTGACACTGGAAAATGGGACTTCTGAGTGCAGTAACAGGAAATGTTTATTAGGTGGCACACCAACACCTGACTTGTATAAGTTTTTGCACTTAGTGAATTAACTGAGAGCACACCTCTTTTTTTTTTTTTGTTCATTTTGAAATTTTTCTATCCTTTTTTTTTAAATAATATTTTTTCTTAACTTTCCTGCTTCTGGTACTGTAATACAATACATAGCGAGTTCTTTTTCTGTCCCCTTTCCTTTCCTATCTGAATGCTTTAATTCCATGTGTCTGATTCAGTGGAAATCCAGACTTTATGTTCAACAAACAAAGGTGTGTGCAGAAAAGCAGCACTAATACTTTTTTCTCTATAGCCTCTATTACAGACACATTTTCACCTTTTTATTTGGAGTTGGACTTTGATACAGTTGAGGAAAAAAATAAAAAAGGGAGCACAACTTCTTCTCGCCCTCCCCAAAATGCCCCTCTGTCTGAGGCAGTGCAACTCACATGGTGGGTTGGGTGCAAGCAGAAGAGCGGGATGCTTGACCCAGTGCTCCTCCATGAAGGGGTGGGCAGAGTGAAGCTGGGCTATGCTGGTGGCACTGAGCAAGCCTCAACACCCAGTGAGGGCTGAATTAAAAAAAAAGGAGCCAAGAAAGTTGTTCTTGCCTGTACCGAGAGCTGTGGGCTCCCAGGTGAAGAGTCTGGTTGTTCTGCTGTTAGTAGTAGGGTCGTAGAGGATCAGGACTTGTAATAACGATGGGAAATCAGACAGCTGGCTTATGAGTGGGTCTTTTATTCATAAAAAGAATGGCTATAAATAACATTCCAACAATGAAGATTTGCTGGGTAGTGTTTTTCCATCCTGGATTAGGTAGATTAAACCGTGAACAGAAGATGATTTGCCTAGCACATGGTGCTAAGATAAATAGTTACTGCAGGGACAAGAACAATAACAGTATTTGTTGTATTTTTTCTCTTCCCAGTTCAGCAGTCTCGGTGGAGCTGTCTAAGCAAGGTGCACGCTGAGCATGTAGAGAGTACACGGGGACAGGGCAGTGTCAGGTGGGGTCAGCCTTCAAGGGCATCTACGAGACATTTTGCTCTTTGGCTTTTCTGTTTTTCTCTTCTAGGAAGGTCTTCAGTGGGGGAGCTAAACCACAGCTCTTTGATTAATTTTTTTTGCTCCTGTTTGTGTTTAGTTCTCTGAAAGCTAAGAGCCTGCTAGAAACCCTCTGTTTAGGACTGGAAAATCTGAGGGTTAGAAATGATGATCTTGAAATTCAAGATTCTTCGTTTTTGTTTTTTTTTCTTTTTTAACACCTTCCAACCTGTCATTATTAAAGTGGTAATAAATTGCACTGCAGTCATGTTAATTAAGTCTTTCTTTGTGCTAGAAAGTGAGGGTACACTCGGGGAAAGACACATTCCCTTTCCTTGTGAAGTCTGTAATCTAAATAAGGAGGACAGACATCATGTGATCTCCATTTTTTTTTTTCTACAGAGACTTACCTGACAGGTGCTTGGTTATCAGTTCTCGATGGCCTCTTTGCACCTAGGAATATTTTTGAAAGGAATTGTGCTGTAGGTGGGATTTATGTAAAGGCCTTTGGACATTGAACCTAAATACCCCTGAGGATCTTGGTCAGAGGAGCTAAGAGACAAAGTTATGCAGGGAGTCTGTTGCAGATCACTAAACTCAAGGCTATTTTTTTCTGGCATAATGATTGCAGTTGTGTCCAGAGCTGCAGGATAGGTAAGAACAGGAGGGAATATAAAGAACAGTGAAAATTACACTTAGTCTGTGGCCTTGAGAGCCACAATAGCAGACTTTGAAGATGTCTCCCCCAGCCTGGTTTCTGAGATGTGTGAGATCTGACATTTGCTGCTACCAAAAGAGCTTCGCGGGAAGTTTGGAGGGGCTGACGTGACAGCTAATGAAGCTTGCGTGTGTCTGAGCCAAATGATCCTACCATGTGCTGATGGAGGAAGTGCAGAACTGTTCCTAACCTTCCAGCTGAATGGCAGCAGTCCCCTGTGTCCCAGCAGCACAGGCAGGAGAGGATGAGAGCAGGCTGAGTCTGACTCCCTGGGGCAAATGCATGAGTTCCAGTCAAAGTCATCAAGGCAGTGGCACAGCTCTTTGTGCTGGGAGGCCGAGTTGTTGCTCTTAGAAGGAAGATCAAAGGCTTGTGAGGGTGAGACTGACTTGAGTCCAAATCCTGCTCATGGATGAGCTGACCTGGGAGGAGTTGTCCCTGCAGTGGGACAGTGAAGCAGTTCAAGAGACTTAAAACACAGATGAATTTCATGATTGGTGACTGGGTGAGTGGAAAACCTACCCTTCAGAGTGCAAGAACACACTGAGTGCTCTTCTTTTAGTTGTGTTGCAATTTTCTTCATGAGAATTCCCTCATCACTGAACAGGAAATCTGGAATTTCATAGCTGTTGGTGAATCGGAAGCACTGAGTCTTCATCTTTCACATGAAAATGGGCTGGCTGTGATTCTCCCTGAGTCTGCTCTATTGGGAACCTTGTTCTAACACAAGGTCATTTCCATGGAATAGTCAGAAGCATTTGCAATGGCTCTTTATTTGGCATTCTGCTCAGTTCTGGTGAATTAACTACTTGCTACTATTTTAGGCTGTATCTGAGGCTTAGACCCTGTCTTATGTTGTTGTCATCGTCAGTAAAGCTGAACTTCTCTCCTTTCCCCATTATTTCTGTAAAGCACTATTCTTTGTGGCTGAATGGTCTTTATTTGGTGAGTGACGAAACGCTAGCAGCAACTCAACATTTCCCTGAATTATGAAGATGTGCTCTGAGGGATGTGCCTCTCAGCTGTATATTTAGCTCTGTGGCTTTGTCTGGTTTTGAAGCACACACATTTCTGGCCATTTTTTCTTGTAACGAGTCCTCACTGTGCCTCTGTAGCTGTTCAGTTCAGAAGATGCCCCTTACGTGCCATTCTGTGTCTAAAGGGATAAGATACTTTCTGGCTTCTTCACAAATAAATCATGGGTGGAAGGCTTCCTTTACCATACAGCCTTGGATTTATCAGTGTTTGTCTCCCTTCAGACACCATAATACAAGTTCCTCAGAAGTTAAAATAACAATTCCGACATCTGAGAGAACTGTTCAGGCTCTGCACAGCCAGGGAGAGGGCCTGGCTTGTGGGAGGGTTCTCACAACAAGCTGTCCTTGCCGTTATCTTGTGGCTTGTAGCTGATATAATGCTGAACAGCAGTCAGAGACATTCAAGCCTGATGAGGTGATTGTCTTTGCCTCGTGTTCCCAGTGAGGGCCATGAAAGCATAGCTGGGATGTCAGATAATTCAAAATCCGTGAGGCAAAAATTCCTCAAAGAAAGTGGGTGGGGGAAGAGCTGAGAGCTCTCTGTTTTGAAAACATCTCAGAAAAATCTTGGAAGGAGATCATACATCCCATTTGTGTCTTCCTCTCCAGAAAGGAAGACTTTAATCTGCATAAATTAAAACACAAATTGGATAAATAGGCTCCTTATTTGTATTACTCCCTTTCCTGAATGTTCCTTATTTGCAGGCCTGATGATGCCCACTGGAAGACTGAGCAGATGGATGTTCTTGTCTCAAGGCTTTGCTGAAGGTCATGGCAAGCAGGAATTTATCTTCCTTAATACTCAGCCAAGCCATGTGTCACCTGCCATTTTTTTGGCTCAGGTTGTGTATTGTCTGCACCTTGGTGAAGTGTATAGTTGGAGGGGGCAACCGAGAAGAAAGTCAAACCATTGCATTTCACAACAAACAAGGTCTGTTGTTTCAAGAACAGGAGTAGGAATTGGACGTGAGTTCAGGGAGAATGTGCCAGGAAAGGAACCAGGACAGTAAAATCCCTCATCCTTTCAGTGCCTTGTTTTTCTCTTATGCTTCGTGTATGGACGTGACTTTGAAAGTAACAGCAAATCATCTGTAGCTGAATTGGGCTGCAAAGTTCTTATTTGCATTGCACAGATGAAACTTTTTGTCCTGTAGTTTCAGGCATAACTCAAATTTCTTGGTGCATTATCAGCACAGAGGACATGGAGGATCACTGTTACACCATGCTAAGGTAAAGTGTATGTTGTCCAAGGGTTACTGCACAGAACTAAGACTCTCAGGTCCTGGACTTAATTTCCTGTTTTGAAATCACCACAGCTGGGGTCTGTTATTCTGAGAGCTGCTGAGCACTTGTGATTCCTGCTGAAGCCTGAGCTGCAGGTTATGGGCATTTCTGAAACTGCAAGCTCAGTTGTGTGAAGTTAGATTTACTGCGTCAGCCACTTGAAATGAATGGTCATTAAAAATTCAGCCTGAAGCTTCTCATGTCTCTTTCCCAACCTCTTCAACATGCTCAGTAACTACTGTCTTCTCCACAGGCATGATTGTCAGATAATTATTGAACTTTTAGGCTCTATACAAAACAATGCCATTTCTTACGCATGACAGCTATCGGAACAATAGTAATTTGGGCATTCAGATAAGGAAATATAAAAACAATTATAGAACTAAAAGGTGATGTAGAAGGTGAAATCTAGACAAATATCAGTCAAAAGCTTGGCAACAGCAAGGTACAGCCAGTGTTTAAAGTGTAAGCCTGAGATAGAGGAGATTAGATTCACTTCCCTCCTTACTGGAATTCTGCGTGCTCTTAAGCAAATAATGTGATTGTTCTTTCCCCAGTGTGAGACGTAGATATCACTGTTTCCTCACAGGTATGTTATGAGTGTGTGTATAAGGAAGATTGTAAAGTTCCTGGAATATGGGAGTGTAAGGATAACCTTGAATCGAGATTGCTATACATAGAGATTGAGCTATGTAGTAGCCTTCTGTCTCACACAGTGTTGTCAGTTCAAACTACTTTCAATCCGGTTTTGAGGGCTCAAATTTTATTACAGAGGGTTGGAATATACAAATCTGGATTTTTTTTGGTGTATTGAAGCCCACTAGAAAAGCAGTTTCCACAATAATAATGTCTCCTTCGATCTAGCAACATTATGCTAAATTTTATGCAATTATATTAGGGAAATAAGATTACAAAGCTTTTGTGAAGACCTATTTGTACTACTTGGTATTATTTACATCACATTCTGATCTCATACAATTCAGTGCTTCATGTTTGAACACCAAATTTTCAAATTAGAGAAATTTCAAGTAGCATTTTCAGGAATATCTAGGGCACTCGAGCTCAAGTTCATGGATATACTTTTCTTAGTAACTAGGGTATTTTTGAAGCTGTTTCACTTTGTGGCTAGCCTGCTGTTAATCACAGCCATGCAAAACACAATCCGAAGAGATGAGGAGTGCATGTGGCTTGGTCTGGTGTCCTCCACTGTTCCTGAGGGATGCTCAGCTGGGCTGGATGTTACCTGCTGACATACCAGGTGTTATTAAAAGGACTTGCTGACTCGCGGTGCTGGCACTGACAAGGTGACACAAATAGTAGAGCTCTGACACAAATAGCCACCTCGCACCAAAGGTGTGGCTGACAAGTTTGTATGAGGTGGATTGCAGGATGCAGAGTGGTTTATCTGGGATGATTCAAGAAGAATATTTTATAGGATATTTATACATCAGCAAACTTGATTAATCAGTTCTGAGCCCTTAGTTCTGTATAATCATTCTTTACACTTCCTTGTGGCCCTCTGAGATACTTTATGCAGATGAGTAATAGGTATTTCTAATATAAAAGTGTGTACTATTAATTGCACACTAACCCAAATATACTTTCATACACTTCAACTGTAATAGAAAAAAAAGAAACTGTAGAATTTTCCTTTTTAAGCTCAACATTTTAGTACAAACTCCTATGCTGCAAATTCTGGCAAAGCTGTCATATAGTTCACAGATTTACAGTCTGAGAGCTGGAATTGCTGCTATAGTGATCAGACATCAGCACTGAATACTGAAAGCACATAAACTCTGAGCTGCTATTGCAATGGCGTGGTAGAACGTTGTTACCAATGCAAATTAATCCTTTGTTAGGATAACAGTAAAAAGGAATTAAATTGGAATTTTATAAGTAACATGGCTTTACCTGGATCGTTCTGCTAGAGGAAAGCTGCTCAGCTACAGATAGGTGCCAGGTAGCAGCCAGAGCATGCTGGAGATTTCTCCTTGTGTGTGGGCATTTTGAATAAAATGTGAGGTGACACAGAGGCGACCCACACTTAGCTCTAGCAAATAAAACCAGCCACTCCTGCGTAGAGAAACTGCCCGCGGTGCTGTTCATGCAGATATACTGATGGACAGCTCACCTGCACCACCCCGCCGTTTAAAATCCCCGTGTCCCTCCCTGCATCCTGTGGTGTTTGTTCCAGCAGTGCCCTCTGCTGTCTGACAGCACTGGATGTGTGGCCAAAGAGCGTTTTCCCCATGTCCCAAGCATTTTAAACCTAGTAACAATTTCAGGTGTATTCTGACAACTTCTGAATACTCCAGTACTCGGTGCAGAGCTATTTCTGTGGGCCCAAGCACAAGAGCATCTGTGGAGACAGACTCTCACCTTCCTGGATCCCCTTTGAAGTGTTGCAGTTCACTGTGTGGTTTTGCTTCCAAGTTTTTGCTTTGTTCTATAGATATGATCCAACTGTGCTTAGAAAAACAGCCACTGTTGGCTGCATCAATTTGTAATTGTAAGCAAGAGCCAGTGAACAACGAGGTTCTGCTGTCTCTTGTTCAATGTTGAGCATTTTAGAAGCATTGTGAATTCACTAGAGCTGATCTGAAATCAGGACTTCCATCCTCGCTGAGCTGGGGTCCAGGTTAGGGACACAACAGTGATTTCTTTTGAGTTCCATCAGTCACATGCTCCCGCCCCCCCAAAACCAAAAAATGACTGCTCTCCATTTTCTGACTCTCTAATCCTTTATCCATCTAATTTATTTGTGAATTAAAGTGGAATTCACATTCATTTCATTTTAGAATATCCTCTAAGCCTTTTAAGCTACTGATGTGATCATTCATCTTCGCAAGAATTAGCCAGGTTTTGCTCTTGATAAAGGTTGCTTTAAGCAGATCATCTGGATGGCAGTAAATATGTTTTCCCCTTTTGGCTAGCCTAGCAACTTCAAGGTAATTTGCTCTGCTCCTAGTTGGTAACCCAAATATTTAAAAACACGAGTGGTTAAAGTTTAATCCACTGTGATGACGGTGATGTGGCAAGAGAAGCTGTGTGTCACGTTCATTCCGCACCTGGAGAACAAGGTGGCAGTAACGTTTGTGTAGTATGGTCTCTTGCAGAATACGGGATGTGTAGAGCAGACCCTGTTAACGGTTCAAAGTAGGATATTCCACCATGGATGGGTACCCAAACTGCTCTGCTAACCACACCAAAATTTGGAGTCATTATTTAGTGCTTGCACTGGGCATCCCTCAACTGACCATTAATGTAGCATCTGTGATCTTCAACTGCACAGTCATCTTCACCAGGATGGCGACAAAAGATCTCCACAAGCCTATCTCCATACTCTTCTGCAATTTGGCTTTTTCTGATCTCTTCACCAGCGTTTCTGGCTTTTGGATTTCGATGTTGTTCATCACCAATCCGGACATTACAATCTTTGGATCCAAGGATATGCTTGCACCTTATGCCTTATATACTACGTCTATTTTATCCACCATCTACAACTTGGTAAGCATTGGAATTGAACGCTATCTGGCTGTGGCTGAAAGCATGAGGACAAGATTCAGGGTTGCTAGAAGCCATTCCATAGCTGTGGTTTTAATTAACTGGGTCCTTGCTTTCCTGTTGGGCTGCTTGCCATTGATGGGGTGGAACTGCTTGCACATGAGAAGAAATCTCTCTGTCCTCTACAGTCCGTTTTGTGTCAACTACCTCATCTTCATCGCCATTCCCAACTTTGTGGTGGCTTTTACTATACCTCTCTTCACATACCTTAGAATCATCATCATCCTGAGGAAAAGGAAGCTGAGAATGAAAGCATGTGGACAAGCTACCGGCACCTACAAATCAGCTGAAATCCAGGTTGCCAGAACCAGTATTTTTATTTGGCTCCTGGCCTTGATCTCCTACGCTCCTTTTTTTGCAGGAGTCATATTCGACGCAGCTAACAACCAGTGCCAAACTGACCTCTACCCGGGCGTCTACATCTTTCGAAACTGCACGGCCATGCTGATCACCATGAACTGTCTGGGGAACCCCATAATCTACACCCTGAAAGCCAAAACGCTGGGGGCTAAACTCAAGGCTCTGAAATGCCTCTCTGCCAGCCGCGGACGCGCCTGCACCATCGAGAACCTCTAGCCGGGACTGTGGCCTGACCCGGGACTGTGGCCTGACCCGGGACTGCGACTCTCCTATCCCGGGACTGCCTCTCCTGACCCGGGACTGTGAGCGGGGATGGGAATCACAGCCGCGCCCTGCCCGCTCTCGGC
>VZRW01003897.1:287618-306288 GCA_013398125.1 Aegotheles bennettii | reverse complement strand
ATCCTGACCGAGGAGGACGAGCAGGACCGCGTCCCGCTGCAGAAACTCGCGCTTTTGGGTAATGTGAGGGGGGGCGGGGGGGGTTCTTCATCATGCACCGCGTTAAATGTCACACACCCGGCCCTTCATCACCTCCTGAAAGCTCATTTGCAAAGCAAGGGTGGTCTCAGCCGTGTCTGTGGCTGTTCGGGATCAGTGCTGATTTGCTGTGATTGTTCTTGTTCTCCGAAGGGGAATCGGCAGAGCTGCGGGCGCTGCTCCTGAACCCGCACCTCAGGCAGCTGCTGCTGGCGGTCGATCAAGCACAAGAGAAAAGCTCCATCATGAAGAAGTACATGCAGGAGCCTTTGTTTGTCGAGTTTGCAGACTGCTGTTTGAGGATTGTTGAATCTCCCGAGAAGGAGAACGTTCTTCCCGAGTGAGCTACGTTGGGAACATTTTCCTTGCCTAGAGACTTTTCCCCCTCTGACAGCAGGGATTGGGCAGCACCCCGTGCTCCTGGGGTGCAGTGTCCTGAGTTCCCTCAGGGTTTGGTCACATCGTGGGTGTCAGTGCTCTGATTTTCAGTGTAGAGCTGATAAACAGTGACACAGTGTTGGACAGATTTCTAGATACAGGGAATTAAACTTGATATTCTGTGGCCCTGCTGTCTGTTGTACAGAAACCCTGGCAACCCTGGGAAATGCTTCTTGGTGACAATTGCTATTAAATACATTTGCATTTATTTTAATCCACAAGCTTCTCTGAAGTGGTTTTGTTAACTAAGCCTCGTTGTGGATGGTCACACGCCTTTACAAGGTGTTTAATGGTTTATTTAGAAGTGGCATACACAGAAGAGCTGAACATTTTCAAGACCTGTGTGAACAACAGAGATGGTACAGAGCGCCTCTGATGAGACCCTTGGCAGAGGGGAGGGTGGTGAGGAGGGAAATGCATGGCTGTTATGATAGTACATACGTTTTGGTCCTGTAGCTAAGGAGCCTGTGTCCAGTCTCACTTTTCCCTGAGACATCTGCCCTCAGTGTTACAGCCGAGGCTGTGCACGTCCTCAGTCCCAGCCAGAAGTGTTTTGGTGTTGCTGACTCGTGGTCAGTGAGAACTGGTGTGGTTGTACCTCGCAGCGAGGATCCAGCACACATCACAAACGTCTGCCTGAGTTGCTCTCTCCTTACCAGCCTCTTGGCTTCTCCCAGGTAGTGTCACAAGTCTTCAGTTCAAGTATATATTGCTTAAAGCACTCAGTCTGTTTTAATTGAGTGTTCCCATAGTGCTGATATCTCCTCTAATACCTGCGAGCCTGTGAGAGGAGGAATGCCCCCCCTTGCATCCTGAATTTAAAGTGTATTATGTTATACATACAATGCATTGATTTAGAAAGCTCTGAGGTAGCAGCAGATATGGACGTTTGAGTAATTTGGAAGCAGCAGCTTGCAGACAGTCCTTCCCTGAAGGAAATGGTGTATGCAGATGGCCAGAGCCTATGTTGGAAGGAGCTTTTTTCTGTCCAGTAAAATCTGGTTAAAGCCAGTGATGGAATAGGCATCTGTGTGGGGGCTGACATTTGCGTAATGCAGGGGAGACTTCTTACAGTGAAACTTGACAGAGCCCTGGAAGAAGAAAAGGTGGAGAGGTCAGTTGATGTTTTGCCAGAATTTGAGAGAATTTTGCTATTCAAACTGAGTAGTGCTTTAGTGTATAAGCAACAGTGAATTGGGTGCATGAGGTTTGTTACCTGTGGGAGAGCTCTAATGGAAGTGATGCCACAGCCAAAGAAACAGCTTTCCACCTTGTAGCAGTCGCTCTCCTGCAGTACTCTGAGGCATGCCAGCAGGGACAGGTCTCTCCGGAGTCCCGCTACAGTGACAGGTGCAGCAGCCAGGACAAGCCCAAGAGGCCAGAACTGAATTATTGCACGCAGAGGCCAGGTTGTTTCCAAAGAGCAAGGTGGTTTGGCCGAGATCACCGTAGCTCCGGGAACTGAGGATGCCTTTTCTTCACCCTCGTCCAATTCCGCTGCTGCCAACGCAGCCATTTTTGCCTGATGAAGAGATGAAGAAGAGTATTCTTCAACAAGATTCTCAAACTTCTTAAACAAAATTTAAAACGGCAAAACTAAGAGTCTAAAAAAGAAAGCATCTGCATGGACATCCTCTGGGACATCTTTCCATTTGATGAAGGTAAGGAGTGAGTTCATTCTGCAGCCTCTGCACTGCCACCCTGTAGAAGCAGCTGTACAAGGCTGGCATCCATCTTCTGCTCTTCAGCTTGAGAAGACTTCTGGAGACTTCACAGTATTGGTTTTGTACTGTTACTTGACAGAGGTAGATTCTTTAACAAGCCTCGGTCACTCAATGCCAATGCTTTCCTGTACCAGCATACTTACTTTCCACTTCTTCCAGCCATGCTTAATAACATCAGCAGCCCTGCGCATCCTTTGGAAGCGATTCTTGGCCAACCAGGAACGAATAGCTGAAGATGGAATGAAAAGAAATCTGAGTACAAAGAACCTCAGAAGTCTTGCACACAATGAAACAGAGATTGCACTTATGCTTTCTCCATGTTCAATGAACCTAACCACTCCTGCCCCTTTGAGCATCCAGTGTGACTGGAAATGTTATGTTACATTCAGCCACACCCTCACCAAATTACCTGCTTGGATGACAGTTGCAGACCATCTCTCCTTTGCTAGTTTCTTCTGTTTAAATCTTCTCCAGCAACACTGAATGCAGAATGCCTTCTCATTTAACACCTCTGCTCTTCTAGCTTCAAGTTGCTGCAGCTGCATTGGGGACACGAGCCTGCGGTTAATACTCGGGGACGGAATTGTGTTCATAACTCTTCCCTTTTCTACAGTCTCCTGGTGTTTGTCAGAAAACCACAGGCACATTTCAGTGTCCTGAGACTGCTGGGTTAGGTTTTAGAAGTGCGAGCACTTCATTAGTGCTTATTAGATAACATGTAAAGTGAAAATGTAAGTACTGGAGGGGGGGGGAAGGTGGTTGGGGGGGGAAGTGGACAGTCCCAAAGTCACAGTAGCAGCTGGCTTAAAACTAACTCCATTTTAGGAGGTTCTGTTATGGCTGCATCCTCCAGTGTGCAAAAGTGCCTTCCTCTCTTTCCTTTCTCTCGCGAAGCAGCTGCTCAGGCCTGTCTGAGCAGCCAAGTCTGTCAGCTGAAGCTAAGGAAGGCTGTGATCTTCACTGGGACCAGGAGGACACTGCCAACACTGGAGAGAGTGCAGCTCCTTGTCCATTAGCAACACGGGCACCATTTAAAAAAGTGCTTCTGATAGCTGGGTTCTGATGGATGTTTGATTTAGTTTAATAATTTGAAGGGAAATGCCGAATTCTGTTCACACTGGCATGTGCAGAGGTACCACCTACACCACCCTGTGCCAGCACCCCCGTTACCCAAGTGCCCTGCAGGACCCCTGGCCACACAGCGCTCTTACCACAGAGCTGGCCATGAACACCTTGGTCCGGCCGCAGTACACCGAGGTGTGTTCTGCTCTGCTCCCTCTTTGCTCAGCAGTAGTTGGGCCCGTAACAACGTTCTGAAGGATCTCACAAACAGCAGAACGTGATGCTTGGTCATCATCCACCGCTGGAGTCTCGCCTGTGAAGGGAGTATTGAAAAGAAGCTATTGCAGAACTTGGAAATCGGGACCAAGTAACTGGCTTTATACTGAGACTTCTTGGCCCTTTAGGGGGGGATAGCTGAGTCACCCCTAGATCTAGCTGTGTTTAAGCACAGATCTCACCATGTGCTAGCAACTAGAAAACCAGCATGGTGTGTTTTAACCAGGATGTTTGGGTGCTGTCTTATCACATCTGTTATAACCTGTCCATAGATAACAAATGTAATTTTGGGTAGATCTAAACAACAGACACAGGGAGGGCTGAGCTGCTCTCACATCATTTAAAGCATCCTCCATGGAAACATTAAGAAGCAACAGCGATACAATTGAGGATAGATTTGAGCTGCTCAGTCCTAAGAAAATCTGATTGCACAGCTAAAACTCGAAGCTGTTGGAAACAACAAAAAGCAAGGAATTGGACTCACAGTGTTAATGTACCGAGAGATGCAGGAACAGAAAACAAATTCTACACAGCTCTACAGCTTTCACGGGGCATCAGAAGCAGCTACAGGGACACGTACTAAGCGGGAGTTTATTGCAGCAATAAGAGGTTATTAAAACCATTTCTGGGACACAGTACACAATTTTTTACATTATGAGACAAACAGATTAATCTATTTGAAAATAGACTTAATTCAGACCTGTCCTTGAAAGAGATTGTGTTGTTCAAGGCAATGCTGCATGAGTTTCTGCATGCCCAATGCCGGAACTTGATGGTCTTTGTATCTTTCCATCCTGGATACTGTTTGCTTTTCTGCTATAAATATTTCTAAGGAGATGAGAGCATTTTAAGGTACTGAAAACAAATATAAGCAATTCTTGCTTACAGGAAGACATCTGGTGACTATGATGTTGTTCATGGGGCTGGGCTGATAAGGGAACCAAAAGCATATCCCCGTGTTTAGGAAATTGTTTTGCTTTGTTTGCAGCTTATTACCCACTGAAGATAAAAAGGACCAATAACCTATCGCAGTGTGGCCCTCCAGCTAATGGGTTTATAACTGAGGAGGAAAGATAGGGTGTGCAAGTAATTTTCCAGCCTGTACTTTGTTACTTCATTCCATTTCCGCACTGTGAATAGATTTCCAGCCATTTTACTTATCTGACATAGGCTGGTACTTACTGCTCCTGCTTCTCACATCTACTGGTTACTGAACAGAACCACTGGGTGAAGATGGGAGTGATCTGGGAGAGGGAAGGGGGTGGTGGTGCAATAACTTTCAATATTAAAAGTAACCACCTGATGAGCTGCTCCTTTCAGGGAGCAGTACCAAAGCTGTTACCTTGTAGATTGGATTGTGTTTTTTAAAGTCCATCCTCGCTCTTGCTTAGAGAAAAGAATCGCATACAGAAGTTTGGGAAAGGTGGAAGAAGCAGCAGAATCCAGGTTAGCTACAAGGTCAGTGTGTTCAGCAAGAAAACAAGGTGGGGGAAAAAAGAAAGGAAGGAGAAGGAGTATAAGCAAAAAGGTAAGTGGCTTTCAAGTCTACTCAAGAACTAACTCTAAATCAAATTCTATCAGGTGGGAACCCCAAACACCATCGTAACTATAGTTGTTCTACTTGAGAGGAACACAGAAAAACAGCAGTAAGATGAAAGACTGGCACTTGTAAAAAGAGGCTGCTGTAAGCATTGGGCAAATCAGAAACTGAAGTTGGTGATAGATTAAAAAAATATTTTGAGACTAGTTGTGTCCCTAGTGCTGAACACAGTCATTGTATCTGGTCTGGGCGATACCAAAGTGGGGCAGTGGTAATTTTACTCAATAGCAGAAGGATTATCTAAAGGAATGTACCTTTTTTCTCAGCAGTATGATAGTTGCTTTTATCCCGTGCTCTGTTTTTATTGAACCCACACGATTTCCTCAGTATTTCATAGCGCGCAGTGAAACTCTGGAAAGGGATCCTGATGGACAAACACACAGTTAATTCTGTGCAAGTATCATTTATATATGGTAAATAAACTATCCTCTGAGGGGGCTAAATTGCAGAATGGCTTCAAAGATCCAGTGCCTAGAATGTGAATAGACTGATGCCTGTGTAGTCACCAACATGCAAGAAAGTGCAGACTCTCCAAAGAGATTCAGGTGAGTGCCTGCTGCCCAGTGACAGGCAGTGACTCTTGCCAGTAACAAAGGCTGGGCAGGAATTCTGCTTGAGCTTCACCCCATCAATACTGAGCTGTCAGAAATGGGACTAGCTCAGGCCTTGTTCTCTCCATCCTCTGAAGGATATTTGGATTTCCTGCTTACAAGCTCTTCTGAGTAACTGATATGCCACTAATTGTTAGAGAAACGGATGATGGAAGATGGTGCTCAAGAAATCTGGACTTACCTAACAGGGAAGCCCGCTGCACTGATGGTGATAGCTTCAACTATTCCACACGCCTGAAGCTGGCAGAGAACCTGAGGCATAAATTGAGATGGTTTAGGCAACCACTGTCTTATTCTTTGTGGGAGCTCTGTGCTCAGCCCAAGCCACATGCAGCTCAGCTCAGCAACCACGGCAGAGCCTGCCCGGTCTGCACCGCCACGCTGGCGGCTGGGGAGTGAACGGAGAGGGCGGGGAAGGGGACTCTGCAGCCACTGAGCTGTTGCTTTGAGTCACACCCAGGGCAGGGTTGAGGCAGTGCTAACAGGGGCAGTCCTGTGCCCTCTCTGGTGGTACCCACACCCCCAGCACTGACCGAACGCAGCAGAACACAGAAGCCCAGTGTTGGTATTTTAATACTACTTGCATGCAATCAGCAAATTCTCCCAGTGTTTAAAATTAATGCAGCACTACTCCAGCTGCTTGGTTTTACATCAGATGAGGTTCTCTAGTTACAGCTTTAGCATCTGCTGCTCTGCTCCCAAAGACATGCTTGTTGGCTGATCCCATCTAACTTGTCCTAGACTCCAGGAGCAAGCCAAGTTTTGTTGTGGGCATTCACCATGGAGGTCTCTGTGACCAGGACTGCTGAGCAGTCAGATCACCTTTATCTATTTTGAGGACTAGGACAGCAGCACCCCAAATAACCCAGGAGCAGTCTGGTAAGAGAACTTCTCATACAGCAACAAGTAAGCTGCAGCTGGAAGAGCTTGCTGTCCTTACTAGCTCCATTTTAGACAAGCACCATCAGTGATTCTGAAAGGATGATCTTGGAAGCTCCAAAGTAGAAAAAGCTATTTCAAAATGTGCTGTGAAAAGAGCTTTGCAAGTGACTCAATAACAGAAGAGACCCAATGCAAAGCCCTGCACAATGTCTCTAGGAAGCTTCTCTTTGACTCTGTGAGGAAAGGCTTTTGAAAAGTTACCTCTTCTCTTTTAAAAGTCATTGCCTTGCAGTTGGCATTAGGCTTAATGCATCGTATGTAATGTGGTGTGGTGCCATTCAAGATCTGCATGAGGTGTTCAAGTGAACTCTGTAGAAAACAAATACAGGTTTAATTAAGGACTCCTCCTCCACAGGTAGTTTAGCTACTCAGTGGTCTTCTGTAGAAACAATGAACCCATTTTTTGCAAGGATGGATTCACAGACTCAGTATTAGCAGAGCTCTTCTGTAAGGACAGCTTGAGCAAAAATCAACTCTATGGATGCTGCTGTAAAATTATGGATGGTAAATTCATAAAGTTTCCAAAATTATAGTAAGGCCATCAGCTGAAGCTAACCCCTCAAGAGGAACAGGTAGGACAAAGCCTCAGAAAGTCAGATGCCCAGCTGTTAAAGGAAGAGGTAAAATCAGGGTGAGTTTAAACTCAAGAGAATCTCAGGAGTCTGAAGCTATTTCTGTTTTACAGCTGTTTCATTTTAATAACATTTGATCTTGGTCCAGCTGTACTGTTGTCTCATCTAGTTATGAAGGTAGAGGTAGAAAGCAGAAACTTGACTAGATGTACCTTGAACTTTGACACCACTGTAACAACAGCTGCTCTGTTTTGGGTTTTGATGTTATTTTGGTTCCTTTCTGTCACAGGAAATAATTTTTGCAGCAAAGGGTCCTTAGAATCCTGCAAAACATGGACCAGCTCTGGAGGAATGAGGTCCTGCAAACACAAACATGACATCAGTATTTGGACTTAGGCAGAAACCTTGGAAAATGACTAAAAATTCACATACATAGATGGAATAGGATTTCTGATGCCAGATTTGCTTTAACCACAGCTGTAGTAAACAAATCTGACTACATACATTCATTCACAGTCAGATTCAGGAACAGAAAACAATGGTTGAACATTTCACAAATCTAGTCAGAAGTATGACTGCTCCCACCATTGTTCTCGTTACACAGCTTCAGTGTGCTCAAAGTCTCAGGACTAGTTTAATCCCTGCAGGACAGTCTGCAGGAGGTATTAGAAAGTCTATTAGAAAGCCTTCCTTTTAATTAAGAGATGGTATTTTTATTGCATCACCTAATATCACTTGCTGTAATTGCTGGTGATGGCAGAACTGACAAGGGACTCTCCTAGCTGCAGATGATTTCACTTATTCCCTGATGGCACAACGAGGCCAAAACCTGAGTTTCCCAGGACTTTCAGTAGTCGAGTCCCTGCTCCTGTTTCTCATAAACCTATCTGAATTTTGGGGGAAATGAAGTGCTGTGTTTATGGTTACAGAAACGCCCTGATGCCATTAACATTTCTGCATTGTCTCAGGAATGGAAGAAGCCCTGATTTGGAGATATGTGGCCCACTCCATCCTCTGCTAGCAAAGCATTTGCTTGTGCCCATGATGGCTCACTGAAAATCAAACCAAGAACAAGTTCTACACAGCCTGAAGGATTTATTTGGAGCAAGGTATGTCTATCCTGTGAGCATCATTGAATATACTTCTCAGCAGTGCTTTGATTTAAATTGCTTTTGGTCTGTAAGATTTTTTTGTTTAAACAGCTCTTTCTGAAAACACTTACCTTATTTTTCTCCACCATTGCTGCCAGCTGATAGCAGACTTTGCCAGCATAATGTGAAATAATGAAGTTAGGCTTCTTACTAAACTTGTTTCGACTTAAACATTGGTTATTAGACAAGGCTTTCTCAATCCGGGTTTGAAACAGATCAGTGTTGGAGGATCTATTCAGACGGCACTCCTGCATGACAAACAAGACAAAATTGCAGCATCTCTTATTTGGCATAAAGCACTGCCTTTAAAAGGTAAAACACTTTCAGTTAAAATCATAGCCATTTTACTGACAAAGTTACTTTGAGTGTGCAAGCCCTGAAATACTGGGGAAAACAAATAAATGGAACTGAGGCTTCATATTTGAATCAGAACATCCAGGATCAGAGGGGAAAAAGGTAACTCACATTGAGAAGAAGTGGTGTCATGATGGTTCTGAAAAAAAAAGCTCTGCAGAAATTTTATAGCTGATAAATTTCCTGCTAATGTGGTGTTCATGGTTTCTTTGGTGACACGGGACAGAAGGCCGGCAACTAGGGCAAAAGTACTGGGGGTTTAGATCCACACTTACCTCATTCAGCAAAGAAAAAATGCTGAGAGGATTGCCCTCGATCAGATCAAGGCACTTCTGGTTATCCTGGTAGTTTACGAAAGACCACTGCAGGCCTTCAGCTGCATATTCTTCCTGAAGTAAGAGAGAAACCAGTTCTGCTGCAGCATAAGGCAGCAGAGCTCAAATAACTGTATGCCTTTTGCAGTTTGATGCAGTCACTGTTTAACAAGTTAATCCCAGGCTCAGCCTGCTCATCCAAAGCTCAGCTCATGTTCAATGGCAATCTTGAGAAAAAAAAACAAACGAGGATATTATGCCCCAGGTAGCTTTTGAGTATGTGGCAGCAGATCCGGCTGGAACAATTTGTTTAAACATTTGGGAACCTCACAGATTTATCAGAGAGCTGCAAGACTGCTTTACAGAGTAAACAGGCTAAGGCACACTAAGCCTCTCCTGGCTGTGCTGGGTTCTGCCCTGAAGGGCAAGAACCAGGCAGAACTCCTTCCTTAGATGGGGACAGAGCCCCAACCCAACCATTGCGTGCCAGACTTTACTCACTGGGCTCCATTTAATACAAAGCCTGATCCAAAAGGAAGCAGAGAAAGATACTGGTTGAGAGAGTTTGTACAATATTTATGCTGAATTACAGAAGAAACTGTCAGGCGTGTTTAACAAGCACAAGCTCTGGCCAGTTATTTCAAAAGTCTCCTGCCAAAAGCTTGCTCAGCACAGCCACTAATGGCGTTTAAGTGGTTTGGGACGCAGCCAGCTCAAGAGAGGGAAGAGGGCAGGCAGTAATTGGGAGGGGTACTATGAGCAGAGGTCATGAACCAGTTTCAAGCAAAGTAATTGTGTGCTTGAGCTTGGTTTCCATCTTCACTGACCATTAACCCCTGGCATACTGACAAGGGCAGGCAGGAAAAAAACCTCTGGGCATATGAAAGCACAAATTATGGTCCAAGAGATACTTATCTCCTGAATAAATTGATAAAACTATGGCATGAGGCAGGAGGCACTATCATGTTGGTGCCATAAAGAAAATAATTTCCCAGGTTCCAGTTAATGGCAAAGAGCATTGCAGTGATATGTGTGTTGTGTGGAGGAATTCAACGAGGACTGACATCTGGGTTACAAGGTTCTCTTGGGCTCTCTGCCTTCACACTAAGGTCAGGTCTAGAAGCTTCCCACCCATTTAGGTATTTTATGCTTGGTGAAGAGAACTAACACAGTTATAAGCAGCAGCTTGCAAGAGAATCTCAATTTAGGCTACGCTTACCTCAAGAATTTAGTTTTAAGAGTTCAGCTCCTTGAGGAAAAGCAAATGGTTTAACAGGCCACAGAGCCAATGGAGCTGTGTAACAGGGAGCAGATTCCCAGTACCCAGGAGAGAAAGCTGTCTCATTCCACCACCCACCCCACACTCTCCCCTTTAAAAAGCTCACATCCCACTGACTTCTGTGGCATCGTTTACTCGACTGAAGGCTGCAATCTGACCAAAAGCACAGAAATACAATTAAAGAGACAAAAGATGCTGTTTTCAAATTAGATATCTAACATTTGATCTTAGTGGGGTGTTACCTGTTGTGCCCTCAGATAGTGTGCTACGAAGTGCTGCTGCAGTTTCTCGTTGGCATAGTTAATACAAAGCTGTTCCAAGTTGTTTTCAGGGAAGGCTTCAAAACCATAAACATCCAACAAACCTAGGAGGAACATGGGAGGACAGTGCCCTGTGGTCCAAGAGTAGCTTGAAAGACTTAGGGTTACTCTGTTAAACCAGGGATGAGTAAACCATACCTATGAAGCTGGTCCACACCGACGGATCAGCATAGATGCTTTCATTTATGACCAAGACAAGCCATTCAAACAGTCTGCAGACAATGACAGCTGGGTTAGTTGGAAAGTGCTGGCATACAACAATCACAGTAGTGTTCTTTTACTGCTACTTTTACCAGTAACACAGAGAAAAAACAAAAACTTATGCCATGCTGCCTGCTGACATGAAACAGCAGCTCTGTGAAGATCCCTCTATTATATTCTGTGGCTGTAGCAGCATCTACAACTGACAGAGGTGTGTTGGGTGGGGAAGAGAGGGTTAAACTGAACCCAAGCAGAAAGCCAGGGAAAGCAAATCCCTCTGGCCTCCCTATTCCCTCACAAAAGTTACAGGGATTAGCACAGCAGCCTGGCCTGAGTGTCCTTACTTGGCATAGATCACTTTGGCGAGGCAGTCCCTCCTGGTCTCACATTCAGCTCTGGAGCATGGCTTCTTGAAGACTTGTTGTTGTTTTCCAGCTGTTATTGTTCGAATTCTTAATGATTCCAGTAGTTCCTCGACAGGTATCTTCAGCAGATCTCCAGTGGTCTTCAGAAAATCTTGTTCAGGAAAAAAAAGCATTGCAAGGCTATTAGAGTGTCAAATGAATGCAGTCCCTCTAAAGTTATTGAAGGTCTAGAGATGATACAGAAAAATGACACTTCTGTGAGCTCACCAACTTGAGTGTGGATTTTGGATCTTTTTACTCGCGAAAACTTTAAAGCTTTAATTTTTACAAGCCCTGCTCTCCTCTCTGGGTCAGATTTCTGGAATTCTTGTGATGTCAATGTAAGATTACAATTAGGAGTAACCCTTCTGAAATGACTGCCTATTGTTGCCGTTGCCTTGCCCTGTAATGGAAGGATATTGTCTCTCAGAGCAGGACAGCATTAGGTTTTTGTTTGTTCAGTACTTTGAAACCGTGAAGTACAGAACAAAAACATGCTTAAATTTTGGTCTGCCTATGACCTTGACAGTCTCCTGTCGAGCAGGAGAGCGTAGTAATCTTTCTATTAGGCACCTGCACTGAGATAACGAGACTCTCTGGAGCACAGCATGCTTGTTGTCTCACCTTTGGCTTTGTCTTCTAGTTCACAAGGCTGAGATTCATCCACTGGACTAGAGAATTGAACATTCCCAAGATGGAGAAGGCCTGACAATACCTGCAATATAACCCACCATTGAGTTTTTTAAACCAGAGCTCCCCTCCAAGGCACTGTCCTCACAAACAGGACGAATCAAAACACTTCTGCACAAAAAAAAAAAAAGCAAGCAGATTCCAAGCTTCCATGTTAATTACTAATGCTGCAATTACTGAAGGAAAACTAAAGTTCACAGGTGCAGGCTTTGCAACCTAGTGTGTAGCTGCAGGCCCCCCAGTCAGGAGCACCAAACAACCCCTGCTCTGTACATCGACACAGATTCACTCCTGCAGAAATCCCACACTAAAAAGACATCCCAAACATCAGGAGCAGCCTCATGGTGACCATGCTTTGTATCTGACCTTGAAAATATTGTTCTGCGTGGAGCGGTCAATGCCCAAGTGAAACATTGCATCTCTGGTCACCTCGAAGCAGTCCTCTGAAAAGCCAAACAGGCGCTATTTAAAAGAAAGCCATGCACACAAACACGGGCAAGCAAGACACCACACCACAACCAATTTAGCTGGAATTGTCAACAGAGATCAGGGAAGCCAGGTGTTCTGTTGGGAAATCCCAGAGTACAAGCTGGAGCACTAAGTCATTGACTTAACACTGACTCTGTGGGGCTCTGAAGTCAAGCAGCAGGTTGCTGAAGCCCATCCAAAGATGAGGCAGTTTCTAAACAGCCACAGAGAGATGCAGATTTGCTAGGCCAGAAACTGCTGGTTTAAGCCAGGTAAGAACTCTCAATAATGCAAACTGAAACTTAAAAAGAATCAGGTTAATTCAGGTGGTTCTACAAAACGTCTGCTGTTGGCTGACCAACCTGGGTCATGGGATTTAATAGGGCAGACACATTTTTGCCTGCCTTCCTTTAAAGTTGCAGCCATGGACAGTCTGTGAAACTAATCTTTACCATCTAAGTCTCTTTCAGAATTTGGCAGCCAGCAGTAGTCAGCCCCTTCTGGAAGGTTCCATTCCAGCCTCTCCTCTGCAGTGGCACCTTTTGTGATCTGGAGACAGAAAACAAGGTAAGGACTGAATTCTGCCTTTGGCATTTGCATCTCACAGATAATGAATAACAATGCACTGGGAGCATGTAAATATTAAAATATTAAAAGCTGCAACTGTGCTAAATCTGGTGAGTTCATCCCCACTGTCTGTCAGAAATATCCAGTGAAATTAACTGATGGCAAACCTGATAAAAAATATGAAAGTTTCTTTCACTGGGGGCCTGATAGGCAACTCTGGTCTTCTCCAAAAGGAAAGTCTGAATGGAAGCACTGCTCAGATGGTGGAACCTAGAGGGGGGAAAATAAAAAAGCAGAGATTTCAACAAAACCTCCTCACATAATCCGACAGGCGTTGTGTTGTTACAATACTGACTGACTATGAATGCACTGCAGTTCACCTTCAATTTTGTGCAAGCTCCATGTAATGTTTTATTCAGAGTTCTTAACTGCATCTCTGTTTTTCCATTGCTCTCTTTTAGAGATCAGGGTGAGAGCTTGCAGGGAAAAAAAAGAGATGTAATAGCAAAATAAGTTGCCAGCAAACCAATATATGTCCTAAGGACAAGTAAAATATTCTGTGGTAGACTTCAGAAACAGGTTTGTAAAGACTTAAAGGAAGAGGATAATAGATAAGGTTTTCACAGAGTAAGTTTTACCTGTCTAACTGAAGCTGGATGTATTTCCCAAAACGGCTACTGTTGTTATTCCGCAGCGTGCATGCATTGCCTGTGAAATTGCCAGTGACAGATACAGCAGTGAGTGGTTCCACTCTTCCATGTAGGACATAGAGGTATTAAGGGTGATTTGTATATAGCTCCAGTATCTGAAGAGTTTGTCTTTTAAGGAGAGGGCCAAGAGCTATCTTACACTTGGGTGCTAACAAAGAAAATTCCCACAGTGGCCACTACTTTTTGCTATTAAAAAATAGCATTTACCAAATGCTTCCATGATGGGGTTGGAATCCAACACTCTCTTCTCTATCCTTTCCACGGTTTCACTGCCTTTTGGAGAGAGGACTGAAGCAGCAACAGAAGCGTAGAATTTCATAAGGCAGCGAGATGTCCAGGTCTGCAAGAGAGAGGCTTGACAACAGGCCTTTGTTTTTACCACGTTATTGGTTATGTCAGTTAGAGACACAGCACCAGCTTCTGAAAACACAGGATGCAGCTGGAGGTGATGCTAAAGAACATAATTGTGTCAGGTTTACAGCTCTAGTTCAGTGGAAACTCTTTGTGCATACGTTTATGTGTAACAGACACATTTAAATGCCACTGGAGTCCAAGTGTTTTGCTGCATGGCAGCCTTACCAAGATGCAGCCATCTGGAAGCTCAGCTCGTATCTTAAGATGAATTAAATATAAATGAACTTTGAGTCATTAACACTCAGCAAATCATTTTGTCCTCATGGTTAAAAATATCCTCAGTATTGTGTTGAATAGGGATGGCCCATTACAGGAGGGCCTAGGGTAGGATCTGAACTCTCCTGCTTCTTCTAAATCTCCACACGAGGTTTGCTGGGATCCACTCCCTAACAGATGAGGCTGAGATGTGAATTCAGGTGTGATTCCTGTGGAACGATTCAAATCCAGCCCTCCCAGAAACCACAGATGTCACTGAAGAGCAGCTATATTTAGTAGAGTCTGTCTCACTGCAGCAACCACTTAATGCTTCACTCATACTCCAAGAGAGTCGTGCTGGAGCAGACTGGCTACGTGCTCTAGCACAGTTTTTTTCCCCTTCCTCTTTGCTTGTTCACTGAAATCCCACACGCTACAAATCACTTTGCAAATCTCAAAACTTAAGAGCAACACCAGAAAAAAATCTCCTTACCTTCCCAGCACCACTTTCTCCACTAACAATTATAGACTGGTTCACAGGGTCTAGCTGGTTTTGGACGTTTCTGTAGGTTTGCTCAGCCACTGCAAAGATGTGAGGCTTTAAATCCTGGCAGTAAGGGAGAATATTCACATTTAAGAGAACAGTAATTGCAGAGTTCTACAGCAAAGGTCTCACGTTTATCTGGAAGCAGTACTGCTCTTTTAACAGAACTCATATTTCACTAGAAATGGGTTTTATCCTTTAGGATTATTTTGCTTATATAGATTTTGAAGAACTTGACACTCAGGCTCTGTGGAAGGACTGTCATTTCAAACACAAGGATTACCTGAGGACGAGGTGCAGTGTGGTACTCTCTCATAAGCTCAGGTGAGTAGAGGTGGGAGATCGGCTGGAACGGGTTTAAAGCCACCAGGCTGCAGCCAGCGTTTGTATAAAACAAGCTGACTGCATATCTTGCTTGAAGACATTTCAGAACTGAAAGACACTCCTGCTGTTAGCATCTTGTGAAAAGTGTATTTGACTACTCCTGTTCCTGTCAGGTTTCATAGTGAATGAGGTGATCAAGAGAGTGATACAGGTCTAATGGATGAAAGTGTCTTCACAAGTTGCCCTTATTTTTTAAAATCTTAAGGGATCTGCTAAATATTCCATTCAATAAATCCTGTGCTTTTATGAGGTTTCATAGTCAGCCCTAGAGAGCAAATCTGTTCACTTGCAGAGCAGAGGCAAGAATTCCCCATGTGCAGTGGGACAGGCCTCAGCTTCTCTTAACAGGACCACCCTTAAAAGCTGACTGAGGAATTTACAGTTCAAAACCAATTTCATTTGACATATTTTGAATCTAAGTCAGAGCCTCCTCTTCCGATTCGTTCATCTAACACCAAACTGCAGTCACAAGGTCATGCCCGAGTCCTTCAGCAGCGTTAACCCAACCATACCCTGGCTACCTGAACCAACACCACGAATGTTGATAAGAACTCAGCATGGCTAAATCTACAACAGAAGTGTTTTTAAATATTCAACCAAGCCAAATGTAACTTTCAAAGGCATTGAATAGGTTCTGAATCTCTGTGTTGCTGGAAGTACTCCTGTGCTGAGGACAGTGTGGAATCTAAGGAAATCCCAGGAGTCCTGCACACAAAGAACCCTCAATGGGCCATCCTGCAAACATTTTGTGCCACCCAGGGGAGCTCTTAGCCCCTCATTCTGCCATCAGACACCCCCAGGCAAGGCCTTTGTGAAGGCAATTGCCCTTAGGGGGCAGCAAGATAACAAGAATTGATACCAGTTCTTTGGTTTCCAAGGGGCCATGTTGTCTGAAGGTGACCTTTGCCTCATTACCTTCGAAATGCAGATTAAAGATGACCCCCCTGCATATGCTAATCAAGATTATAAGGTACATGCTGTACGTGTACAGCACTCCTCTCTCCACCCAAATCTACATGTCACCTGAGGGTGGGAACCAACTCGTTTTGGGGATAAAAGACGGGGAGTGAAGAGCCTTAGGGGGAAAAAGGGAGAGAAGAATCTCTGGAGAGATTCATGGACACCTCGCTGGGTAAGAACTGCACCTCTCACCCTCCGGGTGGAAGTATCTCTATTGTATTATCCTCACTATTGCTACCAGTGCTCCTGCAGTAAATGTATTTATCACAGGCAATTTCAGATTTGTTCTGTATCTGTCGCTGTAACCAATTCCCTTTCCTTTACAGCACTTGTGGATCTGTTTCTGTGCAAGTCTTTGTGACACCCTGGAACAGACAAACGTTGATTCTCACAGGTGGCTGCCCACACATAATCCTTTAGTTATAAATCCTGACTGAGTCTGGGCCTGGGATTGGATCCAGCTGCACCCAGACTCCTCTGAGAAGGTGTTTAGAAAACAAGGGGGGGGTCCAGTCCCAACCTCGGGACTACACGGGAGGACCTTCCCCAACCACCTCACAGACTCCTCTTACATTTCTACCTCTTAACCCTCTTTACCCCCCCTCCACACCCCTGTTCTTGTGACAGACAGTAACTACCACATACTAGTAACCATCAGGGACAGTGGCTCCTCAGGAGACCCTGCCCTGGCTCACCTGTTGTAGTTGTCACTGGATTAACTTTCGTGAGGTCATCAAACAGATGCAGTTTCTCTTCATTGCTGAGGAACGCTCGAACTTCTTCTTCAAGTGATTCACTGAGGTCATTCTGGATGAGGGAATCTTCTTTTTGGCCATTTTCCTGAAGAGAAAGTCAGATCAGCACCAAAGCTGCCTACAGCTGGACTTTCACCTCATCCACTATAGCTTATAGCTCTTCCACTGCTCCCATCACTGTTCCGTCCCATCAGGAGTCATAACTTTGTGTGTTTGAGCTACTCTTCCTCCCAGCTGCCCTCCCCTGGCATCAGTGGTACCCATGGGGTACCAGTGATATTATCTAGCACGTGAGAGATGGCAGGCTGACAGCACTGGCTGCAAACTGGATTAATCACTGGTAATTCTGGCTGTAAGCAAAGGCACTCAGAGAGAAGCTGTCCTTAGCCTCACACTACCTGGCCCTTGCAATTCTGCACACAGCTGGTGTGTTGCTGAGCCTACAAATGTGAAGCATTCAGTGCAAATGCTGCCTTGGGCAGAGGGCTGCAGAGGCTGGGGCAGGACTGAGAGCTGCCAGGGCCCAACACAAATGTGGCTTTCCTAGCAGAGATGTTCATTTTCAGAGCAAAAACTGAGGGCTCCGAGAGTGAAGTTGCTAAGTGCCCACTTTGCAGTCAGGGGAGAGAAGTGGTGGTGTTAGAGAAGCTGGCCTGCATGAGGTGAGGGTTTGTACCCTCTGAATCACCTGAAAACTTTACTGAAAAATTCCCCGTAGGGGTGTGCTTGCTCCGTGCATTAACACCTGCCTGCCAAAGCCAAGGGCATAACAAAAATCACTGCCTGGTGTTAGTGACACAGCTCAAAGTCACACAGGGCACAGGCCCAGCCAATTCATGCAGTAGGGGTGAATATACATGAGCAGTTACCTAATCTTCACTGCATGGAAACAAGCCAGCAATCCTTCCCTGGCAGTAAAGTTTAATTAGCTCACACAATTCCTGGTTTGCTTTTTACCTGCTTTGGCATCTTGTCCAGCCCTATGGACGGGAACGCTGGAGAGGGCCTTTAGGGTATCTCATTCACATCAGACTGAAGAACCCTTAAATAAAATAAATAAAATATTAAAAAGGCATTTAGAACAAAGGAACTTGAGACATCTTTCTCTGGAGGGTTCCACAACAGAGTCCAGTCCCGGTGGGGCCCAAGCAGCACTGGAGCACTGCAGAGGAACATCACACACTCTGCTTGCCCTGCCAAATGAAGCCTGCTTGGAGGGAATAGTGGCTCTTTCCTTATGGCAGCAACAGAATGCTTTGTTTCTCTTGAATTGATAACGTGAGGTTCCTTGGCAAGAAATCACAACTTTTTGTTGAACACCTCCCGTTAGGAAAAGCAGGAGAGGTCGGTGGGTCTGCCAGCACCAGGGAGCAGTGCTCTGGGGAAGCAGTGACTCAGAGGGGTTTGGTATCGCAGCAGGAACAAGATAGGCTGGCTGTGCTCTCCCTGTTTCCTCTGGGAATCTGGTAGCCAACTCAAGGTGAGTCAAGCTCCCCCCTGCATTCCTGTGATAAACACGGATCCCAGTCACACCGCCAGGAAGGGTTCTGCTGCCTTCCAGCAGCTCAAACTGCCATCACTCCTTTTCCTTCTCCCCTCCTCCTTCTTCTCCTCTTCTCCTTTTTCTTCTTCTTCTCCTTCTCCTTCCTATTCTTCT
>VZRW01003897.1:263915-279489 GCA_013398125.1 Aegotheles bennettii | reverse complement strand
GGGGCGGGCTCCCGGGGCTCCCGGGCTTCACCTCGGCGCGGTTTGGGTGCTCGCAGGCCGGAGCCGGGAGGAGGAAGCGGCAGCGATGGCGCGGCTGGTGGCGGTGTGCCGGGACGGGGAGGAGGAATTCCCGTTCGAGAAGAGGCAGATCCCGCTCTACATCGATGACACCCTGACGGTGAGTGCCCGCAGCACCCCGGCGGACCCGGTTCGGCCGCCTCGGAGGCCTCGCAGCGCCGGTCCCGGGGCTCGGCAGCACCCGGGGCTCTCAGCGCTGGATGTGGCCGCTTCTTTATCTGATCCCCGCTCCAAAAACACACAAACCACATCACACAGAAAGTTACCGCGGGGCCGGGGCCTGCACATGCCTTGTTTTCAAGTGACAAGGTGGCTGGGTGCCCCAGCAGAGCCATTCTCAGTTAATTAGGAAGGGAGCCATATTAACGTTAAGCCCCAGGTTCACGCCTCGGTAATTAATCACGCTCCTAAACTGGCAAGAAAAGGCCAAAGGTGTTTTTTGTAGCTTTGGCTTAAAGTGCAGGCTGTGAGCCCGTAATACTGCACTGCCATCTCTTGCAGCAACAGATCCGAGGGAGTTTACGTTTCAGCGTGTTGCTTGGGATCGAAAAACATGGGAGTTTTGCCATTTCCAGAAGATTCAGTGGAAAAATGCACTAAGTGCAGCATGGAGGCTCGCTAGGCTCTCGTTCTCACCCATCTAGAGGAAGGCTCAGAAATCCCCTCATGGGTGAACACAGAGCAAATGGGGAAAAATTCCCTAGCTGGGCAGTTGTCGTTTGTTTTAATTTTTAAGGTGTGAAAGCGTTGGGTTAAAACCAAAATTGGACTCAGTGTAATTTGGTATCTCAATTATCCATATTTGATTTCTGTTGCTGCCAGGGGTGTGACAGTAACTGCTCTTACTTTAAATGGTGAAAAATGTATGTGCTTTAAATTCTTGATTTCATGCTCTAATGTGGGAGAATACCTGACTTGCATCAGCCAACTCCATCACCATTGTAATGTGATTTCCTCCATCTTCCAGAAGAAAACAACTGAGTGTTTTCAGACAGTGTCTAAACCCTCTGTCCCACTGTTAAAGGTTATCTGTCTCAATCCCATCTGGTTTTGCTACTTTGGAAGAAGAGGTCTTTGTTGTATTTTAGTTTTATTTGTTCTAAATTGGCAGCATATTGCTAATTTACCAAATGTTGTTGCTGTTTCTTGGCTTTACAAAGTCATCTCTGGTTAACTGTGGCAGAGTTTCCTCTAAGCAATATCTACTCTGCTAGAATGGTTGGTTACCTGGAGAACCCAACACTGTGTAGGAACAGTGTAAATTTGGGGGGTTTTTGATGTTTTGGCCACGCCTTGAAAACTATCTGCCCCTCCATTCCCCATGTAGTTTTTGATCTTAGATTTCTCTCTTTGTTTTTTCTTCCACTGGACTCCTTAGTAATAATTACTCATTAGGTTGTGTCCAGTAGAAGACTTACTGTGCTCGTTACCTTTGTTGTGTTTAATAGGTTGAGAAAAAGTGGAAATTTGGCTGTACCAGGTGTGAGGTAGATTAAATTCCACTTGTGGTTTGGTTCCAGAAATTAACATCGGGCCCAAACTTTGAGCAATTGTGCCATGTTGTTGCTGTCCCTCTGCTTACACCGTGCCCGTGATGGAGGAGGTTCCTGTAGCTGTAAATCACTTCTGTATCCATATGAATGGAAGGCGTTTATGCAAGTGCAAGTCATCCTCACCATGAAGAAATCTTGTCTCAGGCCCATTTTTTTCCCTGGTCTGTTGCTGTTGTTACAAAGTACCCAGTTTTCTAGGTGTTTTCTGAAGGCTTTTATTACGTAAATCTGCAGAAGCAAGAGAAGGAATGCTTAGCTCCCTTGTCTCAGTGTCTTCCATAATTCAGTTTTTAAATTCTTAATGAGAGTTATTGCAAGAGATGCAGCTGTCTTTGAGACATCATTTTATACCTGCAGCATTATCTTAAAAAAATAATGGTGTTTATTGATATTAACTGGCTTGTGTTGGCCTCTTGGAGCTCAAATTTTAAAAATAATGGGGCAACTTAATTTCTGCTAGTCAGCTGGAAGGCTTAATCTGTGCCTTAAATCTAGAAATAGTGAATCAGTGGTGGCAAATTAGTGAATGAATGAACTGTGCTGCTCTGAAGCTTGTAACATTGCTTTGTAGTAGCACAGAAAGCTGTTGAGGTGCAGTGGGATCTGCTCCTCTGAATGAATTGTTCCCTATCACACTTTTCGGTTTCTTATGCCTCATCTAGAAATTAAAGGAAGTTTAAGTGTTTAACCCTTTTCATTTCTTAAGCAGCTTTTATGGTTTCTAGAAGGCATTCCATTTGATGTGGTGTTACGGGAATTCTTTCTTCCCGTGCAGGGTGTGATGGTGGCTGATGTTTAACCACTTAATAAAATCTCATCAGACAGACACAGGAATTAATACAGTCTTTAATAATTTCACTCGGTTGTACAAAACACCTGAGGGTGTTGCCTGGCAGTGGGAGATGAAGGTGGTGGCGGGGGAAATGCAGATTCATCTCTCTGCTCTGTTATTAGCAGATAGAGCTTTTACTTTTGCATGTAGCTCATTCCCCGCAGAAACATCAAATTAGAAATGTGGGAAACCTGTAATTCTGCAGCAAAAACTTGTGCTGCTGCTTAGTGTGTGTGGGTCAGGTGCAAGAGAGTCTGGAAAATAAATGCATAGGAGGTCAAGATCAGCACTGTCTGTGGCACTGTTCTGCACGAAGATAAGGCAGCTGTGCTCGTGTTCCGAGTCCAGCACATGTGAGATCAAAATATGGCCTTATTCTGGCCTTAGAGAATAGATGCTTATTTTGGAGCAGTGTTGAGTGCCTGTAAAAGTAAATGTATGAGTTCTCTGGGGGTAGTGTCGGCAATTACAAAGACAGCAGGGAATTCTGTCTTTGCTAGACAATGGGGGGAAGGTGGAGTGAAGGAAAAGGGTGAGTCGGACAATTTCATTTGGTATTGATTCGTATTAGAATTATTAACCAAAGTTGTTATTGTCCTTTCGTATTTCCGAGTGAACTTTCAGTATTCACATTGATAAATTCTATATTTCTCAGTGTGGACAAAGCAGATCAACTGAGCCAGTCTTCACTCATTGTTCTAGTTGATTTCATTTTTCTTCAGGGTTGTAAAGTTGGATTTTTGACTGAATTTATTTTACCGATTTTCCCCCCCCGCCCCAAGAAATTGCCCTCTTTGTCACTCAGTAATTGGAAAAGAAATGTTATTAATTACTCACGGGTAATCACATTGTTCTGTAGGCGTAACATTTTACTTTGAGCCTCTGGAGAGCTGCAGCTGCAATCATACAAAACAAAGTATACCTTGGAGTACCTTTTGGGGTTAATACGGTTTTAAATTAGCCCGTGAAGGAGTCGACTCAGTCATTAAACCGTTGTGACTGTTTCTTCATGGCTTTATAAATTGAGTTAGGCTGTTGGATCAATTTGGATCTCTGTGTGTTGAAGTACGGGGGTTTTTAAACTGCAACAATGTCTCGAGTCATGTAGACAGTGTAATAAACAGTAATGTTCCATTTAGCAACTTTTTCTTTCTCTATAGCAGCTGATCGAGAGTTGCCATTTATAAACTGCCCCTGGCAGATCATATTAGTGACACACTTAGTTACTTTGCTGAAACTTTCATCCTCTTAAACTCTTTTATCCTTTCCCAAGCTTCCAATAGTTATGTGAAAAGATGAGCATTTAACATAATCTCTGTCTTATTTCCCCCAAGGAAGTAAAATGTAATAATGCTCTGTGTTTGGCTTCTTTCTGAAAGCTTTTCCACCCCCACTTTCTTCTATAGATGGTGATGGAATTTCCTGATAATGTGCTAAACCTCGATGGACATCAGAATAACAGTGCACAATTGAAACAGTTCATTCAGGTAAATATATCCTTCTGGTTTTTAGGAAAATGTGTGTTGGGTCTTGCTTTCCTTGGGTTTGTGCTTTGGCTTCTCTGGGAGGTTCTCACTCCTGCAATGACATGAGACACCTCAGCACCTACGTGCAGTTATGTGTTGGTACTGGAGTACACCACGTGCATTTGTTCTCTGTATTTCAGCATTTATACGCTGTTCTCTTGTCAGGAAGCAGTTGCTGCACATCTGGTTGATTGAAGACTTGTAAAAACATCACACCTCCTGGTCACTGCCAATTTATACTTCATGGAAACTACAGTTTCTAAATACGTTTTGAGGTTTTTTTTTCTTCCTAAATACTTTTGAATTGCTGTTTCAAGTGGAAGTGTGCATTGCTTAGGACAGAGTTCTTATGATTAGTACCATACCAAGCTGGAGTCAATGTGCCAGTTTGTAGGTTTAGTGACCTGAAACTGAGCACTGCACACCGTTGCCACTCCAAGTGTATTTTGATAAGGAAATGCTGTTAAAGGTGAAGAAACTTTGGGCAGTTTGGGATGTGTTTGGATTTTTTTTAATGGTTTAATTTCTTGTTCTTTTTTAGAGGCACAGCATGCTCAAACAGCAGGATCTAAATATTGCCATGATGGTGACCTCGCGGGAAGTCCTGAGCGCGCTCTCTCAGCTGGTCCCGTGCGTCGGCTGCCGGCGCAGCGTGGAACGTCTGTTTTCTCAGCTGGTTGAGTCTGGGAATCCAGCGCTTGAGCCCCTGACAGTAGGGCCAAAGGGGGTTCTTTCTGTAACTCGGAGCTGTATGACTGATGCAAAGAAGCTTTATACACTGTTCTATGTGCATGGGTAAGTTAGACGCACGGTTGTCTCAGCATTGCTCAGATAACAGTAATCCGGGGAAAAGGGAAGCTACTCCCTGTGTGTTTGACTTCACAGCTTTCTTGTTGGTGTTACTGAATTGTCACAAGTTTGAATCTTAACAGCCCATCCTTGTCTTAGAGCCATGTTAAACTGCTTATTGCCCAAACTGGGAAAAAAAACCCTCAAAAGACCTAATCTTTCATATCACCAGTTGCAATGCCGTGATTGTAGTTGAAAGATATCAATATTGAAATGTTTAGTCATTAATCTGAAATAGGCACTGTGGGTTTTTCATGATCTCTAGAAGAAGTGTTTCTTCGCCCTACTACTTTACATGTACAAAAATAATAAACAAAATAACCCATTGCATCACTCCTGCCAACTTTCTGCTCTTGGGTAGAAAGGTAACACTGAGAGAGTAAAAGCTTCTGGATTTGGCCAGCACACTCAGTCTCGGTGCCATTTGTTTCTCAGCTGTCAGCAGACCAAACAGCGAGTGCTCACCACAGTGTGCCTTTGCCTTCCAGTTGGCTTCAGCTCGTTCTACTTCTTGCTCCAGTTAGCAGGCCACTGAGAAGTAGGGAAGGTTAGTGCAGAGCTGGGACATGGAGATTTGGTGGGTGAGGTCGTGTAACTTGATAAAGTGGTCTTAGTGGTTCCCTGCACTTCTGAAATAGGTGTTGTTGCTCAATGTCTGTCACTTAGGAAGTTACTCAATAGCTTACTGTACTTTCCCCGTGTGCTGCAGGATTGTAAGTCATAAGGAGTGAAAATGGGGGTAGGAAGAAAGTTTTAGATGTAATGTTCATGAGCATGCTTGTTTCTGATAGACGAGCTGAATCAATCCCTTTAAAATTTCTCTGGATAACCACGTTTTCAGAATATTGTTACATTTTTTTCCGTAGGTCCAAACTGAATGACATGATTGATGCAATTCCCAAAAGTAAGAAGAACAAGAGGTGTCAGTTGCACTCCCTGGACACACACAAACCAAAACCCTTGGGGTAAGTTTGTGTTTAACACACACAATCCAATCTCAAATATTTTAAGGAACCAAAGCATTGATACTAATGTATTTTTAAGCATTGAGATTTTTATGCTGTCTAACGTGCTTTTCCTGTCTCATCTGACATGACTTGGGGTATGGTCTGCTCAGAGCAGGGAGTGCTTCTACATTGAGATGGAAACCATGCTCTAAAAAGACAAACTGGTTTTTGTGCTCTGCACCAAACCGATTGATCAGCAGTTTTTCTCACACAGAGGTGAAAGGGTACATGCTAAACAAGTAGACATCGTTTTGCTCAGGATTATTAAAAATGCTTTGCATGACTGTTAATAAAGGGCTTTATTGTGGTTAGGCTGCAGGGCTAAAACTAGAAATCTGTAAAATGTACCTTCTCAAAATGGGACACACGTTTTGAATGCACCAGAGAAAAAGATGTGCGCGTAGCTGTGTGTCTTGGGTTGAAATGGTTTATTCCAGCTGGCTAACCAGAAAAACCCTCCCTGTAAATCTGCTGTGGATTTTGGGGGGTTTTATTGTTTACAGGGTGTTTTTGTTTTGTTTAATGTGTGATGAGCAATGAACTAGACTGCTATGCTTGGGTGGGGTGTCCAGAACCTTTTTTTCCCCTCAGTTGTGTTCTGCTTCTGGTCAAGCATACAACCTGTGAAAGCTTGATCATGGTTTCCAGTTACAGGACATGTATTTTTCTATGCATACTTGAGTCCCTTTGGGTTTAGATGAATCCCCCGAGATGCCAGGCACGTGGAATTTGACACTTGAGTTTTAGTTGTGCTGCTTGATGATAGTGGTAGCTAATCGTTATCTCCAATTATGTTTTGGTTACAGGCCTTTCATGTAATTAGTTTAAAGCTTATATTACACAAGCAAAAAATCATAGGGGTATTTTTTTTTCAAATAAAGCAAATTCAAAGCATTATGAAAGTTGTTTATTTTTAAAAAAAATTGTTTTTAATAAGATTAATCTTTTCTGTGTAAGCACATACATCATGGAACCTGGACTTACCATTTTGGCAAGGCAGGACAGTTCTGAAACTGGATGAATAGAGAGGAAAACGCTGTATTTATTTCCTCAGTTCATGCTGGAATAAATCCAGTTAGTGTTTTGAATGCTGGCAGGTTAATAGGGAATGTGTGGAAGAGTAATATTTTAATACACTGCAAGTAAAGCTTTCAGCTTTATCTGATACCATGGCTTGTGGACAATTAGTGTAGTTTGCTAAAGAAACACGGCATGCACTCTGCTTGCTCAGTCGATACCCAGTTGTTATGCTACAGAGGTGATCAGGGTATATCAGTACTGATACTTTTCCAAATAAATCTGCTGCCTTGAGTGGAAGCAAATATGCCAACAGCCCAGACATGGAGACAGCAAAAACAATTGTCTTACAGAACAAATTGTGTTTATCAACTTAGAGCTTCTGCTTGACTTCACTACAAGAAACTTCTTCAGTTGAGTTGCATTTGTTAGGCATTTTATGCACACAAAAAAGGCTTTGAATTGCAATTGTGTGTTTAATTACACAAGTTATGTAACTAGCTAATACCACTTGAGAGTTACTTGATGTGCTCAGTCTCAATGTGCCTGGGTTATGGCTGTTCAGTTCCATTCGCAGCTAAGGAGCACTTTAACCTCTTATAATTGCAAGCTGTATGATCTGGCAGACTAGGTAACAGCACATACAAATACCTTGAGGAGCTAATTATTAAATGGGAGTGTTCTTCCCCTGTTGCCCTGCTCTGTTGTATCCATACGTGAGCTTACACAGACATGACTGCTGATAAAATGTCAAGTGTATGACAAGCCTGTAAGTAAACATGGCTTGCTATTTAAACTTTGTTCTTTGCTCTACAAGTGTACTTTTAGCATATCCAAATGTGTGTTGTAAAGGGGTTTTTTTAACAAATGTAGCAAGTTTAACGTAGGGTGGCTTATGGTTTCTCTATGGTGGTAGATGTGTGGAAGCTTGGGGGTTTTGTTTTGCTTTTTTCTTTGGGGTTTTTGTTTTGTTTTTTTTTACTAAGTTGTCAAATGAAATTTAACCTGCCAGAAGTATTCAAACTTGTTTATATTTAAGGTAATATTCTGAAAAGTTACTACTGCCTTTCAGCTGTAACTTTTAAAGGTCGTTATGGATCTGGGTTTATAAATATGAACAGCAAAAATTGTATCTCTGTAACCTTACTGCTAGTTAAGGTTTGGTGTATAAAGGATTCAAAGTAAGTAAAAACAGGGTGGCATTTTCATAGCATTTGTTTAGGACAAATAAGTAGTTCATCATATGGTATAGGTTTAAAAAAATGTTTTTTAATACTGTGTGACAGTGAAGGGAGCAGTAGCACACTCAGTAAAGAGAAATTAAGTGCAGATAAGAAAAATAGTGAAGACATCAGGAAGGAGGGCAAGTGTAACATCACTTTCCACTGTGGACCTTTCCAGGGACCAGTTAGGTAAACTAACAATGCTTTATTTTGCTGCTTCTCTGAACTGCTAACAGGATAATGTACAGTCTGTATCTTATGATTTTATTTTCTTTTTTTGCAGGGGTTGTTGGATGGATGTGTGGGAGCTCATGTCCCAGGAATGCAGGGATGAAGTAGTTTTAATTGACTCTTCTTGTCTTTTAGAAACACTAGAAACCTATTTACGGAAACACAGGTATGTTAAGAGAACACAGACACACCTTGAGTTTGAGGAATACGCGCTGCATTTTTTTGTGAATCAAAATGTAGGTAGAGTTCAGATAATGTTTAGAAGTGTAGAGGAGTCTTCTGATACTAAAACTTCAGATCTAAGCTGAAGAACCTTGCCAGCTTGCATTGTAACAGTCAACGAGATTGAGGTGGTGAAATATTCTGTGTTTTACCTGTTGTTCTGGGTTGTGGCAGGGGAAATGCGGAGACCTCAGATGAAGTCATAGCTACTTGTCTTAATTTTTCTTTTGTTAGGACTATATTATTTACAATTTTATGTATTAAAATTGTGTAGTTCTTTCACTCTCTCACAAGTAGCCTACTCTGTTTGGGTCTACACCTTCTTTTAGGCTTTTGGGGAGTATGTGTGATTTCAAAACAACGTGACCTAAACTAACAGAAGCAGATTTTAGGCTTAGTGTTGCTTGTAAATCACTGTTGTAAACCAGTTGTTTATGACTGAGCAGTGCTAAGTGCTGTTAGGTCTCTCAGGGAAAAAAATAGGCCACCAAATTATTGTTGCATGTGTACAGTAGCTACCGTGCTGATTAAAAAGTTTTAATTTCCAGTAGTCTCGAGGTTCTGATAGAAGCTGTGGGGGCACAGATGGGTGCGGGGGTGGTGGTGGTGTGGAAATAACACTTTGGAAACAAAATAACTTTAATCTCCTGTGACATTAAACATGGTGTTGGCAGCGTTCCTGATGCTAACCTGAAATACTACTGTTTCCTTTCCTTTCACCACAGAAACTAGCCAGTTATAGCTCTATCAAATATCAAAATATGTTTGACTTAGTGTTGTCAAGTGTCTGGACAAACTAGGGAAGGGAAAAACACCATCCAGAGATGGCACGAAGAGGCAGCTCTGAAAGCTGAAATGTGAGCAGCTTGTCTGACTTGCATTTTTAGAATAATGCAGCAAGAGGTTTTGTAGCTTCTTGAACATTACTCCTCTTGTAAAACAGAATGTTCTTTGGCTGGTTGTATTTTAACAGACTTTAATTTTAACAGACTTCACAACCATACTCTTATGTTAGTTATCTGAGCCATCACATGTTTAAATTGAATATGTTGTGTTATAAATAAACCTTGTTTGTGCAGTAATCTAACAATTCAAAATATGTTTAAAGGTGTTTGTAGTAGAGACATCGCTCTTATACAGCAGGCAACAGTGGAAACTTTTTATTTACTGCTTACTTGAGTATACTTTAAATAATTGCTATAAAGTGTGTTACTTGAGAGGAATTTTGTCCTGGCTTGTGCTAGTGATTCTGTTTGTTCACTGTTAGATTTCTGATCTTTGAATGAATATGAAGCTGCATATCCATATAGGAATTTCTTCATATTAACAAGTAGCCTGATATATGCCTCGGAGCATGAAAGTTGATATCCAGGCTTGTAATATATGATAGGTGGTATAGTGCATATGGTAAACTCACGTGGCATGCAGCCAAAGTCTTGCTGTTTTACCTTTTGAAGTAACATAAACCTTACATGACCTGGTTTAAATATAGCACGCACTATTAGATAGCTCAGGATATTGTGACTTAGTCCAAGTGGGTCTAAGTTTCTGCTCGAGTAACAATTCTGCTCTGTTCTGCTTTCAACGCAGGTTTTGCACTGACTGCAAAAACAAAGTCCTTCGGGCATACAACATCCTGATTGGTGAGCTGGACTGCAGCAAGGAGAAGGGCTACTGTGCCGCGCTGTACGAGGGTCTGCGCTGCTGCCCCCACGAGCGCCACATCCACGTGTGCTGCGAGACTGACTTCATCGCACACCTCCTGGGGCGCGCCGAGCCAGAGTTCGCAGGAGGGTATGAGTATGTAATTTGCTAGAGTGGGCTATCTAGCGCTTTGCTTCTTTATTTTATTATTTAATGTATCTTGCAGAAGTGATTTTTTTCCTCCTTGCTGCATAGTGAACCTCTGAATGTACATACACTGAAGTAGCCTTCCAAGATAGTGCTTTAAAGTAGCAAAGATTTTAGATGTGCTTTTGACTTGAAAGTGCATTTAGCTCTGAAGACTGAAAGAAATTGCCAAACGTCTTCTAGTTCATTTGTTCTCTCACTGGGGCTGCCTGCTTTTCCACGGAGGTGTTCAAAATATGCCAAATAGAAAGAGAACCTTGGTTGACATTTCTGCCAAATGCCAAGTGTTTAGTTTAGTGAATTTTGTTGAGTTTTAGTCAGTTTTGTTGCCATTTGTGTATTATAGCAATTTCTGAACTTGTTTTAGCATCTTAAAATCTTCCAATGAAAAATACAGTTCTGAGCCCACTGCCTTTACAACTCAATCCGAACTGTTTGATTAGGATGGTAAATACTTTTATAATAATTCTTCCTTAATATGTGATAGATACAGATTTATACTGAAATATTTCTACTTTGTACAGTAAGTAACGTATAAACTTCTGTGTGTGTTTATTCAGCTTCAGTTAACTGATGCATAAATGCATAGGAAGCTGAAATGTTTGCTATACAAACTAAATACAAATTCTAGGAAACAAAAGAATGGCTGCATCTCTGGCATTCAAACTCTGCTGATCCCTCCTAGTCGGAGCAAGCAGAGACCGATGGGGCAGCACCTTGAGAAGTGGCAGGTAGGAAGGCATAGTGCAGCATGACAGTGCTGTGCCCAGGTTAACATGTCAGGAATGTAGTGGTGGTTTTGACCTGGTCCTTTCTATTTTGCATCCGCATGCAGCACAGCAGAACTCAATCTCTAAAGGTGTTCATGCAAACTTATCTTCAGTTGTACATAAAGAAGAGATGTCACTGAACTGCTTTGATCTCTTGGTAGACTTCCAGCTGCTTTAACCATACTGTGCTTTGGTTCAACTCTTCCTTTAGACGAAGAGAGAGACATGCTAAGACAATAGACATAGCCCAAGAAGAAGTTTTGACCTGCCTGGGCATTCATCTTTATGAAAGATTGCACCGAATCTGGCAAAAGTTGCGTGCTGAGGAGCAAACATGGCAGATGCTTTTTTACCTGGGCGTTGATGCTTTACGCAAAAGCTTTGAGGTAAAAGTCAGATTTTATCTAACTTGTATTTGAATTGCTATAGGAACTCTGGGCATTTTCACTGAAATTATTTTCCTGCTTTCTACTAACGTTGGGCTCCAAGGGAGTTGAATTCAGTCCCTTGGTCACTGCAGGCAGCGGTTGTGTGATAACAGTTCATAGCACAACCGAGTTGCATTTCAATGTGAAGTCCACTGGAACATAAAAGGTTGAGGCTTGCTTTTACTTTCCAAGCTGCATGTTGCAGTACGCTGGATCATCTGTGTTTTTAATTCTCAGCAAAGGTATTCCTACCTGATAGCGTTTAAAGTCGCTCTGGCTACGACAGTTTCACTTGGCTTATTGGTGAAAACAGAGGATGTGCTGCTGAATTACAAACACAACAGCTAACTCATGCGTTCCAAATGCACTCTGCAATCCTGTGGAGTCTTGAACTTCAGACAGAACTCCGTGCAGTTCCCTTAACGTATGCCAATAGTATACATCCCCCTCGGCATAACACAGACCTCTTGTTTGCTTTATCTTCCATTCACGATGACTGTTCTCTCTAAACACTTTAAAAGCATCAGAGGAGGAAGAACAAAATCAATTTGGGAAAGATCACAGCAGAACCCTAATCTAGTTAATTCTTAGAGTTTTTTACAAGTAATTTTTGTAAAGACTTACAGTGCCATGGAGTTGGGGTTGGGCTGGGGGGACAGTGGCGTTTTTGTCAGGTTTTGTCTTGGTGGTTTTTTAATTAGTAAATTATGGTGCTGAAAACTCACTGGCATTGTAAAACTCAGGTGATTACACTGGTGTGCAAGGTTGGCTAGGAATCTGAAGTACGGAACTGTTGTATCTTTATATGGAGTCCTTTTCTATGGTGAGTTTTCTGTGGTGAGTGGGAAGGATGACATCTCATTTTGGCTTCAAGAGTTCCCAGATTGAAGTGGGAAAAAAAACCCAAAACAAACAACAAAACCAAAACCTATTAATTTATTTCTACCGCTGTAGGAACATTGATCCAGAATAGTTTACCAGTCCAACTATATTCTTGTAACTATGTAGACGTGCCATTACAATATTTGTTCTAAATTTAATACAAAGGAACATATTTAGGTACTTGCTCTATTTTGAGATACACCTGTACTTCAGAATTGGACTGCCCAGAAAACAGTTGGATCTTTCACTGGTTACCTTAGACAAAGAGCTGCAGGAATTCTGCAGCAGCAGCTCTGATGTGTTTTTCTGTGCTGCTGTGCTAGATAATCAGAGTAGTTATCATGTGAACACAGATCCAAAAACGCACTCAAGTCTTAAGTTTTTACTGGAAATTGTGAATTTGGGCTCTAAGTTAAACACAGTGCTCCTGGCATACATCTCCTCCAGCAAACCACACCTAATGACTAAATCTGGATAGGTGTTCTTCTTCTCTAGTCAATAGTTGCATTGCTGTGACTTTTATTGTAAAAAGTACTTGCCAGCTATTTTCCTCCTCCTTTTTTTATAAATGTAAAAGCTTGAATCGAGTTAACATCTATAAATAGATCTCACCTCTTCTAAACAGATGGCTGTGGAAAAAGTGCAGGGTATTAGTCGATTGGAACAGCTCTGTGAAGAATTTTCAGAAGAAGAAAGAGTGCGAGAGCTTAAACAAGAGAAGAAGCGTCAAAAACGAAAGAACAGACGGAAAAATAAGTGTGTGTGTGAGATCCCTACTCCTCTGCAGGCAACAGAAGAGAAGGAAATCAATCAAGCAAAGGTAAATCCTGATGGCTGTGGCTTTCTGCTGGTGTTGGATAACTGGATTTCTAATGTGGTGCTTCATTCTTCAGCTCTCTGTTCAGTGTTAGAATTCTTGAGAGGCTTTTACTGTATTTCAGTTTTGGGAACCCATTTTGATCACGAGTGGAATTCAGTGTTTTCAGATTAGTGCAGACTCTGTAAGGAAGTGCCTGGAGCTCTGCAGCTTTCGGGGGGTTGGGTCTTGGCAGTTTGTTTTTTTTAAAAAATCCTAAGTCTAGAGGCTTAGGTTTTGCAACATTAATTTCTTAAAGATCACTAGAATATGGGAATTCAGGTGCTAGTTGCAGACAATTACCATTGAATTTTTGGAGAGGGGGAGCTTTCATTGACAGAGTGCAATTATTCTGGATCTCTTGACTGAACTTCATGGGCAAACTGCAGGTTATGGTACTGTGGGGAAAGAAGTTGTGTTTTCTGTCATTATCTTGTACTTCTGAAGAATTATAAGCAATGCTGTGGCTGTTATCAGTCAGTGTCAGCTGTTTTTTCTTGTGGAAAGTATCTTCTTTCAGCTGAGCTGCTTTCAATACTTGCAAGTATTTTTTTGTTTGTTTTTTTTTGTTTTAAGGAAAATTCCAACTTCACGGAAAGTAGTTGCAAAGCTTGTGGTAGCACCGAAGAAGCAAACAACTGTGTAGAAGTAATTGTTACTAATGAAAGCACTTCTTGCACCTGTCCTAGTAGTGGTACCCTATTAGGTTCACCAAAAATCAAGAAAGGTATGTTAAAAGTCAGTGTTTTCTGTTTTTAATAACATTTACCACTTAGGGGATAAGCAGTGCTCGGCTGTTTTTAAAAATAACATTCTTTTTAAAGAATTCTTTGTTGTTAGAGGCGTGACTAAAGAATACGCAACAGCTACTGTAGATGACCATAACTTCTCACTTGGTCTCAGGTTTATCTCCACATTGTAATGGTAGTGATTGCGGGTACTCATCCAGCATGGAGGGCAGCGAGACAGGATCTCGAGAGGGGTCAGATGTGGCCTGCACTGAAGGCATCTGCAACCATGATGAAAACGGTAGGTTTTGTAAGAACGGGCTGCTGGTTTAGTATTCACCAAACTGAAGTATCTGAGAAGAAAACTCCCTGTGTTCTGCAGGAGATGATTCATGTGTCCATCGCTGTGATGACAAAGAGGAGGATGGGGACAGCTGCGTGGAGTGTTGGGCTAATTCAGAAGAGAACACCACAAAAGGCAAAAACAAAAAGAAGAAAAAGAAAAGCAAAGTGTTGAAGTGTGAGAATGAACATGTAAGGAACACAGCTACTCCAGAGCCCTTGTTTAAATGCATACGTTTTAAAGTAGTTACAAAAGTATTTCAGATTTCAATCGTGACTGATGCTGTAAGTGGGGTAACAAGGAGCTGCTGTTACCTCTCCATCTGAGCTCTGAAATTGAGGTCCTTCCTAGGACCTGTGTTGGAAGGAGTCTCTTCTCTCCTATGTTCCTAAGCATGTGTGCTTTTGCGCACTCAGTGAATTAACATGCCATTCCCTGCTCCTCCCCAGGCACCTGTATGTAAAAATCATATATATTATTGCTCTCCTTTTGAACTCCTTTCCTCCTGCTTTCCTCTGAAACGTGAATATTTCAGGTTTAACGCTGCTGGTAGTTCATTACAGGCTGTTTTCAATTTTAGATTCAGAAACTTGGAAGCTGTATGGCAGATCCAGGTAACAGAGAGACCTCAGGAAATATCATGCACACAGAGTTTCATCGTGACAAGACCAAAGAGAGACACGCTGAAAGCTGCTGTAGCTCAGAAAAAAGTGGGCAGCAGTTGCCTTGGTTTGACCATATGAAAAATGTGTCGCAGTTTGCAGAATCTACAGAAATGTCACTTGTTCCTGATACTGGAAAAGGTGCCAAGAGCTTAGTGGAACTCCTTGTAAGTAACAACTTCCTTTGAATTTTAGGTTGTAGCACGCAGCTTTAAATCCATGGGTTTAGAACTGAAATCCCAGTGAGGAACCGTTACAGGAATGTAACTGAACCCGAGATTACAGCTTACTCTCCCAGTGTCTGTTTGCTGTTGTGCCTTCTCTGTACAGTATATAACTGGGATGCTTTGCCAAGGAGGAGAAATTGCCTGTCACTGGAATGCAAGTGGCAGGACTTGTGTTATAACTGTTCATTATCAAAGATCGCATTATTCCATAAAATTAAGCGTGCATTATTGCTGCCCTCGTGCCTCAAATATTCCTTCCCACTGCAGGCTCCCCTAACAGCTCTCTCCC
>VZRW01003897.1:239144-261687 GCA_013398125.1 Aegotheles bennettii | reverse complement strand
CTCCTTCCCGGAGCCCCGCGGGGTTTTCCCGCCCGGGGGGGCGCCGGGCTGGACCCTGCCCGAGGGTCAGGCTCGGGTTGGTTGGGTTTTTCCCCAGCTGCCCCTTGTCCAGGGCAGGAACCGCCCCGGGGGGCCCTGTGGCTGCGGGATGCTCGGGATTCCTGGCATGGGGAGCGCATTGGACCCCGCTCGGGGTGGGGTGGGCGCTGCCGGGACGCTCCCACCAGTCAATATCAAACCCGATTTTGGGCTCTTAGTGCGTTTTTTGCACCCGTGGGGAGCATCTCCAGGTCACAAACCTCGCGTCGCTGGCTGGACAATGAAGATGCTCGAAAGGAACAGCTCCTGTGGATCCTGGCTCACAGCCGGGGCATCCATGGCTTGGCCTCACAGAGCATGAGCTGGAGCTTGGTCGCTTCTTGAGAAGTTTCCTCTAAGGGAGGAAAAGCTCCAGTTAAAGAGCTGAAATGTTGGCATCTGGGCAGCGTGGTGCCTGCCTGGCTGAGGGGGATGTGTCCCCACACCCGGTGCTGGGGTTCCCGCAGCAGAGGTGACAAGGGCTGGCTGGGCATCGTTGGCCACACCAAGAGTAAATTGTCCAAAAAGCCCATGGGAAACAGGGCTTGGGGTCGCTGGTGTGGTTGGGAAGGGGGTTAAGTAAAGAAACTTCCCGTTCTTCATCGTTAATCAAAAAGACACCAGAGAGGAGAAAATAACTGTCCTTGGGGATTGCTTCTAATCTGGGACTTCCTGGCGTTTGGGTACTGTGGTTTGCAGGGAAAGCGGAGCTCCCAGGTGCTTTCCCACGCGTGGCTGAAGGTGTTTCATGCACTCCCAGAGCCTGGCTTCCTTGTAGCCTCACAGCATCTGGTCAGGGATGCTGCAAAGGGCACTACTGCTTCCCATTGCCCTCCGAAAAGGACAGAAAAGTCATTCCCGATATTGCTGTTTCCAATAGTGCCCTGTTCTCCTTGTGAGATCTTTCTTTTGATTCTCTCCTGAGATCTTTTGTAAAGAACAAATCAATGAAACTTTGATTTTCCATCAGTGCTACAGAGGAGCTTCCTTCCTTCCTGAAGCCTGGAAGACTTTCTGAAACTTTTTTTTCTGGCAAAAATGCAGGATAGATTTAAGGAAGAATCATCTTTGAAAGGCTTTGCCTTTTTATGTGGATGTGCAGAAGGCACAATCCCATAGTGTACGGGTTGGATGTAACCCACGTGTGCTGGGCAGTGCTGTTTGGCATCTTCAACTCTCTTGTTTCTGCTGGGTTTCAAACACTTGTGTTAACCACAAGCTTGTGTCTGTCCCTGCGTCTCTTTCCTGCCCTCCTCTTCAAGGACCGGGCTGTGTTTGCAGCACAGCTGTTTGTTTTGGTGGGTGCCTGGGCTGTGTTTTGCTCCGTTGCTATTCTGGTTTCAGTTATTGTGAAGCCTGTTTCCTTAAAGAGGAAGAAAATCCTAGGGATGCTGCTGGCCGGGGGAAGGGAAGGTGGTGGAGTGCGAGGTGGTGCGGGGTCACCCCGGGAACGGGCCCATCACCTCGGACTGGCTGCCAGGACACTATGCTGGCACACGAGTCCTGCCCTGCCTTTAGAGCAGAGAACCAAACTGTCCTCCAGGAGCTTCACCTTGTGCTTTTGTTCTTTTAATTAAAAAAAAAAAAAAGAGGAGGAAGATACTCAGGCTTCAGACTGTTGAGCTCACTCTGGGACTTGGGACTTTGGCCGTGGCTGTAAGAAACCACCACGAGGAGCAGGAGTTGGCGCTGGGTGCAGGGCTGACCATGCTGTGGGTGCAGGGCTGACCATGCTGTGGGTGCAGGGCAGGTGATTCAGCCGGACCCTGTCACCTGCCCGCTGGAGGGGCTGCGGATGCTGGGGGCAGTGGGAAGGTCCGTGCCGTCGGTGAGCTGTGAGCACGTCGTTACCTTGATTCGTTATTGTATAACCAGAGCTATCCACAAAATACACTCCTCTGTTTTCTCTGGCTGCTGAGTTTCCAAGTCATTGTTGGTTGGGAGGTGGAGGACAGCATCCTTGGGGCCCTGAAGGATGTGCTGACCTGGGGAGAGTGGCTCCTGCGGGACGGGGGATGCAGTGACAGAGGGACGAGAGAAGTAGGAGGGAGCAGGGCTTGGTGTTGCCAGGTGTGAATTAAGGAGAGGTTGGAGCATCACGGCTGTGATTGGTGCAGGACAAATATCATTGCTGTGTGAAGTTGAATAGTTCACTGAATGTCCCTGTGGATGGTGGTGTACAGGGTAGCGAACCCAAAAAGCAAATCAAAGCAGCTTGAAGTGGAAAGAGTGTGAAGGGAATGGTTTGAAACCAGGAAGGCAGGAAAACCAGGGAAACTCATTTGTTTCCATTAGTGCTATGCACTAGTCATCCATTCAAGGTGAAGTGGCTGGAATCACTCCGTGTGGTGGGTTTATAGCCCCAACTGATGACTGCAAGGTATGGTGTCTGGTGGGGAATTTAACTTGGCAAGAAATGCTAGGTAAGATTTCTTAATCTCTTGGAAAATCAGATAAGAGCTTGAGAGGAGATAACGAAGGAATTGCAGAGTTGTGGTTTGGGTATTAAACCTGTGCTGTGACTCCAGTGCTCTTTATTTGACTTTTGAAATAAAAACATTAATAACTTACAAAACCTGCAGAAGTCTCTTTGTTTTTTTCCTTCCACTGGCTCTGTAGAAAAGCCACGCACCCGGCATTGCACCCTATTTATTATTAAAAAAATAACTTCATGTATTTTTGTGTGTATTTTTTATTTGTAGAGGATGGCAAAAGTGCTGGCAGGAGCTCTCCCTCCGGCTCTGGAGCACTGGATCTGTGCACGCATTGCCCATGGGAGCAGCTCTGGTTGGGGCAGTGCCACCTGCTCCAGGTCAGGCAGCACCTCCTGTGCTCAGGTTTGCTGGAGCCCTTCCAGCAGCTCGTTCATTTATTTGATACCACGCTGTAGGGTGGCCGGGGGCAGCTGTCACTTCCCTTGGGAAGCGGTGGTACCTGCTGCTGTGCCACAGGGGCAGGGTGATGGTGGAGGAACCTGCTGCTCTTCCAGGCGAGGGGAGGTGGGGGCCCTTGGGTGATGGCCTGCCTCAAGGTGTTGGAGAGATTTAATGGTAGAATGGTTTGTGTTGGAAGGGACCTTAAAGGTCATCCAGTGCCACCCCCTGGCATGGGCAGGGACACTTCCCACCAGCCCAGGTTGCTCCAAGGCCCATCCAACCTGGCCTTGAGCACTGCCAGGGAGGGACAGCCACAGCTTCTCTGGGCCCCCTGGAGCCTTCTCTTCTCCAGGCTGAACAACCCAAACTGTCTCAGCCTGTCTCATAGGAGAGCTGCTCCAACCCTTGGAGCACCTTCATGGCTTCCTCTGGACTCACTCCAATAGCCTTATGTCCTTCTTATGCTGGAGACTCCAGGAATGGACACAGTACTCCAGGTGGGTCTCGGATGAGTCACCTGGAACCCGTTGTGACTGGCACGATGTGGATGTCACATTCTTAAAAAAATATTGGGTTTTTTTTCTTCTCCTTTGTTGGAGCGCGGCGAGCGAGCTGTGCAGGAAGCAATAAATGTGGTTTAAAATACAAGGTTTAACCGATTAATTCTAATGCATTTGTGACAGGTATTGATCAAAGGTAACATTTATAACCAGGGGCCGTGCTGCCAAGGTTAGATCTTGCTCAAGGAATAGCTGCTGATAAGTGGAGCTATCGATTGCAGATTCCAGCAGTCCAACCTCTGAAGAGGGCAGTGCTGGGGTGGGAGGAGGAGGAAGCAGCGAGTCTTCCTCCCAGGAGCATCCCGAGGAGCCCTTTGTGGGCTGGTTGATCGCTGCCCCCATCACTGCCTGGGCTGTAAGGGGCAAGGGAGGCTCTCGATCCCTTTGGTGCTCCAATTAACAGCTAAATTGTTTCATTACGTGTGTGCAGATCATATTGGTAGCTTGGAGGTCAACTGGTTGGGATTTTGGCCTCCTGCTGTGGGTCTGTCCATGGGGGCGAGCCGTGGGTGTCCCTGCAGTGCTGGGTGTCCATGGTGTGCTCTGTCCTTAGAACAGAATAGAATAGATCATAGAATCATTATGGTTGGAAGGGACCTCCAGGGTCATCAAGTCCAACCTTTATCCCATCAAATCCGCAAGGGTTTCATGGGATGCTCCCAAGGTTTGTCTCTGTGCCCACACTGGCTGTGTCTTGTGCCTGGGGCTGGGTGTAAGAGGTGGGAATTTTGGTGCTGGGCAGCCTCTGTGGCCCCCATCCTCCCTGTGTGGAGGTGGATGAGCCACTGTCCCCAGATGCTTGTCGTGGACCTCCTCACTCCCCTCTCCTCTGCCCCATCACTCTCTTGGTGTGCAGAGCTGCTGCTCTGCCCGGGACCCCCATGGATTATTTTTTACAGTCAGAAGGAGCAGCTCCAGGCAGGAAAGTCCCAAGGCACAGTCCCATGTAAATGTGTGACCTTCAGAATCTCCTTGGCCTCTGCAAGGGCTGGTGTTGTGTTTAGTGAAGGCCTTGCCTCGGGGGTGGTGGGTACTCAAGGCCTCTGAGGTGCTTTTATTGCCGTGTGTCCCTGACCAGATCCTTTCCCGATAAACACCAAAGAGATCCCAGAATTGCTGTCCTGAGTAGTGGGAACAAACACTTGCTGTCCCCATGGCTGCCCTCAGCCTTGGAGCTCAGGAGGTGTGTGTGGGAGGGTTGCTTTCAAACCAGGATGAATTCATCCTCCTTCCCCCCAAAATGTGCTTTAAAAATGTCCCACTGGAGCAACCCCCCCTTCCCTGCTTCTCTTCTGGTGCCTTCGGCTCCGCAGGGGATCGGTGACACCAGGGTGTGTGGTGCTCACAGCCCTCTAAATGAGCAATAACAGAGCCTGTCCTGGGCTTTTGGAGATGTCGTGGGGTTCTGGTTCTGCCTCTGCCTTCCTGTGTAATGGGAGCAGATCGGGTCATGGTCCTGTGCCTCAGTTTCCCTGTGTAATGGGAGCAGATTGGGTCATGGTCCTGTGCCTCAGTTTCCCTGTGTAATGGGAGCAGATTGGGTCATGGTCCTGTGCCTCAGTTTCCCTGTGTAATGGGAGCAGATCGGGTCATGGTCCTGTGCCTCAGTTTCCCTGTGTGAAACCTGGCAGCAGTTGGATACGGAGGGGTTTTTCTGCTCTGTGTTCCAGGTTTATGGGGCAGGGAGGTCCAGGCACAGCGCTGGGCAGTGGACACGATGTGGTTCTCCAGGGGTTCTTTAAGTTAAAGCCCTGCAGAAAGCATTGGCTGTGCCCAAGCTTTAACCCTCGCTCCTGCTGGTGTCCATGTGGGGAGCGTTAATGGCAATGACATTAATTATCTCGCCCTGGGCCTGGCTGGGTTTGCTCCCACCCGGGTTCCATGGGGTAAAATGGGACAGTGATGCTGTGGGAGCAGAGGGCTTGAGGGACCTCTCTGTGCTGCTTCAGCCAGACCTTCCTCCCTGCTGGGCTCATGCAGATCAGCTGCAGCTCTGCTCGGCTTAACCAGGGATCAGGGCCAATGTCTGACCATGGTGATGGAGGTGCCCATCCCTGCCAACCCCTGCTCTGACCACAGCGGGGCCAGCACCTAAAGCTGGGGTGTCTTCAGGTTTGGGATCCATCATCTGGGTGTGGGTACTGGGGAGCACTGGGAGCCGGCGGGGGAAGGTGCACTCCTCAGAGCCTGCACTAATCTGCCTTTGGGAAGAATTCCTGGAGGATTACAGGGGCGCAGGACCAGAGCCGATGGGGTGGAGGTGTGGGGTGGTGGCTCCAGCACTGTCCTCGCAGCAGGGATGTTTGCTGGTGTGTGTGTGTGTGGAGAGGAGCAAGTGCCCAACTCGTGGTCTGCTGGTGAGGACCTGCTCTTCTGTCCAGCTCTCTGGGTGGCAGATGGCCACACTGATGGTGTGTTGGGTCGCAGTGAGTGTGGGGCTCAGCCAAGTTCCAGGAGTCCGGTGGCCACAGCTGATGCTCCGGTTTTCCTGGGTCCCCAAGCAAGGAGCTTGCCAGTGGGTTGTCATCTGCTGCTGCTTTGTCTCGCAGGTGGGGATGCTGGGGCTGGGAAGGGGGAAAGGCCCCGGTGAGCTGGTGACAGAGCTGGGAGCAGTCCTGGCTGTCCTCAGGAATGCTCTCAAGTCTTACCCCCAAGGTATGGTGACATACTTGCTTACAACATACGTTAGTCAGGGTTGGCACATGGTGGTGGTTTCCATAGACCTCTGATCACACCCTGGATCTTCAGGGTATCACTTGGCATCTCAGACCCTCACTGCTGCAAGATTAAGTGGAGTTTGATTGAATTAAAATAAATGCATTTATTTTCACCTGGCTGAGCGCAGTGGAGGTGTGTGGAGGTGACACACAAGACGTGTGCCGTGAGCTGACTGTGTCAGGCTGGAGCTTGGGCTCAGCTCTGCCCTCTGAGTGCTGTGTTTGCAGGTTGCCTTGGAAATCGGTGCTGGATCCAGCTTGCAGCCCTGCCAGACCAGCAGCTCTGCTGTGTGCAGGCACTTGGGTGTCTTGGAGCTACGTGGTCTTTGGACCCTGCTGGTGGAGGACCGTGGGTGGCTGCAATCTTCAATCTTACTAAGAATACGGGGGGGTTCTTTGAGGAAGGAAAGCATCTACGTGCCTGGCTGCGTGGGAACCTGCTGTGTGCACGTTGGAGCTGAGGAGCAGGCACCTGTGCTGCTTGCTCAGGATAGTCATACCTCAGAGCAAGCCAGAGAGATTGCTCTAATGAGCTGTCATCGTGGGAGCAGCGTGGTTCCTCCTCCCCCACGCCAGCCCGCAGCAACGTGATCTGAGCAAGCAGGGAAAAAACCCAGTGGAAGTGCCTCCAGCCTTGACGTAAGGAGCGAGGGTTGGAGTGCTCCAAGGGAGCTGGGGGCAGCGGGAGTGGGGCGAGCGGCTGGCGTGTGTGACACTGGGAATTGAACATTAGGGGAGCTAGGGGAAAAATAGGCTTGGATGTTTAACTGCTGAAAAAGTGCAGGGAGAGGAGAGGGCTTGGAGAAAAGCAGCGTGAGTCTGGAGCAGTGTGGGAGGCCGATTGCCAGGACTGGGAAAACCTGACCACTCCACCAGAGCCTGTTTGACAGGGAGTGGGGCTGCAGCGACTGGGATGAACCAGACCCATGGGCAGGAGATGCCTCTTGACTTAAATTTTGTCCAAGTTTTGATCACTTCTTCCCTTTGCTCGTGCCAAGACATTGTACTTCAGTGTGAAAAATCCTCTCCTTGATCAGGCAGCCTGGGCTTGTGCTGCACTTCAGGTGAACGGCCTGAAACTGGTGCTGGTCCTTCCCTGCCTGTCCTAGGTTTTGGTACTGGTGCTCCCAGCTGAGTACTGCACGTTTGCTTTTCCCCTTTAACCTTATTTCCCATCAGCAGCGTTCTGCCTCCTGCCCTGGGACAGGCATGGACCTGAGCTGGTGAACAATCACTGAAAGCATCGAGTGAAAGCTCACGAGAGGGAAGGGGGATCACTTCATTGTTATATTCATTTGAAAGCTCCTTTTAGACTCCAATGGAGGCCCTGTCTGGGCACCTGGAGCCAGGCAAAAGAAATTGGAAGACATTTAATTTTCATCCTTGGATCACAGGTACCCGGCAGTGCTGGGAAGGGCTCAGTGTGATTATCTCCATTTTACAGCTGGGAAACAGCTCTGAATCTTGCCCACGGTCACAGAGCACGCTATGGAAATAAACCCCAGCCTGGTGCTTTATTCACTGTGTATCTCTTCCTCTATTATGCTGTTGCACTGGTATTAAATCTTAATTAAAAGAAGCTTCAAACTTGCCAATCAGTGAAATGAAAGGATTTGTAAGCCCCCGGTTTCTTTCACAACTGGGATGCTGTTCGTTGGGGTTTTTCTCCTTCATTTCCTTTAGAAAGCAAAAGTAATTGGGGTGACTTCAGTTTCTTTCCAGTCGGTTTCTTGGTACAGCTGTGTATTTATGCATAAGCTAAATCAGTAGAAGGCAAGTACCTGTGATGAATGGCAGGCTAGATTAAAAATTACCTCATGGTTTCTTCTGGCTTTAATCTCTCTGAACTAAACGTGTCTGAAGTTAATAGGATGGTTTGCCAAATAAAGCCCTGTGTGACTCTTCTTTTTTCCCCTCCCCTTAAGAGTTCCTTTAAATGTTTGTATCAGGTAGTTTTGGGAAACCATTTTACCAGGACTGAATCTGAATGCGTGGCACTGTGCCCTTTCCAAGTGTCAGAGCATTAACCCCTTCTTGGGAGAACTGACTCATTCTTAACATGTGGAAAACATCCCGTAAACGTGAGGCATCCTTCTAGACCTTTAAAAGCAACCCAATAGTATGGAATAAGCAGCATGACCAGGTATTCTCCTTTGCCTTGCTTAGATGTAGGTAGGTGCTAAGTGTTCTTTTTTCGTTTTTAATTTGCTCATTCATTCATCCAGCCTTTGTCAATGGAGAAATTGGTGTCTAACCAAGAGGCAGCCCGTGTGTCCAGTACACACTGCTCATTGTATCACGCGAGGAGTTTGGGTGCCCTTAGTAGAAAGCTGGTCTTTCAAGGGTGCTGCAGAACTGGCTGGGTACTGTGTCCTGCTGGGTAGTGTATTGGAATTACAGGGATGAGGGTTTATATTGCGTTGTCCCAGTTTGTACCAGTAGCTATAACACCTGGCTGTCCATTTCTAAGCATCCCGTGTGGTACAGAGATGCTCAGGTTTCATTTCAAATCTTTATCTCCAGCTGCTGGAGGTGCACTGGCCCCAGTCTGTACTGGTGTTGTGTTATGTGGTCACTCTTGGGCTGCTTATGAAATCAGGAAAAACAGGAGTTTTCTGCTTTTGCCTCTTGTGTGTGTGGTGTGCTAAAAGTGGAGTGAGCATTAATTGAGTGACTTAACAGAAACTCTGAAAAAATAGTGCCAGCTCCCTAATTCAGAGAGTTGCTTTGCATAAATCTGCTCTCGCAGACTTGCCCGCGGTTGATGTTTCTTTGAAGAGCCCGTGATGACTCTGTACCTATAGATGGTTGAAGCACGTTCAGCTCCGCCTGGATGTCAGTGGTGTTCAGCACTTCATTTTCAAAGAGAATTTGTTAACACGAGTGTAGCCTGAGAGATGAAAGGATCTGTGCTGAGCCTCGTTGAAGGAAGAAGGATCTTGAGAGATACTTGATTTCTCTGGTCAGCTGTGGCAGGAAAACCTTTCTCCAGATAGGAAAGAGCTTTCTCTTGATGTGTCTAAGACATAAGCTGAGGAGATTGGCTGGGAAGACAGGGTGGGCATCTGGACTGGTTTGGGCTTGAGGTCTGTGAAAGCTGTGGATTGCTGCAAGAGGGGAATCAGAAATGCTTTGGGGGGCAAGCGTTCCCCTGTGGCAGCTGCTGAAAGACCAGCTCTCTGGGAGGGACAGGGGACCCTGGGATTTCTGGGGACCTCAGGATTTGCCAGCTTCCCCTGGGAAAGACACCTTTCATGCTGTGGTTTGTCACTGCTTTCACTGGTGTGAGCCATGTCGGAGGGAAGTGTGGCTCTCCAGGCTCTTTCCTGTGTCTGTACAGATGCTGGGGCTGCTCTCAGCATCTGCCTACTCCAAAATGTGGGAATTTTTTCATGCCTCCTCTTGGAGGGGCTGTGTCAGTCTGGGGGGTGATGTTGTGCCTCATACAATCAAGAAAAGGCAGCATCCCTCCAGTGCAAGCTCCCCGGGGGTGGTTTGGGTGGTCCTGGGTACTGTGGCTGGTGGCCTGGCTTCTCCTGGTCCTTGTTTCTGGCTGAGGCCAGGTGAGCTCCAGGCAGGTGCTTGGCTGGGATGTTCAGCAGCTGCTTTCATGTGCAATCGCTGTCCCACTGTCCTCTGCTTCCAGCCTCTCTCCTCCTTTTGTAACAGGCTGTGAATTACAGTCCTTGGTATGCAGGGAGGAGCTGGGAGGAGTGGGAAAGCTGCCTTTATTGCACCCCCTGAGATGTCACATTGGTGAAGCTGCCGTGGGCGATGGCGTTCGAGTGATTTGGTGGACGTTTGTAGCCAGAGTCCATCTCTCTGCAGGAACCAGACATCACGTGGCTCTCGCCTCGCGCTGGAAGCTGTCACTGTCGCTGATGTGACACAGCAGAGATGAGATGCTGCTTCTCATTAGCATCAGGGGGTAAGGGGCATCCTCCAGAGGATTTGGTGTGGTGGCTGCCGCATCATTATCACAGATGGACAGCAGCAGCTCCTGGCCTTCCATTTGCTTGATATCATTTAGTCCTAAATGGTAATGGCTAACAAGGAATTGTCAGGCATCTGATTGCCATGTCCTTCACTTGCGTGGCAGGGGCAGACCCCCAGCCTGGCGCCACGGTGGAATTTATTTGTATCCCACCAGCACCTGCTCACCTCGACCCGAGTTGCCTGGGGTGATGGATGAGCACAGAGTGTGTCCTCAGGTTTAATAACTGCAAGGCTGAGGGGCTCAGACTCTCGTGTATATCGATATTTCTGTGTTCTTCATTAGCATTTACAATGATTCTTCTCCAGTGCCTGCTCTTGACACTGGCTCAGGGTTTTGTTAGCCCCGGGGTGTGTTTTTAAGCAAATGGCTGGATAAGCTGCTTCACAAGGAGAGGAGGCTGATGGCTGTGTTCTTCCTTCCTTTCTCTTCCTTAGAAATTGGCAGCTGAATGCCAGAGTGCCGGCTACCCAGGGACCCTCATCCCGTACAAGTGTGATCTCTCCAACGAAGAGGAGATCCTGTCGATGTTCTCTGCCATCAAGACCCTTCACCAGGGAGTTGATGTCTGCATCAACAACGCGGGGCTGGCTCGGCCGGAGCCCCTGCTCTCGGGGAGGACGGAGGGCTGGCGGACCATGATAGACGTGAGTAGTGCTGCTCAGAGAGCAGGAACTGGGCTAGCTTTTCATTTCTTCTGCCCACCACCACCATTGTCCCCATCTACCTCTTTCACATGTGCAAAGCTGAGGACCTGCTTCCCGTCTGGCTCTGAAAAGCCTGGCTTTGCTGAGTGGGAAGGGGAAAGACATCTTGCCACGTGCCTTCACCTTGGGGTATGAAAACACTCGATACCTTCAGCAGCATTTTTTCCTTTAGCTCAATGGCTTTCTAAAGGGTGATGAGCCTCGCTTTTTTTCCTTCAATAAAAGAGGAAATTGAATGCCAGGCACTGGCTTTTGTAGCTAATCCTGTTAGTTGTAGCAGTGGGTTGTAAAATGGGCAGATTCTTTTTGGCTTAAAAAGCTGTAATGCTTTTTGTCTTTATAGCTTAATTTTCTGCCCGTAATCTGGTTAGAGCTGGGTGTGAGTGAGGCAATTTCACATGCCACAGTGGGAGTTTGTGCGAATGGTCCGTGCCATTACTAGCAGCACTTCTTCCTGGGTGCTGCTGTGCATCTTTCTGGGACTGCTCCATTTTTGTCATTGTGTGATGGTCCTTTTCTGCACAAAGAAGTGGCAGCCACAGCTGCAGGACCCCGCACCAGTTTGTGTGCCCTTGCGGGGCAAAAATCTCTTGTAGCACTGGGAACAGAGGCACCCAAGCTTTCTTCATATACTGGCAGATTTTTTGCCTCCCAGCCACTGCTGGATTTGTTCTTGGCTTGTGTGTAGTTGTCTGAATAACACTTGCACCTTCAGTGTGAAGGTGAAGCCCTGGGACCCTCCAGAGCCAAACGCTTCACCCGCCTCAGCCTAGACAGCCTGACAAGCCTGGGTTTTGCTTTTAACCTGTTGGTAAGCAGCAGAAATAGCTCAGGGTTTGTCCTTTTGCTGTAAATCCTCAGCTTTGTGGCTGTGGCCTCTCAGCCATGGCCATGGGGGTGCTGGCATGGCAGTGGGGTCTGGGGAGGGACCTGCAGTGACAGCTCTCCCCGCTGTGGCACACCAGCCCCAGGGAAACACTCACTGGGCCAGTTTCTCCTGCATGCTCTGAAGCTCTCACAGGGTCAGGACAAGGGAAGGTTTGCCAGTGCCTTTCATGGGCCACTGGGCTTTGCAGAGCTGAGCGGGAGCAGGGAGGCTTCTTCCAAAGGTCCCTTGGAGAAAGGTGTCACGAAGCAGCATGGTTTGAGGTGCTGTTGGAGAGTTTCAGTGTACTTCTGGGCTGCAAGACAGGAGAAGTTTCTAAACAGCCATCGATCTATCGATTTAGGAGGCATTAGGGCTTTAAATTAAAGGCATTTTTTTCTTTTTGGTAAATTGATTTTTGTTTCCATGCATTTTTTATGAGCTTTGAGGCTCTGTCTCCTTCCAGGCTCCTTACCTATTCCATAAAATTTCTTGCTCTACATCTAGCAGTCAGAATCATGTTATCATTTACTTATTCATCCTCTTTTTTTAGTGTTCTGGTTCCTTACTGTCTGGTATTTGTTCCCAAAGGGAAGCTGTGTCTCCCTGGACTGCAGGAGCCTCCCGCTGGGAATTGCCTCTCCATCCCTTTACAGTGGTGCAGAGCCAGTGTGTGCCAGGGAGGGACTGTGGTGTTGCAGGCAGGTCCTGCATCCATCATCTTTTTGTTCACAGCTCCCCCTCTTTTCTCGCTGCATGTTGGTGAGGTTGTGCTTGACGTGAGGCTGGAGCAAAGTCCTCCAGCCATCCCCGATCCGTGCGGGAGCAGCCGGGGCTGGGTGCTGTGTACACACTGACTCCAGGCTCTGGGGTTTGAACAGCTCCTTCACATTTTACCTACTGACCTTTACAGCCAGGAATTCAAGCTGAACTTTCCATTTGCACTGTTCAGGGCACAAAGGACTGCAGCACACATCCTCTTGCTCCTCTAGACACTAAATGGGTTTGATTCTTGTTGGCATTATGCATTGACCAGCGAGGCTCTGTTCCTCTTGCTGTCATATACCATCTGTGCAGAGATGTTTTCTGTAAGCTGCATTTTTATATGTGCCCAGGAGCTGGGGTACTCATTTTTATGCCTTTTAGGCTGGTTCTGGGAAGTGAAAGGCTCAGTGCTTCCAGGAACAGGATCTTTTATGTTCTCCCAACCTGGCGACTGGAACTCATTAATTACTAGAGACTGTGCCTGCATTGTTTCCGTTGCGCCAGCACACGCAGGCAGCAGCTGCAGACCTGTGCAGTGTGCTGTGCAGAGCACAGATGTGCTGGCCATCTTTGCTGAGGGACCTTTGAACCTTTTGTTCTTAAAATAGGAGCAAGGCTGAGAAATGTCTTGCATGGGTATTTGTGATAACAGCCTCTAGGTTGTGTCTCGAAGTGATACAGCCCTGAGACTTGCTCGTTTTTCAGGCATGTTTTTAGGTTCCTGAGTGCCTGTTCCATGTTTTGAAATGAGATTTCACCCTAAAATCCCGTGGGTGCTGTTGGGAAAAGGCAGCAAGGCAGTCCCAGCTCAGCTGCCTTCCAGCCAGTTGTTTTGTTGTATCACAGTGCCTTATCGTACAGGCTCTGAACTTTCCCATGTGGCTGTTGAGTAGTATCTTCTTTGCCAGTCGTTGTGGAAATGTTGTAGCTCTGCCCACGCAAGGAAGCCTTGCTCAGCGTGAGTTACAGTGCTGGCACCCCAGCTCAGGCTTTAGGCTGATGTTACCCTCTAGTGGCCTGTGGAGATGGAGTGGAGCCACCAAATACACGGTGTCTGGTGGGTTCAGAGTGTCCTGGGACAGGGAGGAACGCAGGGATATTGTTTGTTGTGAAGGCTTTTTATGCTAACAGCTGCCAAGATCCATATCTGAAAGGACTTAGTTAATATGTCAGGCTGAAGCAGGTTACTCCCACTTTCCTTGACCTTCTTACTGTGAAATCCAAAAGCATTCAGCTGCCCTGCCTGCTCTGGGCTTTGCTCCAACACTGAGGTGGTTGTACAGTGCCACTTCTGCTGACATGTCTACATTTATTCCTTGCACAGCCGAGGTACATCTTCAACTGGTGCCAGGGAACTTCCCTCTCTAGTTCCGGGTATGATGGCTGAGATACCCGGCAGTGGCCGTGTGCTCAACCAAAGTGCACTTGGATGAGGATGATGACTCTACTTGTGTTGCCTGGGTACTCTAGGATCAGATAAGCATGCTGTTTATCTGCCACCAAGACAAAAACTCCTAAGCATGGCCTCTTGTAATGAATAGAAATAATGACCGAGACAAAAGCAGTGACCGGAAGATCCTTCAGCTGACCCCACTTGTCCTTTGTGTCCTGCACACTAATTACATCTCAAATCCAGCCTTTCTGCCTCTTACTTCTCTGGTCTCCAGTCTACTGTTCCTCTCTCACATGTCCTTTTGTGCTAGCAAGCTGCCTCTTTCTCATTTAGAAGTTTCATGTATCCTTTGCTCATTGTCCACATGGGCTTGTTCCTGCTGCTTCTCCCATGTGCAGTGGCACCTGACTTCTGGCTCACCAGAAATCTGGTTCCTCCTGGATATTGAATTCACAGCGGCATTCTCAGACTTGTCTGGCCTGCTCATTTTGTCAGCAAAGTGCCCTGGCCTTAGGCAGGACCTGCCAGTGTGTCCTGCCTTGAAGCTAAATCCTTTCTAGAGGGCTTCAGCAGACACCTTCTACCTTTCAGCTACTTTTCCCAATCTAAACCACTATAAACTTGAGCAATTAGCACTGCTGCTGAGGTGGCTTTCTCGTAAGGCTTGCACACACCTCTATGTGCTTTGTATTCCAGCTGGGGAAATTTCCATGTCTCAGTCTTCCTGGAAACTTTGTGTTTTATGGTCAGCAAATGCTCAAGGCATCTGCGTTACTGGTGGCACGGTGCAGAGGTGATAGGACTGAGTTTAACTGAGCCATGGTGTGCTGGGCAGTGCTGGTCCAAAGAGCAAGAGCCTGGAAAGCTCTGGATCCAGCACTGAAGGACTGGATGAATTGTTGTGTTCTTTCTTCCTTGACTGGCCCAGTCAGGGCTGAGGAACATGTCAGTGGACGTTTCATACCGACAGGGTTGCTTGCCCACTCTGGCCCTGCCCATGGCTTGATGTGATCTTTGGCTTCATTTGAGCAGGGGAAGCTCTTTGGTGGCCGCGTGGTTCGCGGTGCCTCAGCGCCTGTTGCTCTGACAGGCAATATCTGGGGAGTTCCTCATTAACCAGCTGACCTAATTACCTGCTTCTGGTGTCCTAGCAGCTGCCCAGGCTCTGGTGTGCTCGGTGCCGTACAAAACAAACCCCAGCTTTGTCTCATGGGCAGAGTGCTGACTGTGGGGCAGTAGGTTGGTTCTCCCTTGCCTCGCACTCTACCCTCACTCTTGTCTGTAGAACAATCAAGTCCATTGATTTGTGGCAGAGGCTGAGGTGGCCTCACAAACCAGGTACCTGCGCCTGCCCTGCCCAGACGCCTTGTCCCTGGGGTGTGCACATGTGCATTCCCCTCTGTTGGCCTTCACAGGAATTGCCATGAGTCAGGGACTGTAACCTGCATCCCTGACTTTGGGCATGAGGGGGTCAAGTCCAAGGGTGCCCAGCGGGGCTGATGGGCTTAGTGTCTTCTTTTCTCCTCCCTCAGGTCAATGTGATGGCTGTGAGCATCTGCACCCGGGAGGCCTACCAGTCCATGAAGGAGAGGAACATCGATGATGGGCATATTATTAACATTAACAGGTATGAAGGGGCAAATGTGGGATCAGCCACATGTGCTTCCTCCTTCCTGCCTCCCAGAGAGGATCTGAGTGGTGGAGCTTTGACCTTGGAGTGGGCTGATGGTGCCCAACAAGAGCTTTTTCAAGGATTGCGATGGTTGATTTTTCAGACCACTTCTTTTTTTTTAACCTCTGCTGGTCTAAATGCAAGAAAGACCAAATCAGGGAGAAAAGGATAATGCCAGCCCCTTGTGATGGTGTGAGGTTGAAGATTGAAACTTCTTGACCAGCTCCAGAAAGCAGCTGTGTTGAGAGGAGCCTCTGGTTGGTGTGCAAGCAGGAGAGGGGAATTTCTCACGTGGTCACCATGCCAGTGTCTCTGTTCATTATGGTGGTTTAATATCCTGTTGGTGCCTTCTCAGGACTCTGTTTGCCTCCCCACCTCTCAGCACTTCCCCTTCTACTCTCTCCCCAGCATGAATGGCCACAGCGTGGTGCCACAGTCGGTGGTGCATTTTTACAGTGCCACCAAGTACGCAGTTACAGCCCTCACGGAGGGGCTGAGGCAAGAACTCAGAGAAGCAAAGACCCATATACGAGCTACAGTGAGTACTGTGAGCTCTCCTCCTCTGTCCTGGGTTTGTGGGTGGCAGAGGGCTGGCAGGCTTTATGGGGCAGAGGTTTTCCCTTTGGAAAACAGGCAGGGAAGTGCAAAACTAGCGCTCAGCACGTGGAGAACATCCGAGCCCTGTGGGCAGCTCTCCCTGGGCACCTCTTTCCCAGGCAGAGAGAGAGTGGGGAGCAGAGGCACAGCAGCAATGAGCTGTGTCAGGGGATGAGCCTTTTGGGTGCACAGTGTGGGTGGGTGCTTGTCCAGGGGTGAGGGGAGCTCATGATGGCAGAGGGAAGCCATCAGCTGGGCTGTTGGTGCTCATGCAGAGCTTGCATCTCCGAGGTGATGTGTCCAGAAGTTAACTGGTATTGCAAGCTTTTCCATCATTCTCTCTGCTTCTCTGTCCCTCTGGGGCATGAAGAGGGAAGTACCCAGCAGTTCCCCAGTGGTACCTGCCACAACAGTTATTAAGGCAAAGGCTGCTCCCTTAAACCATTCCCCTAGAGAAAGGGTGGGGAAGGAGAACAATAGAAAAGGGGCTGGGGTAGGGTTTTTTTTGCTTTTTCAGTGCTAAAATGTTTTCTCTCTCTTTTTTTTTTTTTTTTTTGTTCTTTTACTGAAAGGGAATTACAAATCCTATTAGGATGTGCTCTGCTTTTTTCCAGTGTATATCTCCAGGACTGGTGGAAACAGGATTTGCTTTTAAACTTCATGATAACGACCCCGAGAGAGCTGCTGCAACCTATGAGAGCATTCGGGTAGGACGTGGAGAAATGGAAACAGAGGGAAGTGGCTCTGACTGTAGTTTAACAGTCTCTCTCATGGCTAACAGCACAAGGAATTAGTTCTGCAGAGTGCTCAGTGCTTTCCAGGATGTAATCAGCATCCCCAAAGTCCCAGCCCTCAGCTTTTGCACCGATGTTTGCACACTATATAAATTTCATTCAGGTTCCGATGCCCTATGTTTTTCCTTTTATTTTGATGTTCCTGTAAATAAATATCCGTCAGCCTTGACATTTGGCAGTCAATGACTTCTTTATTGAAGAGAAGATATAATAAGCAAACGTGCCTGCACAAGAAGAAATGTGAGAGCGTGTTGTCTTGCAGGTGGCTAGCACGGGATTTCTTGTGCTTCTCTGGTAATTTTTGATAAGGATGGCAATGCCTGACCTGGCAGAATTACTGTGCCAGCAGGGAGATTATTCACAGCAAATGGAGAATTATCAACACCAGACATGTCCTTTTTTAAATTTGTAATGGATTTTTTTTTCCTGCTTGCATGCATCTTTCTGATGTGCCCCGGTGACACTGTCAAAACTCATTATTGATGGTTAGGAAAGAAGTGATCTTGCGGTTCTTCCCGAGGTGCCCTTTGACTAAGAATCCCTTTCCTGTCTTTCCAGTGTCTTAAAGCTGAAGATATGGCTAATGCTGTCATATATGTCCTCAGTGCCCCACCTCATGTACAGGTAGGCTGTGGTTGGGTTGGAGGACGCCGGGGTGGTTGGCTGAAGGTGCAGAGGGTAACTGCTGCACCGACGTTTGCTAATCAGCATTGCAGCCGCTGTATCAGCTCTGTGCTCAGCAGAGCCTGGGCTGGGGATTAGCAGTGATCACGTTTGTTTGCACTTCCCTTGTGGCAGCTCTGGGATTGTGCTGCGTGGGCTGCTCACAGCCCTGCGGATCCATAAAGGCTGCTCTGACCCTGCGCAAGGGTGGGATAAGGGCATGTTTTGCCCTTTTTTTTGGATGATGCCACCTGAGATGTGCTGACGGTCTTGCAGCAGGGTCAGATCCCACCAGCTGCCAAATGACGTGTTGGGCCTGATCCTGCCCAGTGCTTTGCACCTCCCCAGGGGTGTTGTGCGGTGCTTGTGCTCCCAGAGCGACTTCCCTCCTGTAAAACAAGAAATAAGTGACCAGCTTTGAGCTGGAGGCAGGAGGAGGCAGGAGCAGTGTCACAGTTTAGTATATGCAACATTAAAGTTCCTGTTGCAAAAGCAAACTTTGATCATGAGAGGTTTAGCAGCCCCTCTGGAGCAAGACGTGGCCATCTCGCCATTGGATCAGCAGTGAGAGCTGACCTCCTTGTCTTAAGAGGATAAAAAAGTCCTGCCCATGGCTGATCAAGCAGTGCTTCTGCTTGACCCTCTGTGAGCAGGATCAAACTAAAGATTTGAACCATGACAGTTTGTAATCAGTGTCATCCATGCTCTTTTCTGCACGTGTTTGTGCTTCCATCCCTTCTGCTAAAGGCAGAGCAGTCACGTTCACCTTTATTTCTTCCTCATTATCTCAGTTAAGCAGGCTCATTTCTAGTTGCAGGAGCTTTCTTCATGTGCAGCTTGCCCCTGTAACGGTGCAGCGAGGAAGTGCCCAGTGCAGGATTTAAAATGGACTTCAGCACTCCAGTAAAATCCTATGTTGGTCTCTTCTAGATCGGAGATATACAGATGAGGCCCACGGAGCAGATCTCATAGCAAACGAAGAGGACTGTGAGCAGCACCGTGTATCCACTCCACTTCGAACCCTCTGGCAATTCAGGGTTTCGTCGGCTGGCTAGCAATGTTGTAATCAAGTACCCAGGATCATGTTTGAAGAATTGTTTTTCTCTCCCTCTCTCTGAGCTGGTGCTGGTGCTGAGCCAGTTTTAAAAAAAAAGTAGTAGTGGGTCTTTTTTCTCCCCACTCCTTTCTGAAACTGCTTAAAGAGTAAAATGTATTTGAAAATAATGCAGGGAAGTGGTTTGTGGAAGATTGTTGTCTCCAGGCTGGTTTATTCTTCCTTTTGCTTTCTTTTCAAGGTTTGTTTGATCTTATTTGCCAATGCTGTGTCTGGACATAGGTGAAGTGGCACGAGATGTTTGCCAGCTTCAGCGTGCTTAGGGTTTGATATTTTCAGTGGATGTCAGACATGAATCCATCTATTTTTTGGGTTTATTTTTGTCGGATTGATTACTGATGGTAATGATGCATGTGATATTTTCTACTTCTTTCATACTCCACTGCCCTAAACCCCATGTACAATCTCACCCACCTCCCCACACCCTCCTTTCCCATTCACATGAATCATGCCTGCCAAGTTTGAGGAAGTATAAATGTGTGTGCTTGCTATTTCTCTTTCTTTCTAGGTAGGTAGGTAGGTAGTTGGAGGAGAAGTACCTGTACTTCTGCAGGTTAGGATGATCACCTAAGTGGCATAGTTACAGTAAGAGTGAGTTGTTTGGTATTTTTAATAAAAACTAAATGTGTGCTGTCTTGTGATCACCTCTACCCTTGGTATCATCTTCCAGCACTCTTGATGTTTTTGTATGTGATATTTGCATGCATTGACACTTTTCTGGAAATATTGATTGGTCTTAGAAAGATGTATGGTGCTGTTTAAATGCTGGTGCTGATGAGTTGGAAATGTTGAAAGTTTGTTTATATGCAGAAATACAAACTCGGAGAGAGAGAGAGAGTGAAATGAACCATGCCGAAGCTGTCCAAGATGAAAAGGTGATAGTAGGGGCATTTGCCTGTGAAGCAGCAGGTAAAAGGTCTGGTTGAGATCTCATACCAGTTCAGCGCTGGTGCAGCCCCGTTGTCTTGCTCTGGATTTATTCTAACGTGAGGGAGAAGAGAGTTGGCCTCAAAGCTGATACATGCAGGGCTGGCTTAAGACTCTTGCAGCGTGGCAGAAACACGTCTGTGTGCAGTCCAACTTGCTGCAGAGCTACGGAGCTGTTAACGTATCTGTTGCCTTAAGATTGCAGACTCGCTCCTGCTGCACTCTGGACTTTGTGTGGGGTTTTGGAAGGTGAACTGTTGGTTTAGGTGGAGCAGGTATGGTCGTGTGTGGAGGATTGGGAGCCAGAGAAACTTGGGTTGGATTGTTTTGCTTAGACCAGTGTAGCTCTGTGTTACACCACCATAAGGGAGACCAGAATTGGGCCACTACATTGTGAGTTTCAACTCTCTATAAAGCCTCGAGCGAGTCACTTTACCTCTCTGCCTCAGTTTCTCCATCTGTAAAATGGGGATAATAATACTTACCTACCTCACAGGGGTGTTGTGAGGACTCACAAACTTTTGTAAAGCACTTTGGAGATGAGAAGCGCTATGTAAGTGCTGAGTGTTGATATGAAGTATTATTATTAATTAAATCTTGTGATACGTAGAATTCCTTGTGCCAAAGGTGAGCAACCATAGAAGGATACAAGGAATAAACCGGTAAAACATTCCTTCCTAATGACAAAACAAAGGCAATTTGCCCCTTTTTTTTTCTTTATAAATACACACTCGTGGTGTGTTCTGTCCATTCCTCATCTGACACCAGTTCCTACTGGCAAGCACACACAGCCTCGTCTCTGGATTTGGCCTTTTAACTTACTGTGGGTGAAATTCATGCCCCGTGGTGCCATCTCACACCACTGTGGAGCACTGCCCTCCTCCACTTTGCCAAGGCAGTGATTTTCTGTGGGTTTTTTGCACAGAGCTGGCTTTCATCTACGGCTTTGGGTTAGATCGTGTCCAGCAAGGAGCAGCCAGTCCGGGGCTCGGGGAGCCTGTGCCAGCTGGAAAAGCTCCTCAGTCTCCATGCCACCAAGATCTGCAATTTTGGAGGCACCTGGCTCAAGGACTACTGTGCTTTTTTTATAAAGGCCCTGTGATGTTCAGCTAGACTTGATACAAAAACTCCTGATGTTTTCCGTAGGGTTTCTTTAGCAGGAGCTTGTTGGAACTTGGCAGATGGGCTGTGCCATCTTTTTAAGAGATGATGGTGGAACTGGGAGTTGGGGGCCAAAAGAAAAAAAAGTTGAGAAATTAGGAACTTGTGAGCAGAAAAAAATGAGAAAAGATAGGAGTAGCACTGGTGAAAACACTTGAGCTGGTGGCTGCAAGTGTGTACAAAGTTAAGCAGATGTTGAAATGCATGGCTAAGGAGGGACCGGACTTATCTTTCTGCTCTGTGGAAGGAGGCTTTGGAGAGAATTCCTTAAGATGTATGGCCTTGGAAAGGGGCCGCTCTGGGTAGCTGCTCCCTGACAATACAACCTGGCTGACCTGCACCCCTGGAAGTTTGGGGGTTTTTTCCCCCCAGGAACATCTGTAACATTTGCAAGTCTATAAATAACTTTGAAGTGATACCCGGTGTATTTTTCCCTTTCATGTGTGTATCCAAGGGATAATTCCTGCTGCCCATTAACCTCCCATGTGAGGAGGGGTCTGGCACGGGTTGCTTGGCTGCTTTACCTCGCGTGACTTGGTGGCACCTTGAGCCATCTCCCTGGGATGAGATGGGACTGGCTGTGTGACTCCGAGGCATTTAAAAACCCTGAACAGGAGGGTGAACCGTGTAACTTATCAGTAGGTTTCTAATTGTGAACTGTGAAATAAAGAATAAAAAGAGAGGCACACCGTGGTTCTTTTGTTGTGTATGTTGTAGTTTTTGTGTTAAAACATCCTTTTTGCTGTTCACAGCTAAACCTTTCTTGTGTGAAGAGTTCAAACAAATGCGTGGGTTTGGTTCTTCATGAGAAAAAACATAATTGCTTTCTAGAGCAGAACAGCACCCAGTTGTCTCACGGATAACCAGCGGGGGTCGGACTCGCCCGTCCTTGTGTGAATGAAGCCACACTCTGCATGGGGTCACCAGAATCCCCAGGTAGGCTGCTGGGCACGGCTGGGTTTGACTGAGCTCTGCAAGGGATGAGCCAATGTTGCTACTCGGACGTGGGTATGGAACTCGCTCAGTCTCTCATGCTTGTCTGGAAGCAAGACAGGTTATTGTGGTCGTTAACTGAAGGTGTTTTTGTTCCTCAGGCCCCTTTCAGCTTGTCTGAGCACAGCGGCACGTTCCTGAGCTCAGGTTTGCTGACATCTGAAATCCAAGGGGTTTGGAAATAAGTGATGGATTGGCTGCCATTGCTGGGGTTGAGGCAGGCATTTTGGGTACCTTGTAAACAGGTGGAGAGCAATTTGTAGAATTAAAACCACGTTTTTTTCCTATTCTTGTGGGTTTTTTGTTGTTGTTGGAATATACAGTGTATCTTATGAGTTACGTTAACGTTTTGCTGGAGGGTACAGCAGTTTTATCTGGCAGATTATGTGATCTCAGGGGACTCAGCTCTCGGTTTTTTGGGGGAGAGGAACCACAAGCACAGTTGGCTCTGGTCAGCAGCAGGAAAAACATGATTTTACTTGAGATCTCTGAACATGCAAACCCAATTTCATGATATTTTTGAGGCCTGGTGTAACTCATCAGTGCTTCAGACTGACAGTATAGGGAAGGACTGAAACACTTTTGGTTCTCTTTGCAAAACGTTTTCAAATAGGCACGGTCCGGGGGTCCGGGCCGTGCCCCCCCCCCGTGTCCGGGCCGTGCCCCC
>VZRW01003897.1:217177-229258 GCA_013398125.1 Aegotheles bennettii | reverse complement strand
CCCCCCTTTTTTTCCTCTCCCTGCTCCGGCACCGGAGCTGTGCCGCCGGCAGCGGGAGGGCTTTCCCGGCGGAGAGCTCCCCGTACCCCACCCTTAATTTACAGACATTTTGTTTTCATTATTTAAAAGTGCTGTTAAACTCCAAACCAGCTGTAGGAATGACAAGTTCAAATCTGAAGGTCAGTGCTGCTAAATGGGGTTTAATTGCACGGGGGTTGAGGTACAAACTCGTGCACCTGAATAATAAAACTTTGCGGGGAGCGACATATGGCACAGTTTAAAGTAAATTTTTATTGATCATCCCACAACTGCTGTGTTAATGGGATGGCAGCCTTTGCTTTGGGTTTGATATTGACGTGGAGCTTTAATAATGTCATGCAGGAATATTGTGGAGGGGTTTATGATTTAAAAAAAGGAAGAGTGTTTTCTATTAACTGCCTTTTTCTTCTCAACACAGAGGGGAATACATTACATCGCTACTGTATGTCCTCCAGATCTAGGTTACATGTAATTGCTGGGTAATTGGTAGAACCATGTAAAAGCCATGGTATCTGCCGGTAAACCCTCCTAAGTTACCGTGAAATTGAAGTGTGATATTTATTCTCTACAAAACTTGCTCTCCAAATACCACGTACGCTCAGGCTTGGCGTCTCTGCGGTGGCTGGGTGTTGTGTTAACACCTGTACAGCTCTGGCTTTACCCCAAACGGCTGGGGAGGTTCTGCCTGGGAGGGGAGGGGGTTATTTTGCTTCAAGGGAAGATGCTTTAACCTCCCTTGGGCTTCAGTCTCAGGATTATTAAAGCTCTTTCCAGGCCCAACTCAAAACAATGGAGGTTTGGAGGTAACTGGGGAAGTTCCTGTCGGGAATAGCAGTCAGGCTCACGAGCAGAGCAGAGCACAGAGCAAGTTGATGCCATAAAACCACATGGAATTCCCTGTGCCCCGACAGCAGTCGGCAAGTGGGGAACAGCTGAAAGCGAGGGGGTGCAGGAGCAATGCACCAGGGTTGGCAGAGTCCGTGAGGGGGTGGTGGGTGCCTGGCAGGGCCCTGGCAGCTCTGCCAGCCCCCATTAGCACCTTCCAGCCCCGTGGAGCATGTTCCAACCACCACACAAGTCTTTTGCTGGAGATTGCATCTCTGCCTAATATGCATTTTTATATAAACAAGGGTAGTAAATGGCCTTTCGGTTCCCTCCGTAATGTCTTTTTTAATGGAAGGTCCTGAATTAAGAACATATATATAGGACTGTAAGAATTTTCTAAGTGATATTGAAAACCTATTGTAAAGTAGGATTTCTTCTTGCAAAATTATTTTAATGAGGTTCCAGTTTATTTTCTGGCTATATTTTACTTATTTAATCCTCCAGAGGCGCTTTTCAGAGGCAGCATCTCATTTTCAATGCAACTATTCTTAACGTTAGGGAAAAATACCTTTCTGAAATGCATGAAGAGGAGGGAAAAAAAAGAACCAGAGGAAGATGTACGAGATAAGAATAAACTTGAAAAGCTTTGAGGTGGTTTATGGCTTCTCTTGAAAGAATAACAGTTCATGTATTTTTGTTATGGTGTGGTTTAATGATGCTTGCAGAAAAAAGATAAGGTAGAAATGGAAATATAAAATTAAACCAGCAAAGTGAATGTGATTATTTTAGTTACCAGTATTACCTGGGGAAAACGCTCTTGGGGTTTTTTATCTCGACTAAATATTTGCTTTTCTAAAAGGGAAGGCCCTCTGCATCTCACAGCACTATGGTGGAAGGGGAATTTTGCTGTGGTCCAGCAGCCCTGGTGGCCCCCACGGTGGGTTTGTCACAGCTGGACACCGGCCATCCCGGGGTGCCCTTCCCATGGGGCTGGTTCTGGCACGGTTGTGCTGGGTGCCAGGATGGGGAAATGACCCCGAGAGGGGCTCTGCAGCCTCACTGTGCCGAGGTGTCACCGTGGGGACACGAGTTGGGGGGAGGCACAGGGGGACCTGGTTCCCAGCAGCTGTGTGGGGCTGGGCCTTTGTGCCTCTTCTGGAGCACCTTCCTCCACCAGGCCCTGTGCATGGCTGATCTCCAGGGTGGCATGGTCTTGTCCCATTCTGTTTCATCCTATCCCATCTGTCCCATCCTGTGCCATGCCACACTGTGCCATCCCACCACTCTCCTCACACTTCACCCACCCATCCCTATGTCCATCCCTGTCCCCGGCTGTGGCTGCAGATCTGGGTACACCCAATGGCAAAGAGCTCAAAGGCCAAAACACTGCCCCATCTGAGAGCTCTCCTCTTCCCCGGGCAGCCCTGCAGCTTTCCAGGCCAAGCCAAGCCGCAGTGGGACGGTGCTGGCAGTGCAGTTTGGTGGGGACTCAGGGGGACCAACCAAATCTGCGGTCAGCTCAGGTGGACCCCGAGCATCCCTTCCCAGTGGCCGTTGGGTGAGCCCAGCTGCTGGGTTGCAAGAGGTAAACTCACCAATGAGTTAAAGCCTGACGTGTGGCCTTGAGCTTCACTGGGTAGTTAATTTTTCAATTTCTTTCCTGGATCTGGTATAAGAAAGAGTTTGTTTATAATTAAAATACTTGAGGATTTATGCTTTAATCCAAATAGCTGAAAAGAAGCAGTTTCTGTGTAGGTTTCTTCACTATCAGAATCTAAAACAGATTATTATGTAAATTTTTTCAATCCTAAATTCATTATAATATTAAATTTCAGGAAATACTCTTGACCGTCTGCTGCTGCTCTAAGAAATGAGTCTTGGAGATTGTTTACTACCAGAAATATTGTAGGTATCTAGGGTAGATCACAGTGGAGTGTGAGGGCAATGAACTGATTTCAGAGTCTGGTTATATAAACCCACAGAGGGAGTATCCTCGGTGCGTCCCAGTGTATTCACTGCCAGAGCTCCCATGTCCTGTGCAGCATTGGGTGCAATGGATGAAGCCCAAGAGCTGCAGGATGGGCTCACGTCCCCGGGCTCTGCTGCTCCTCCCCACACCCCAGCACTCGCTTTAGCTGCTGCTATTCAGCACCTGTGAGACACTGGAAGATGTTGCTGCCCCCCTGCTTGCTCCTACAAGTTTGAGTAGGTATCAAAGGTGGCTTCTTTCCCTCCCACCACCGCCCTGCTCAACAAGTGCAGCGAGGCTCAGCCGCCAGCCCAGCAGGCGCCGTCCATCGATCGGGGCCCTGCCCTGCCCTTCCCAGTGCCTGCACCCAGTATTGATGGATCGGGGCTGGGAAGCGATGGCTGATGGGGGGAGCGGGAGGGGGACATGGCAGGGGTGTCCCTGGGGCTCACCCTCCCCCTGGACCAGCAGCCGAGCATCTCCCGAGCATCTCCCGAGCATCCTGCGGGCACGGGGAGGCTCTGCCCTGCCGCGCCGCGGGGACTGGGGCTGGGGACCAGGGCTGGGGACCACGCTGCACCGAGGGTGGTTGTTCTATTGAACTACACAGTGTTGGGAAAGATGGACTGTGAAAGTGGTGGAACAGACTTCAGAAAAGCTCTCGTGTCCACCTGGGTGTGCCTGCATACAGGGGGATGCCCACGAGAGACAGTAGTAAGTGTGTTGTACAGCTCGAGTAGGTTCTATAGGAGCACATGCACTACTCCTGGTGTAGCACTACTCCTGGTGCAGCACCGCGCCTGCCAGCATTGTAACTTCAGAGCAGTGCCTCAAGCTGGGGTTGTAGCAACCCCAGTTCCACCTCCAGGCTGGTCTGTACTGGCAGCAGTGTGTAGGAAGGAGGGTGATCCCAGTGTGGGGCTACAGGACAGGGACTGCTCAGCAGCTCCTGAGGAAATAGCAGCACACAGAGAATGATGGAGAAGTTTTGGTGTTCCTGTTGGTTTTCATTCATGTACAAACGATGAAACCAGTGTTTTCCCATCTGGAGCCCTCCCAGGCTCCAGGAGCCAAACCCTGGTGATCACAAATTGCCCTCCTCCCCCTCCTTCAGGGAAATCCCAACTCCTGTCCTCTGCTGCTGAGTAGCTCCTTAAGCCGGTAATAACGTGAGACAGAGGGAAATTAACAGCCTTGTCCTGCCCCTTCCCTGGCTGAAAACCACTGCAGAATTAACGTCAAGAATTAAAAAGGTATAAATTTGCATTCAAATGATTTCCTGCTGCTGAGGAGTTGGTTTTGAATGGGGTGCAAGGGAGGGTGCATGCACCTCTGTCCCCACCCTTCCCTTCCTGCCCTCTCTGATCCCCTGGCAGCTCCGTGTTGGTGGGGGTTGGTTGTGGGGGTCGGGGACACCTCTGCCCACACCCTGTGATGGCCCAGGATGGGATCTCCATGGCCAAGAGCTGCTCTGGTGGCTGTTCCCCCTTGAACACCCCAATTCTCACTGGTGACACTGTGCTGGGCATGAGGAGGGTGGGGGCCTCCCTCTGCTGGCCAGGGGTGCTGAGCTGGGGGGTCCGAGGGGGACCGGGTGGGCCAGGGCCATGGTAGCCTTTGTCTGCCTGTGCCAAACAGATGTGAAAAAACCTGAGTTCGATTTCCAAGACCGCCTGGGGAATATTGCTAACTAATTATAGAAAACAGAAGATGCGCTCCCCTCCTCTTGCATTTTTTGATAAACATTGTCTCCTCTCAACAGCTGAGTATTTAATTAGTGTTGATTGTTGTTCGCGTGTTCAATAACCACTCATCAGGAGGGGGGTGTCCACTGGGGCAGCGTGGCCTGGAGCACAGAGGAGCCGAGGGTGTTCATAATTAAGGATGCAATTTGTTTGAGTAAGTCATGTGTGCAGCACCCTGTGTTTTAGGGTAATTTTCAAGGTTAAAGGGTAAAAAAAAAATAAAAGAAAAGAATAACTCACAACTTCAGAGGATGAGAGCCATGGTTGGCGACTCAACACTGGAAGATGTGCAGGGATATATATATATATATATATGTATATACACATAATGCATCCCAGCCCTGGCCTTGCACCGATGACCGGAGCAGAACGGTGAAGGTCTGAGGGGTTTGGGAGCATTCGTGGCAGTGGGGACATGGGGGTCCCCTCCTGTGGCTTTAGGGCCATTGCTGTCATTGTGTGTGTCCCCCTTGTGCTCGGGGGGGCAGCGGGCAGGTGTTGGGCACAGCCCCGTTCCCTGCACAGCCCCATTCCTGCTGACAGGACGGTTTGTGTGCACAGCAGCTGAAATAGTAAATAAGCAAATGCCCGTCTCCTCCCTGCATGGTTTCCCCTTTATTTATTTATATGTTTATTTTGCTGTGCCTCCTGACAGCGGTGATGGAGCTGTCATGCTTTGGTGGCCACCAGCTCGTGATCCGGCACCTGTTCTCCACGCTTTAATCTCCCTACCCTGCTCATATAGAGTCTATACATAACCCCCAGCCAAACAAAACATGAAGAAAAATCAAATCTAATTACATGCCATTGATTTCTTTCCAAATTTGCTTCTAATACACTTTTTGACTACTCCTTGATTTTTTTTTATATATATTTTTTTTTCCCCCACTTTTCCTTTCTCTCCTTCCCTGGCCGCTCGCGCGGCAGCAGCCTCCTCCCGGGGACACGAGCGGCCGCGGTGCCCGCGCTGGATACGCCGAGCCCCAGAGCAGTTGGGGAATGCTCAGCCCCGAGTGGGTTTTTTGCTTTTAATAGGCTGTAGGGATGATCTGTGCGCCGAGCCTCTTCCTAAGGGACAGGTAGGACCGTACGGCTTCCTTCATTGCTTTTGCCTTCTCTTCCTCTTCTTTTCTATCAGCCTGACCTTGGGTTTCAGCTCCAGCAGCACTGTGGCAAGGGCTGAGGGCAGAGCTGCTGGCCACCAGCATCTCCACTCACTGGGTGCTGGGGAGGTGGTGGTGGGTGCCCTACAGGTCAAACCCAGTTGCCCCAGCAAGCCCAGGGGTGCTGGGACGGGCAGTGGGGGCTGGTGGTGGCCCCAGCCTCCAGCTCTCAGGGTGGGCAGAGGGTTGGCTGTTGGCTATGACAGGGGAGAGGCTCCATGCTCATGCTGTGCTCTGCACCCCACGGTGGTGATCAGCACCCCCGGGTCTGGCTCTGCCCAGGCTGAGACACCCGGGTGGCAAAGAGCTGAGCAGCCAGACACAGGGTGCAGGTGCACAACGTGACCTGACCTGCCCAGCCCTGGTTACAGCCTGGCTGGGTGGCAGGGGAGGCTGCTGGTGAGCTCTGGGCAGCAGCCGAAGGGTTAAGGGCAGGGGGAGGCAGAGGCGCAGGGACCTCGACGGGGCTTTCTCTTGTACATCAATATATTGAATATCCTCTAATCTGGATCCGTGGGAGCCGGGATGGAGCAGCCAACGTGTCCTGTCCTAAGGGTGACACAGGACGGGGGGGCCTGAGGGATGGAGGGAGGTGGAACCATCTCCTCACCCTCTGAATCTCCCTGGGTATCACCTGACCCATCGGTTGCAAAAAGAGGTGTTATCAGCTATGAAAATTGAGAAAAACCCCACCAATCCCCAAGGATTTCAGCATCCCTTCCTTCTGTGGGGGTCTGGGCAGGGAAGAGATCCCAAGAGCACATCCTGACTGTGGCCACCAGTGCCACCTATGCATGGCCCCAGTGTCACCAGTGCCAAGGGGATGCAGCCCCGCATCTGTGGCGCCCCTGGAAATACCCATTTCCCAGAGAGTGGCCAGATTTATAGCGTAGGGAGATGTATTTAGGCCAAAGACAGTTCAGTTGTGTTAATTACGAAAAATCTAAAGATAATCTATATTTAATGTCAAATTTTTCTCAAATTTACTAAAGAATGAGGAGAATATATGCACATGATGACATTTAAATGAAGAACAAGGTGCAATTAAACTCCAAAACGTACAGTAGACTAATTGGGAGAGGATGACAAATATAGTTATCATCAGCCACTAATTAGGGACCTGCTTTAGCTTTCCCCGCTTGATTAATCTTGACTAGGTGTTAATAAGTTACGCGGGCCCGGCCGTAAGTTGTGAGCAGGCTGTTTGTTGCTCCATCTGGCGTGGCAGGGAGGTGGTTTATGTTTGCAACCCGCGGGACCTCCTGGGAGGATGCTTTGTGCTGCAGAGGGATGCTGGGGTTGGTTTTATGGGACGGGGGATGGCGAGATGGTGCTGCCATGGGTTTCGGTGCTGGAGGTGTCCCCACCTGGGGACGGTCCCACCATGAGCTGGGGCTCAGTGTGCAGAGGGTGAGCACCCGCTCGGCTCAGCTCTGTTGACACATCCCTTGTCTCCCAGATTTACACTCTTATCTTTTTGCATTGAAAGGTAAGAATAATAGTAAAATGTTAATGCCGTACTCTACATATAATAGTGTACATAAACGGATGACATGACATGGGAGACAGATAAATCACCGCTGTGTTCAGACAATAATCTGCAGGAGACAGAATAACACATGAGTTCTCTGAGCATAGGAATGTGCTCAGGAAAACGGGGTTTTACAGCCCCAACCTGCTCTGATTTTTACATTTCTTAGAGTTCAGTGTTGTGAAATTAAATATATTTTTGCATACGCTGTTCCTTGCTCGCTGTGGACACTCGGGGCGTTGAGAGCCAGGAAGTGCTCACAGCTAAATGACTCACTGCCACTTGGTGCCCTTTAGGATGCCAAACACATTTGTTAGAGCTGTGCTAAACTGGGCAGGAAAATGCATTTCTGTTTGGAAAACATCTCGGGGCACATCCCTGGCCTGGCCTTCCTTGGAGGTCTGCAGTTCAATGGGGTTCCCTGGAGAAGCTGCAGCCCTCATCAAGCCCTGGTGGGGAAACTTCCCACTGCTCGGCCGTGCGGGGCCGGGATGGACGTGGTCCTACAACCACCCTGGGCTGGAGCTGAGCTGGGAAATATGAAGAGCAATGTTGTGTGCAGGTCCTGCTTGTTGAAGGCCATTCCCACGTGGAGATGTTTTGGTGGGCATCATGCCACAAGCCCCTGGTGCTGAGTGGCTGGGGGGGATGGTGCCACCACCCCTTAACCACAGCACTTTGACAAAAAAACACCTCGAAAGGCACGGGGGGTTCTCCTGCATGGTCCCTGGTGGGGTGAGGCGAGGAGATGCCGCTGACAGATCGAAGGCTGTTTTTTCCCAAGAAACAATCCCGAGCGGTGGTGGGAGAGCAAAGCCATTACCGTGGAGGATGAACTTGGCTCAGTCGCCATGGAAACGCTGGCCGGGACCGGGCGCCGCTCGCGTGTGTGAGTCCCGTTGACCTCACTTAGAATTATTACCTTTAGCCAAATAAAATAATTTGTGTTAATAAAGAGACCATTTTCTCCCGGCTTCCAAGCGAGCCTTCCCCAGAAGGCAGAGTGACTCCTTAATTACACTTTTACTGCAAGGTGATTAATGTTCAATATGTGATACTCCGTTTAAATAAGTCGCTTATTAACACCTTTAATATGTTTTAATTTTTTTTTTCCTCCCTTTTTCCTCCCCCTTCCCCCTGGCCTCAGCAGGCCGGGCTGGCACGGGGGGGCTGCGCAGCACTAGATGGAGCTCTGATATTAGACATGGGCATGGTGGGCACCCACGGCTGAGCCCTGGGGCCCTGTGAACTCCCAGAAGGACAAAACGATGGGAAGCAAGAGGGGAAACCCCGAGGGTTGAGGTCTGGTGGCTGCAAAAGTCAACCAGGGAGTGCATCAGGAAACCTGCTCTGCTTTTTCCTGCTGCAGAGCAGTTGTGGGTGATGTGTGGTGGGCGTGCGAGGGCTCAGCATGCCCTTGGTGAAGGCTGTGGCAGCTGTGGCTGGGCTGGTCCCCTCGGGGTGCAGGGCACAGCCACACCGGGTTTGGAAACTCCCACCATGGTCCAGCTCTGCCCACGTGTGGCCACTGGAGATGGCTTGGACCTCCTGGAGCCACCCTGATGGCACAGGGCTGTCCTGAGGAACGTGCTGGGGCATGGCTCAGTGAATGGGGGGAAAAAAACCCACCCTGTTTTGGTCATTCCTCTGTTACTTATGGAGGGTCTGGTTTGGGGATGGGGGACAAATGCTGCTGCTGTGGCCGTGGTCCCTCCATCTGCCCTGAGATGCACCTGAGCGTTGGTGGATGAGGAAAACACCATGTGCACCCAGCAACTTTTCACCTTCAGGTACTCGAGGGTGGCTGAATGGGCCTCAGGCGCTTGCTGCTGGTGGCCCTTCCCTGTCCCCAGGCAGGTGGCACGGGATGGGCTGGGTGTCCCCAGGCTGGCACTGCAGGTTTGGCACCACTTTGTGTTACCACTGACGCCGTCAGCATCTCAGCTGTGACATGAGAGCTCCGTACACCTTTTAAAGAACTCCATTTACTGCTACAATGAACATGGGCTGCTCGGTGCAAACAAATGGAGACGAGGAGGAGCCTTTTTATTTAAATAGACAGCTAAAAGGACAAGGGGATGCAGTATTTGCCCGGCAGACAGGAGCTGTCTTCCTCCATTGGCTTCTTTCTGCTTCCCCTCATCTCGTTGGGATCTCTGAATTTTTCCTTCAGAGCTGGGGTGGGAAGGGATGCTCCCGACAGCCCCGGAGCCAAACACACCAATTCTGGGTGAAACAGCTCAAAAGTGCCACTCCACATGGGGGCTGGCTCCCTTCCCCCCGGTACCCGCTTCCCTCCAGCAATGGGGTTCATTATTCCTCTCATATGGAGAAATATCAAAGGGAACTTGTTAAAGAGCTGCCCTGGGGAGTGCTGAGAACCACGGCAGAGTTAAACAAGATTGCGGACAAACAAATGATTTCTAAATGAACTTGGCCTTTAATTGGTCAGCGACAGCTTCTGAGGAGGCGCTCAGGTGCTCCTGGTTATGGTGGGGCGTTCCCTTGGGAATCTCATTCCCCCAGCCAGGTTCCACCTAAGGATCCTTTGGAGGTTATAAATGCAGCTGATCCCTCTTAGTCCTTGTCTTTGCTGCCCTCAGCTTGGAGCCTTCCCAAGGGAAAGAGAGGTTTGCTGTTGCCTTTGCAGGGGGAGGATTGGGTCCCGGGCTGCTGATTTGGTTTTACTGATTTCTCCTTTTCTTTTTCTCCTCTATTCTTGCAAAGAGGTGTTTTACTGGGGAGGTGAGAGGGGTGCCCCTGAGACCCCAGCACCACTGCCCTCCTTTGTCTGCCCTGAATTCCTTCACTTTATTAAGGTGCCTAGTATGGAGAGGAAATAACTGAACAACACTTTGTTATTTCTTAAAATCAGCAGCAGCCCCCTTTGGCTGAGGCTGGAGAGGGTCCTGGGAATAATCTCTCATTAAGTGATGCTAACAATTCTATTAACACAAAATACCTTGTAAAACCCAGTAAGAGAGGTGATACCTCTGGTTTTCTCTTGCTCTGTGTTTTTTTTCTGGGCTGGGGGGTGTTTGTTGGTTTGGTTTCAGTTTCCCAACTCTCTACTTGGAGTAGTTTGGAAAAGGGAGGAACTTTGCTCAGGCTCAACCTGTGAAAATATTAAAGCTCAGGTAGAGGAATAGCTGCTTTGCTGTGTGAGCTCTGCTAATTTCAGTGCTAAATTAGACATTTTCTTGTTTGCTTGGCCTGTTTGTCACCTCTCTGACAGGCTGGCATCACACACCTCCACAGCCCCCTCCCTTGTGCTTCACCGCTAGGTATTTGGGAGCTCATTAGTTTGGAGGGCTGAGCTATACATCACCCAGCATTTCTTAATAGTCATCTATTTCAGGGCTAATTCCCATCGAAAATGAGCTTTTATTGCATTAAATAAAACTTCAGGTAATTCTGAGAATAATATTTCTCTAATGTTCGAGACCCAGGGAAAGTCTCCAGTGGAGCTGATTCTGTTTAATCACCGTGAACCTGTAGATAAGGCAGTGGTGGTGTGTGCAGGTTCCCCCTGTCCCTGTTTTATTTTCCAGCTTTGCACCTTTAGTATAATTTCTGCTTGCAGAGAGATATTTTGCTCTGTAATTTTTTTCCAACCCCATGGCACTTGCTTTTACCAGGTGTTTCAGCTGGTCAAGGTAAGCAGCAAATAAAGTGGGTGAAGCTTGGAGGGAGGGACCCCATCCTTTGCCAGCCCCAGTGGAGATGAGACCATTGAGGATCACAGTCTGGGTGAAAGTCCCCACTCAGAGCAGTGCCCACAGGTGAGACCTGCACGTGTCCCCTCCCCTGTGCCATCAGCAAACCCATGCTGTCCCCAGCGTCCCCCTCTCCTCCTCTGTGGTGGCCACAGGCAGTGAAGCTGGGCAGCACCTCCCCTACACATCCACAAACTCGTTTAAAACTTAACAGTGGCCAGTAATGAACCAGCAAAGGTTTATTGCCTATAAAGGATGAAATTAATGTAAGTTATCCTCATAAACTCTCCTGATTTGTGCTGCTCCTTCCCATTCTCGCCGTGTAATTCCATCAGCCTGTTCCAGCAGCTGATGGGCAGCTCTAAGGCCATGGTGGAGTTGGTTAATTAGCGAGTACCAGCCCTGGGCTGGGTGGCATCTCCCAGGGGAGCCCGGGATGCTCCCATGGCCTCACCATCCCAGGGCAAAGCAGAGACACAAATTACAGTTTTCTTTAAAAGGCTTCCATGTGAGGGTACAATGTTTGGTAAATACATTTTTCTAATGATGGCAGGATCATCACAGCTTTCTTTCTGCTGTCGGTCTACTCTGTGCTCTGTTTCCACCCACCTCACTTGTGACCAACCTGCACTGAACTCCCCATCACATGAATAATTCTTAGAGGGGTGGAAAAAGTCACACCTCGGGTTTTTCCCCATACTGTAGCCAGAACCCAAATTAAAAATTCAGCAAAAAAAATCCCAGAAGACAAATTTCCAGAGGTATGTACCTCTGACTTGTCATCTGTGGCGTGTTTTTATGGGGATTACTTATTTTCAGTAAATTGATGAGGTTTAAAGGGGAAGCTAAACTTTTAGCCGATATATAGATGAAATAATATTCCCATATTAAAGATCGTTATTAACCTGTTCTGTTTTTATTGGGCTAACAGTAAACACAACAAGCTGTGAACAGGGGGTTTAATTATTTCAATGAATATTCATAATATACAGGACTTTTAGAGTAAATATACAGAGAAGAGATTGTTTTGTGGTGATTGGGAGCTTGATAAGCAAAATCTTGTCTATAAATCAGAGGGAGCAAAATGAAATAC
>VZRW01003897.1:78366-213366 GCA_013398125.1 Aegotheles bennettii | reverse complement strand
CCTTGGCTTCTGGGAACCCAGCAATGGGGAGGACAGGGTGGGATGGGAAGAGACTGGTGTGATATAACTCGAAGCATCGTCCATCTCAAGCTGCTTTGCGAGCGCGGTGCCGATGTGTGCTGGGTCACTGTGATGGATCAGAGGAAGAGTTCAGTGACTGCAGCATCTGAACAAACCGCTCTTGTCATTAGGTTGGAAATGTAATCTCTGAAAAAGAAGAGGCTATGGTAGGCTTAGCAAGATCTGTTCGCGTTATGGGAATTTAATGCACCTGGTAGAAACTAACTGCAGGTCATCAGTTTTTATTGGCACAGTGCAGACATGCAGTGTGATGAACTGATCTGGCAAAACATTAACAAAGATAAAAAAAATATAAAATAATCCTGGATCAGGTTTTGTAGTGGGTATCCTTGAAATCAGAGCAAATGCTGCTCTTCAGATACCTGTCTGTTCATCCCCTGTAATTTCTGCTGCTGTGCTGTTGATGCAGATGGTCTTTTATACAGGGTTGGCAGATAAATTTTTGTCTGACACATATCTAGAACTTCTATAGTCACCTGCTAATTTAAGCCAATTTGCCCTAGGTGATGGGTGAATACACTTGGAAATTAAATGGGTCTGATTTAAGCATCCCTTTTCTGAAGCCAAAGATTATATAATTAAATTAAAAGAAAATGTGTTTTATAATAAACTGTATTTCCTCTTGGCAAAATCCAATTTTGAAACAAGATTGTAATATCATATCTAAAAATGTTTTCCCATGGGTATTACCAGTCTATTTCATTTAATTGTTTTCACCCATCATATTATGAGCTTTCAAAGTAGTGAAATGAGTGTGGTTTTTACAAAGAACAAGGGAGGAAATGGCAGGGAGAGGGAAGGCTGGCTCCTTCCCAGGAGGACCTCCTGGAAGACCAGGGCTGGACATCTCAGCCCCTGTCCTGGGCCTTTGGCTCCCCACCTGTGGTGGTGGCTGGCGATGCTGTGGCCGGTCCTGGCGATGCTGTGGCTGGTGCAGATGGGCTCCTTGCTCAGGTCACAGTCTGATGGCTGTGAGATTCCTTGGATAAACCTGGGTTCCAGGGACCTGTGGCTGGCCCTGGCATCCCAGGTTTTCCTTCTCCATTGAAGGGCTGGTGTAGGAAGAAGCTCAATGAGCCGTACTGTAAAGATTTTGCACTTAAGTAGAAAATATTTAATGCTTTGGGTCTGAGCTGCTGGGAGGGCTCCTTCCCCAGTGCGGCCGTTCACGCCTATGCACAGGGGTGTGGCAATGCCAGGGGTTTCCCTGGGTGTTCCCCAGCACATGGATGAGCAGGATCAAGCCCTGAGAGTGAAAGGAACCTGTTGTAGAACTGGCAGCAATTTGGGGTGGGATCCCCACAGGTACCACAGCCATCCTGCTCAACCCCTGGGTGAGGGGAAACCCCACATAAATGTAGGGTGCACTTCCAGGGAAATAGGAGCCAATTCCACCCTTAATTAATATGCTCATTTTCTTCTATATACATTTATGTGTTCCTCTATTGTTCCAGTGTGCTCACAGCACTGCAAAGGAGATGGGTATTGCTCTGTCTTGCACGTTTAATTGGCGTGGCTGATGATAATTTGAAGCCAAGGCGATGGCAGCTTCCATATTTCCAATTCTGCATTGAATTGGCAAACTTTAGCAAAATGCTTCAACAAAGCAGTAAGAAAAGCTTGAGGGGTGTGGGCAACCTTCACCACCCTTCTCCCAGTGCACCCCACCAGTACTGCTGGCTTTGCTCTGCCCAGGGGCTGGGGGGTGTCAAGAGATGGGGCCTGAGAGCAGCATCTTGGTGTCTCTGCTCCTCACAGGTCCCTGCTGCACTCATTTATTTTCTAGATGGGAATGGACCTATTTATTATAACCAGTGATATGTTAATCACAGGCAGAGGGGTCAGAAATGGGCCTGGAGATGATAAACAAAAATGTTTCTGTGTGAGAGCTCTGCACAAATCCTGCCCTGCTCTCATGGTGAAGGCAAACACCCCTCCACTGTGAGAACAGCCACAGGTGTCCTCACCTCCTCCTCCCATGTCTCCTTTTTCTCCTTTAGAAAACCCTGATTCTGTTTTACATTTGGCTTTTTTTGGGGTGCCTGACAGCATGGGGTGTTTCTTTGGGGGGCAAATCAGGGTGCCCTGTGGTGGGCAGGTGCAGCAGCAGCCATGGGGTTTCCCTGGCAGCTTTGAACATCCTCACCCGTGTAGGCAGGACCATGAGGTACAGCCACCCTTTTCTCCTGCATCTCCTCCCCATCAAACAAATCGGCTTTTCCGCTGTAAAAACTTCCCAGGACTCGCTGGCTTTTCAATGCTGGGGGTTACGTGACCCCCTCAAAGCTCGAGGACTGTATGGAATCAGTGCTGGCTGCTTGGCAATGCCCTGGGTGCCCAGTGTCACCTGGAGCCCCCAGAACTAAAGCCATGCTGAGGAGCGCTGTGCGGGGCTGCCCGGGGTCTGCAGCACTCGGCAGCCTCATTAAATCCTTCAGAGCCTTTATCGGGGACAAAACCGCCGACTTTCTGGGAAAACGTTGATTAAAGCAACAGCGAGCAGGAGTTGAAAGGCTAATATTATCGGTTTTAGCTCGCTGGGGTGGTGTTTGCCCGAGGTAAAACAATCTGGCGGCGGAGCGCGGTGATAAGTGATGCTGCGGCTGGGCCGGGCGGGTGTGCGGGGCCACGGCGCGGGGGCCCGGGGGCATCGGGCTGCGGAGGGGGAAGGACGAGGGTATTTCCATGGGAAGCGTTTTCTGCGGGCGTTCGACTGCTGTCAGCCATTTTAGGTTTCTGAATCCTATTTCCCTGGTGCTTCCAAGAGAAGCTTTTGGGGGAGTCCCCAGCTAAAACTCGAATTTGCATTTAAATGGAGATTTTTTTTTTTTTAATGAGCAGGATGCATGGGAGACTAAGACTATTAGGTTTCCTTGTGGGAGAGTGCAGAATTCTCTCACCTTTTACATCCCACCCCCTCCCCAACCCCTTTAATGCACACTTTAAATTAGACATTCAAAAAAGGAATAGTGTGTCTTTAAGGAGAATATAATCATAAACAAATAAGTCTCGTTGCCCTTGCAGCAGAACTAATCTTCCCTCAGCTGAGCTGTGATATAGATCAGTAACAAGAGCCACGCGCAGGGGGTTCCTTTGAAATGCATAATACCTCCTTGTATAAATTGGAGTTGGTGTGATGGAGCTGTGAGATGACATATTGTGGCATGACCCCTCTCTACTGATTGTGGGTGAACCCTGCAAAGGTAAATCTAACACGGCGCACACATCAGACAATTTCATTTTCATCACCCAGGGACAAAAACATAGCAACAGAATCTTTTCAAATGATAATCTGCATGCTGGGCGGAATATTTTCCCTTCCTCCCTTCTTTTTTTTTTTGCATGTTCAATTCATGATGTAGGTGAAAGGAATTATAAATTGCTTCCAAAGTTCATTCATTCCCTTCTTATTTCTTCCTTTTCTTTTCCTCCTTCTCATTTTGCTTTTGTTCTCTCCCTCTCTTTCTTCCTCCCTTTCTCTGCCTTTGTCTCCTTCTCTTTCACTTTTTATTCCTTTCTTTTTCTCTTATTTTTGTTTTCCATCTTTTTCTTTTTTCCTTTCCACCCCTTTATCTAGCTTTTTCCTTTCTAATATTTTCTTCTCTCTCTTTCTCTCTCCCCCACCCCTTTTTTCTCTTCCTTCCCCTCTCTTTTTTCTTGTTTTCTCTTCCTTCTCTATTTTTTTTTCTTTCTCCATCTAAAAGTTTGGCATTGTGTGTGTGTAACTGATTCATCCTTTTCATCCCCTCAGGGACATTCCAGTAATAATGATTTATAGGAGTGCAAAAATCTATGCTCTTGCTGTTACCAACTAATATCCCTCCTACCCTCCAAAAAGGGAGTTTTCTTGTAGAAGATCTCTCTGTACGAAGCCTCCCCTGCTTCTCTGCACTCCCCCCTTTGCCTTCCTGCACTTTTCCATTCAAGCATTAGGAGTAATCAGCCGGTCTGCATCACGCCGACCAGGAATATATAGTCCTGCAACACCATATCTCATCTAGAACTAGTCACAATTGACTGAAATGATGTTCTTTGTTCTTGTCTCCAGCGGGTTCGTGTCAGGCTCTATTCTTTGAGGCTAAGAACGGTTTAGAAAAACCCCCCTTCCTGTGATATCTCTCATTTACCAGGAGCTGTTCCTCCTCACAGATCGAGGTGTGTTTGCAACCTGTGCACAGGTGGGGTGTGGATTGTCAGCCCCCAGCCAGGAGTGTGGCCAATGGATTGTGTGGAACTGGTGGCTTCATAGTGGTGGTGGCTCTGCTGCCGTTGCCGGAGCGGTGCTGGGGCTGGTGTGCACATGGCCAGGGCCATGGCAGCCCCTGAGCAGTGCCTCTGGCAGGCACAGCCCTCTGTGCTCCTCTGGCAAAGCATCCTGCTCAATGCCACAGAAATCACACTGGGCACTGTGTCCCAGGACTGCTGAAGGCAGAGGAGAGCTGCAAAGCTGGGCTTGGAAGTGACCTGCAAAGCCCTGTGCCAGTCCTGGCACAGAGTCCTCTTGTCCAGCCATTCTTACTTCTATTATTTTTATTAATCTGTTCATCCACACGCTGGCAGTGCCTCGGGCTGGCTCTCTGGATACAGCTGTGATGCTCCAGGCCCTCTGTGCAGTGACCATAAGGTGCTGGGGACGTTTCTGCAGAGATTGCAGCCATCTCTTGCCTTTGCCCCATGGGTTAATTGCTGGCACAGGCGGAGCAGTGTTGGGATGGCACAAGGTGAGTGTTGAAGAGGTTGTTCCTGGGTGTCCAGCTGCCTTCCCACCTTGTCTGTTCTCATGTGTTTGGCTGCAGGACAGCCCTGGAGGGATCAAGGCAGGGACCTGGGCACCCGGTACCCTCATAGCCACAGCATGGCTTTGGGCAGCCACATTACTACTCTGCCTCAGTTTCCCCATCACTATAGTATAGCCCTGTGATACCTGGAATTTAATTTACTAAGTCATGCAAAGAGTTTCATGATCTCGGAAGCCACGAGCTCTTACCCAGGCAGGCACGGGGAGACACCAGCACCACCTGGAAAGGAAAAGCAGACCAAGAATGTAGATCTTTTTAATGCACTCTGCATAACCAGGCTCACAATTAAATAACCTCACCCCAGCCAGCACTGAGCACAGTGGGAAGGCTTAAATCTGCTCACAGATGAGGGCCATCATGGGCCCGTAATCCCGTCACTGCCTCCTCGTCCCTGATGCCGAGTGACAGGGCTATTGTAGACATAAGGGAGTGACACAGAGATGAGTTTGTCGGTTCCACCTAGCATGATTGCCATTTTCTCCTCGCAGAGGAGAGGAATGAAATTGAAGGAGAAAAGGTCAGAAAGCCCTGGTCATCCTCTCCCCTTCTCCCAAATCACTTGTTCCTCTGGATGGAAACGAGAAATGACAGGTTCCCGTGCCGCTTGGGATGCTGGCAGCCCAGAGTCAAACAGAAAGGAAAGCTGGTCGGAGTAGGGGTGGGCAGCAATGAATGTCTCCTGTTAATAATGCGTTTGAGAGGCACGGGATCCTGGCTATTGTTCGTGGCATCTGCTAACACCAAAGTGACAGTGACAAGTTCTTGATTAGAAAGAGGTCCCCACCACATCTTCCCACCCACCCCTGCAGAAGCGCTGTGGAAAGCACCACCCTGTACCTAAAAATCCCTGCTGAGTGCTGCTGCAGGGGGCTCAGTTGGGGAAATGACTGGTGTGTTTTGTCTTCTGTTTCCACTTTGGTGCAGAAATAGCTCAGACCCAGAAGAATCTCACTTTTTCCTGTTTTTATGGTTTCTTCCTTCTTTTCTTCATTCCTCATATTTTCAAGTGCAAATCATTACATGTCTTTTAAATCTCAGGGCATGGGTTAACCATAAAAAGCAAACACAATCAGTGGCAGTGTCCCTGAGTAGCCATTGACCCTACTTTGGGCAACCTCTGCTGCCCAGGGGGCTTGGCACTGGGATGGGGCTGGGAGCTGTGCCAGGGAGGTGGCGAGTGCTGCTGGGTCATGTTTTCTCAGGTGGAGAATTCTGGTGGTGTTTGTGTCACTGCTGATTATTTGCTTTAATTGTTGGATAATTGTTTGTTCTGTCTGCACATATTTTGAGGAGATTGTGCAAGAGGCTTTTCTAAGGCAGCTGATGCAAACTCCTGGGAAACAAGTAGCTGCTGCGGAGAATGCTCAGGAGGTGGGGGTCAGGGCAGCATCTATGTCCTCCTGCCTAAAACCATCCTGCCCAGTTCTTCACGTTGACTCCCCTGCAGTTCCCCTTGTGTAACGAGCGCCTTACCAAAGTGCTTCCCATGAGAAGTGTCATCAGTTTGGTCTGCTTTGCAGCCTGGGCGCTGCCATTTCCATGCTAAGCTGTACAGCTATAGATTTTCAGATAAGGCTCTTTTCTACCCCAGTTCTGTCTGAGTTACCATTTGAAACTGCTATGACAGGCCTAAGGCTACTATAGAAATTTGTTACAAGTTCTCATTTCGCAAACGTGTCGCCAGTCAAATAGCCTCCCTCTGCCTGAGCCTATTTACTCTCTCGGGGATCTATTTTTAAAAGTTATTAGCAGATTACTGGTTTTCTATCAACCTCAGGCACCAATCTCCCAAAGATACCATTGTACTTTAATAAGGTGCATTTGANGAGAAACTCTTGCACCGATTCATCTAAGGGACACAGGCTAGAAAAGGGTTAAACACACTCATGTTTCTAAATGGCTGAACTACTGTATGTTGTAGTTTTCAACTGCAAATCATCTTTAATAGCAGACATCACGGGATGGCTCATTACATTAAGCTATTTTTCATGCTATCTCCTGTAATATCCTTTAATCCAATGCGTTTCAAATCACCTCAGGCTAAAATAAGAGACATAGCGATGTAATAGCCTAGTGTATTAGTGGGTTAATTGCCCTGTTGTACTCTCTAGTAGATATCTCTGGAATGAGTTCTATATTAATTGTAAATTGCTTAATACATTTAACTCCTTGAACAGCTTGGTCCTCTGTTATCTCTTTAATGAACGAGAAAAGTTTGGAGTTGTAAATAGTTGTTTTCTCTCGGCCGGAACCACAGGGTGCCTGGCCCTTCCGCAGCGAGCATGGAGCACGCACGTCATCCTCCCCGCATGCAGGGAGAGTCAGCCCCGAGCACTGAAGGGAGATTATTGCTTTTTCCTGGAAGCCGCAAAGTTCTGCTCCAGCCCTGAGAAGGCAGAGAGCAGAGCATCGCATCGCTCGGCGGTGGTCACCCACTGGCTTGTAGCGGCACTGGGACTACGGAGATGCAGCACATCACACTGTGGCTGGTCCCAAATTGGACAACTGGAGATGCTGCAGAAGGGGAAGGAAAAAAAAGGGAAGGTTTAAATAATACATAAGATTTCAGGCTCTCATCTTGCCAGCTCCGTGGCCAGAAAGGGAAGATGAATGAAACTCCGCAGCTCTGTCGGAGGATGCAGCGGTGGGTCACTGACACCTATGGCTCTCAGAGTATTGCCCATAATGTGCAGGAGCTAGTTTTCTAAAATTACTTTTGCAGCACTAGGCAGACATGGCCACAGATTTGCAGCCACTTTGCTGAAGATTGGAACATAAGTGTCACTGGGCTACTGGAGGGTAATGTCACTAATTTCTTTGGATTGCTCCCAGTTTGCGTAGGGGTGGAAGGAGCAGGCACAGCAGAGGTGAGGGGGGTTGGATAATTTGCAGGTGAGACATTCTTTATTTGTTTCTTCTGAGACATTCTGGTTTCTAAAAATCCTGGCAGAAATGTTACTGTCAACTTAACGTAAAGGCAGAGCAGAGGAATGCTGAAAAACTCTGTGCTCTGCAAATTGAGAAGAAACTCTTTCCTGAAGTGCCACCTATTGCTTAAAACCAGCAGCATCACAGTGGCAGAGATGAGGAGATGCAGGTCAGGGGTCTGAATTTAGTGTATGTGACTGAAGGTCCTGTCCACCTGATCTACTTGACCTGAGCTGCGCAGCTCCATCTGTTCCTTGGTGCAATGTGGCCACATTGCAGCACGCTGCCTGTGAGACGGATCTCTTTGCTACATCTTATGTCTAAGATAAATATAATACTCATAAAGATGCAATTCAGGAAGCCTTTTATAACACACTTAACTTTAAACATATGCTCAAGTTCTCATACTTTTAACAGAACAGCATTTTAATGCTCTGTTCAGCTGAAGTGTTTAACAGAAGAGATGCTTTGCTTTTGGGTTTGTAGAAGGGAGGCTCAGACAGGTCCTGCCCCGCTCTGGCCTCCATGTGCTCCATCTGACAGAGCACGGAGGCAAAGGGGTGTGGACATACAATTCCTGTGCTGGGGTGGGAAACACGGAATGCAACCCAGGCTTTCACCCTCGCAAGCTTTCTGGAAGTTTTCCTGACGGTACTTCCACACAGACCTTGGAGGTGGGGTTGCAGGATTGCTCCATCTTCTGCAAGGAGAGATTCGGTGTCACTTGCCACCATTGCATACGGCAACTCAAAGATTTAAATTTGGATTTTCTGAGCTGCTCTGCACGGTCTCTGACTCCCCCATGCATGCACACACAGGGAGTTAGGATTATTATTAATATTCATATAACTTCATATATGATTACTGCACATTGAAACACCCAAATAGAAACTTCCATTGCTAATTAGAGAATGTTAATGCTAAACTCTCACAGATGGAGATTTGTTTGGAAGTTAAGCCTCAGCAGTGCTCTCTGTCCTTCACAGTGACACTGTGGGATGGGGGGACAGTGCAGCAGCTCTGTGTGCTGACCTGGGGAAAGCCGGCAGCGGGTGAGAAGAAAGGACTCTGGCCCAGATGAAGTCAAGTAGAAATTACCCTGGAAATCAGCACCTCCATTCCACTGCCATTTAGGCAATGTTTTTATTTCTGCTCTAAGGTAACTGTACTGACTTCAGTGGAATTATTCCCGATTTATACCTGGGGAAGTGAGGGAGGAGCCAAGCACCCCGGTAATTCTGCTCCAGCATTGCCTGTGCCCATTAAAAATTCACGAGTAGTTAGTTTGGGCTAAAAGAAATATTATCCCTCTGTGTCAAAACATAATGCAAAGATATGTGAGACAATCTGAAGGAAAATTTTGTAACTTGTAGGGGAAAATTTCCATGAAACTAGGGAGCTGGTTGGTCTTCAAAGGAGAGACACAAAGTGCTTAGGCTGCTGGGAAAAAAATCCATCAAGCAATTCTCTATCTATAAAATAGGTGGTAATGCAATCTGAGCTTAATTTTGATGGCACACTGTACTTCATAACAGTGACAACACCTTAAAAAATGTAATGAAAGGTCCTGATTTATTACTGAAATAATCCATTTAGCACTCCAATAAATAAAGGGAGAAAATACAACCAATGTTTCGGCAGAGGGGAAAAAAAAAGAGAGGAAAAATTGCAATGCATAGCAGTTTTCTGTAAATGCAGCCAGAGACTGTGGCCACATGTTTTGGGGTTGATTATTTTTCTAAAGACATATAAATTCACAGCCAGATTTGAGATTTAGGCCTGATGTCCACTCTGGTTTTGACTGACAAGGGGGATGAGAAGGGGAGGAGAAAATGCTAACTTACTGCCTTACAAATATTTGTGTTTGAATATGCTCTCTTAGCTGTTATTAAGTGCAAAGCAAATATTTTCCCCTTGTGCCAAATCTGTTTTAATAACACAATGTTACTTCTGCAAATGCCAGCTCCAGCCTCTCCCCATTCCAGTGGCACCTGGCCCACAGTGGAGACTGGTGGGTTTTACACTCCCTCTACATCACTTCTATTAATCTGTTTAATGTGCTACAGGGCCTGGCAGTGGCAATGACAGTAAAAGCTATAAAATCCTCACGTGGTGGATGTTGGTATTCAGGTACAGTGTCATGCTGGAGAGAGGAGCTGAGAGAGATGAAGAGAAACTTTCCAACACAGAAACAGGTGTCCAGCAGCTTGAGTTGACCAAGAAGGGCACTGGGCTCTGACACCTACAGTTTTAAGGCCATGCTGGACCAAGCTGTGAGGAAGGATGCAGAATGGATGTGAGCGTGGTTCTGCAGCTTTCAAGGAGGAGCAGCATTAGTGGTGACAGCCATGGTGAAGGGGTTCTCCTGCACACCCCCAGCATTGTGGACAACACAAAGCCATGGGTCAGTAACATCCTCCTTTTTGCTTTACTGGGGCCAGAGCGATAGGTGTTGGCTGAACCTCAGTGCACATGAGAACATGTCTCCCCATCTCCTAGCCCAGGTCTCTTGGTGTTTGCATCAGCCAGCACTGTAGGGTGCTTCTGTGATCGTTAAAATGAATGGGAAGTACCAAAGATGAAAAGATTAGGGGCAAAAAAGCAACAAACTGATGCCACGTGGCCCTTTTTGGGGGTTATTTTGCCGTGTGGCTTCAGAGCATCCTCCATGGGTGGCTTTGTCCCTTGTGCCCACATCCGGGGCAGCTGAGGCTGGAGGAATGGCTCCAGTGCCTGCATCCTGCTGCGCCCTGCCCGGCCCTAATTGGCCTGTTTGTTTTGCAATAAGTGATTCCTGCCTGTCTTGGGGTGGATTGTTTTTCACACCATTAAATGAAGTTCTGCTGTATTGATCCCTGTTTTTCCAATTTGAAGCCTGAAAAGTGATGAAGACATTTTCTTGTTTTCTCATGTACTTTTCCCTCAGTTCATTTAGGTGACCTGTCTTTAGTTCCTTGCTCTGCTCGCTGTAATTGCTTCTTCAGAGTAATGTTACACCGTAAGTGCGGTACTACAGCCGGGGTACGTTTCTAGGGAAGGATGAAGGAAGGCGAGGTTGAAGTCATCAACCAATATTAACTGTGGAAGTTTGTCACAAATGACATCTCAATAGCAGCGTCTCAATGTCTCCTGCTGGAGCCTCAGTAAAATAGTGCAGAGGATGGGGGCAGGACCACAGGACAGTTTTGTCTCTTCAGGCTGCTTGATATTTTGTGTAAGAGATGGAAACATTGTGGAACATTATTGTTAGTGTCCTCTTTTGTGAAAAATCTAAATACCTGAATGTTTGCATGAGATTCTGCCAGGGATCTGTTTTTGTTTAGCACTAAGGCAAGGGGTGAATTTTCTCCAGAAGAAATCGATCGAGCAGATGCTGAACTTAGGTTTAAGTGGCAAGTTTAATTAAGGAGGGAGAGATGGTTGCTCCAATGCAGCCTCACTTGCAATTAATTAAAGTATGAGGTCTAAATTGAGCCCATACACACAGAATTCTTCCGGTGACTTCGGCAGACTCCAGACTTGCAGACTTTACTGATGGAAACCAGCAGAAGTGCAGTGAAGCCTGAGGAAGGCATGGGAGGTCGGGGCTGTTCCCTGTGTCCCCGAGCTGTCCCACTGAGCCTGGTGCAGTCCGGGATGGTCTGACTGCTGCAACATGGCACCACTCTGCTGGTTTGCCTCAGTGTGTACATAGGGACCAAATTTAAACTTACTGAGTGTTTCACAGCAGCATCTTGGGTACCTCTGCACCCCCACAGGCTGCCTGCTGGTGGGGTCATGTCACTCTAAGCAAGGTATTTCCAAGACCCTACGATGCTTGTCTGATATTTTTGCTGCCCAGTTCATGGGGAGACACACAAAACATTTTAAGGAACTTGTTATTGCTGTGTTTTCTTATAGGTGGCTTTGCATTAAATAGCGGAGTACAGCACTTCATTTTCTTTGCATTACAGGGAGGGAGTGAAGCAAGTGCTAATGAAGAGACAGAGTCAGCAACTCTGGGGGTATGTGCCCACCTCTGCAATGCTCCCCAAGGAGCTCAGCTTTCAGCTTTTTTCAGGTAAGCTCAGGTATCAGCAGGATGGTTTTGTTCCCTGATCCTGGAAATGATCCTGTCCAGAGCAAGTGGCCTGGAGGGAGGGTCTGGAGCCTGCAGGCATCTGGGACCTTCGCAGGATCAGGACACTAGAGGCTGTCTCAGTGCACACTTATTAGGAAGATGATTAATCTATTTATTTTGCATTACTGCTATTAGTATTATGTGCATATGTCTGAATTATGTAAGAACTTTACTGCACAAATTGCATTTGCTTGCTGTGAGTACAAAATACCTTCTGAAGTAAATGGGTAGGAATTGCTGAGGAAGGGGGCTTTGAGGGGCAGGATCTCACTTTAATGCTCTCAGCATCTACTGCCATGAGGTCCCTGCTCCTAAGTGGCCTTCCCAAGTGTTATCGCAACACCAGCTAATACATAACATAGACAAGAGACAGGGAAAGGGATGTAGTGGAAAAATAAACTTGTGCCATTGTATTTTTCCAAGAATAACAAAAAATCCAATGTGCAGTTTAAGAGCATGGTGCCATACAGACATCTGGGGGCAAATCTTGGAAATAATGTCCACTGGGTCTGAATGGTGCAAAACATCTCAAAAGGGTAACTGCACTAGGCAGAGGAAACAGCAGAAAATACATGAACAAAGAGCATTTAATAATTTCCTTCTCTCCTCTCCAAATATAAAATTCTTGGAAAAAGACTAAAAATTAGGAAAGAGGGTAATTTTCAGAAATGGGTGATCTGTTCATCACCTAAGCGATAGGAGAGGATTTCTTTTTAATTTTTTTATTGTAAACTACCTTATGACAATTGGTGATAAAAGAACTGAGCCTTTCAAAAATCCATTTTAATAAAACACTGTATGACCTCATAGATATGCATAGGATTTAGAAATAACATGGATTTTAATGAAGGTACTTGAAAGGTATGGTGCCATATTGCAATTTTATGGAAGATCTTAGATTAATGAAATTAAACGTGAACTGCATTGTTTAGATGATGAACTTAAGGTCATATCTGCAGCATTTGAAAGAGAAACCTTGAGTGGAGGGTGTAGAATCATTGATTTAGACCCTGGTAGACAGCTGAATAGCAAGCATTGAAGCATGAAGGTAAATTCCCATATTTCATTGTTAGAAGGTTAGCTGGTGGCTGCCAGCTTTTCAGTGATAATCACCAACCAATTCCACCCTGTTTCAAAAAAGATTTTGCCTTTGTGTGCTAAGACACTTTTAAAAACCATTACCGTTCAAAGCAGGGGCACAGTGTTTAAAGAGAAGCTATTTCTGCAAAATACAGGATGGCAATGAGTTGATGCAGTCCTTGGATAGTGATGCTATTAAGTTCATTAGGATCATCACCCATTTAAAATGCTTATAAGGAGAACTGAGACTGTTTGCTGGGGACGCCAGAGGTACCTCCTACTGCAAGTCACAACTACATGTCATCAGTAATTAGGTCTTTTCCTGCCTTAAGATTCTTTATAAGACAATGGCCCTTTCAGATTTAAGTACTGTTTTCCTCCCCAGACACATGCACACACACACAGAGGGAATAAATGCATGCACACGCACATGTGTTAAACTAATAGACATGAATTTGTACAACAGGAAAATTGCAAGGAATGAAATCCTCAGGCCTCAAGAATAAGTGATAATAGAATGATACTGCCAATTACTGCTGGAGAACAGTGTTGTCACAGGGAATAGCTCATGGAGATGGAAGCATGAGGGGCGGAGAAAAGATTCCCTTTTGACAGTTTGCCATTAAAGGGAATTTGTCAAGGATGTTAAAATTAGATCTAACTGGGCCAGATCCTCAGATGACATAAATCAGCCTGTAGACTTCAAACCACGACCTGGCCACATACTCCCCTTTGTTCTTTCTTCATCTTTATTATCTGCATCATAACACTGCCTGAAAGCTGCGGTGATGCTTTAAGCTCCATTGTCTTGGTGCTGTACAAATGCAGTGAGGAAGGTATTTCCATGCTTTCATCTGCTCTGCACAGTCTCTTATTGTTTGAAACATCCACGTTTCACAAAACCCACTAAGCAAGTGTGGGAGATGGGGACCTTGTCTAGACTAGGATTTAGGCTGTGATGTTAATATTGGTTAGACAAGCTGCGTGGACTGACCTGGTTTTAGTGTGGGTAAGATGAGCTCCTTGCCACAATGCCTAAGTGATGGAGGTGCCTTTAATGAGTGCTGTTGCATGCCAGAGTGAGAACACTGAAAGAGGAATCCATCACCCTGCACCCAGCCCTGCTGATTAGGGATATGGTAATTCTGAAAGGGAGCATTTAGCTCCTGGAGTGGCCTGCCAGTGGTCTAATTGGGTACAAGAGAGAGCAAACCTGGAAAAGATGCTCTCAGATGGGAAAAGATCCCACACTTCCACACACGTGCTCTTCCACACCAAAGTTTTGGCAAGAAGAGCTAAACTCTGCCACATCATGAAAACTGTCTGAAAGCTGCCAGTAAGGAAATTAGAGAAGAAATAGTGTTAGATAATGGTCATAAATGTGTTATGATCACTCTTTTCATTAGAAACTTCCTTGCTTTCTCCCTGGTGTACACCACCAACAGCTTGCACGTGATTTATTTGTGTGTGTTTGGGGAGCAGAGGCAAAGGGAATAAAGTATTAGCCATTAGACATTTAAAAAGGCAGTTGGGAGATTTAGAGACATGATACTTATTAAAATAAATGGAAGCTGTGTGTCTAAATCCCCTGGTCATCCTTGAAAACCTTGTCCCTAATATTTATCTTGCAGCCATTTCCAGATGGGGCATTGCATGTCCCATCTCTAGTGTGTATCTAAGTGCAACTGGACAGTAAAACCAGGAGCACACAGGAGCCAACCCAGCCCCATGCCACATACAGCTTAATGTCCTAAGTAAGGAGAGAGTGTAATGGCACAAAGCTTTGGAGTGATAACAGAGCATTTTCTGGAAAACTATAGAAAAAAGTCCAAGTCCCACAGAAGTTAAGGGCATGTGGCTCCCCCCTCCCCTTTCCAGAGGTTTCTGGGATGTGCAGCTCCTGGCATCAGACACACTAACCCTGTAGTGTCCAGTTCTGGGGAGCTCATTTGCTGAGCTTCCAATAGATTCATAACTTTCCGTCCTGTTGTAAATCTTCCAACAAATATTTTCTAATTTTTAAAAGGAATTATTGGCATTGGCCACTTCAGACATACTGACCCTTTGAGTCTAAACAGGGAAGTCGGGGCACGTTAAATATAAATTGATTATAAAACCCATATTAATTGACGTTTAGCAGCTCCACTAATGGAGAGGAGCTCATTACATAGCAGTTAACCCTCAACGCATATATATTAAATAATCAATTAGTATTTATTTAACATACAATAACCTCCCTATTAGAGCTAAATTAAAAGCCTCTTTATGGAGGCCTTGCAGAAAGCACTGCACTGTGCTAACCTGAAGTCAGGAATTTGCATTAATGTCCTGAATCTCTGTTAGCTCTGTTGCCATCAAAATGATTTTAACATGTTAGGTGAAAAGGTAGAGGGGTTGTGTTTGTTACAGTCACTTGGCCCTACTAAGAAGGGACTCAGCCCCTGAGTTATGATGGAGTATGAAAAAAGCGTAGTTCAGGTAAATATTTGTTAAACAGAGCTGTAGCAAAAATAAACAAAGTTCTCCTGGTTCTCTTGCAGCATGTGTTCCATAGGCAGATCCTGCTCCTGAGAACGGCCAAGCTGAGAGGAAAGTAGGAAGAAGATAAAGTCTGGATTTCTCCTTCAAAGACAGATGGAAAAGTTGCACTGCTTTTCCCAGACCACAGCATGGGCACGGGGGCCTTTGCTGTGTGCACATGCTATGCCATCGGGGACACCAGGAGCCCAAGGAAGTGTCCAGGGTCACTCACTCCACTGCAGACAGACCATGAAATGTAAGTTACCACATTGGACTGTTCTGGCCACTGGGTTTGCTCTCTCTCCCACCCCCAACCCTTCAGTCTGGTAAGACTGTGCTGACACCAAATCCAGGGCGGTGTAGGCTGAAGAAGAGCATTTTCAAATGTAAAAAGAGAGGAGAACAAGGGAAGGGATGGGCAGACAGCAAGGTGATACAGAAAGCAAAGAAGTGGCACGGTTGGGTAATGGAAATAAGGCAAACTGGGGAGCTCGGGAGAGGAACAGATGAAGGAAATTGCTCAAAATGAGTCTCTCCTGTGTTATGTTCTGAGCTGCCATTTATATCTGTGTGGCGTACTGAATATTAGCGAATGGATTTATTCCCATCTCTCTCTGGTGTAAAGGAGTGACAAGGCAGGGTATGGCAGGGAGCTATTTGTTTTCCTTGGAGCCTAGGTGAGTTTTATATTGGGGTCTAATAGGCATAGAACCTATTCAGAGCTGAATTATATCACCCCTGCCCTATGCAATAATCTGTTTTCTGGTAGGGGAAAGCTGGCAAATCAAGCAGCTTCTCAAGAAGTCAATTTTGGTTCTCAAAATGGAGCCAGCTCAAGAAATTGTCATTGATCCACTTCTGAACTTGGAGCAAATTTCCATATAAATAATCAGATCCCACCAGCTGCCAAAGTTTATAGTGCTGCATGTTTCTCTGGGTGGGATGGGTGAGCTGGGGGAGTGGAGACTGAGCAAGACTTTGGTTTCAGGTTCCTCATCACTGTACCAATTCTGAGTTAGGTGAGGGAAGGGATGGGAGATGACACCTTGACCACCCTTTTCATAACATCTTAGCAAAAATGAGCAAATGGAAGCAAGTTGTTTGGCCTGATCCTCAGCTGATGGAAACTGGAGCAGCCCCACTAGGTTTAAAAAGAGCTCGATTAATTCAGACTCCTGAGAAAGCACCTGTGACTAATGCAGGGAATGGGGCTTGACTGAAACCCCTTGGAAACTCGGGGGACCTATGACACTGGGGGAGCAGGGTTCAGACTGGAGCAGGTAACAGAAGCTCAATTCCAGAGGTGTAAAGAAGGAAATGTTAGGAAAGGCAGGGCCCCCTTCGGGCAGTGCTGCTGGTTTGAGGTGTTTTATACATGTGTGAAAGGGGGTGTGTGTGCCCCCCAGCTCCTGACTGCCCCCCTCCAGAGGGAGAGCTCCAGCTTCTCCTGGCTACTGAGTGGCAAAAGGGAGCCAAGGAGATCTGGGGGTAACAGAGATAGGGCAGAAACAGGCAAATAACCATGGATTTGGAATGTTAGCAGGTGGAGTTTAGCAAAGGGATAAGCATAATAGAATTGGAGAAGGCTAGCATTGCTGTTTAAAGGGTAATAATGAACCTGATAGAGAAATTGCTTTAACCATTTTGGATCTCATGGAAGAGCTGAATGTAATTTTATTTTATTGAGAAAATTTAATTGTGTTTCAGGCCAGCTCTGCCGTGGCACATACTGCAGGCACATCTCAATGCCTGCCCCTCCCGAAACTCGGGGAGGACTTTGCTGTTTGCTATGGTAGAGAGAGACCTTCGTGGTCTTTTCCCTCCAAGGACAGCACCAGTCATTTGAGCAAGTGATGGTCACCTGTATTCACAGGTATATGATGTATTTTTAGCACTTGCAATAAATTACTTCTTTTTTCCTTACAGCTTCTGGAAACATTCCCAGTCCCTGGTCTATTCATCAGGATTTGTGCTGAAAAGAGGGAAGTACCTTTTTCTCTTACTATTTATTAGCATGTGCCATAGTGTGAGGGACTGCACCAGGGAGGGGAACCCCGTTGTGAGCAGCACTGGGTAAACACAGCAGAAATGACAGTGACAGTCCTCATCACAGAGTGTTAGCAATTCAAACAGCTGTGTCAGTCAAAGAATTTGAGAGAAGGGATGTAACACAAGCAAAGGGGAGAATGTGACAGTTTGCAAACACGGAGTCAGTTGCATGATATTTCATAGGTGTGTTCATTCTTTAAGTACCTTGAAGGAAATGTAAATTAATTCTAGCCTGGACAAGCCTATGTACAAGCTAGGTCTGTTGAAGCTTTATGTTAGGCAAGTAGATTTTTTTTTTCTCTTGTAGAAAGAGAGAACCAAAGGGCTTTTTGAAAATTTGAGGAAATTATCTAAAGCCTGTTTTTGCCTAAGGGCACAGGGGATGTATCATTGAGCCCTAGAGAAGGACAGTCTTTTGTTTTTCTACTAATAATAAGCAGAAGAAAGTAGTGAAACAGAAGTAGTTGGGCACAAACAAAATGAAAAACCTCACCAAACAAAACCTGATGATTTTCCAAGGTAGAATTTTGAGGCAGTTAGAATGTATGTATTTAATGATGTATTTAATTCTTCCACACTGCAAAGGTAACGTCAAACTTAAAGTTAGGAAATTAGGCTAAACATTTTCTATTATCCTGAAATTTTGCCTTAGAGAAATGATAACACAGGAGGAGTTTCCTTTGGAAAGAAATGAGTAAAGAATGCTGCAGAATTTAGTTAAACTGACGAATTCTGGGGCAGGACAACAAAGAAACTAATAAAGAATATTAATTCTGCTTCCAGTCATCCAAGGAAGTCACTGAAGTCAGGAGTGAATTCCTACTCTGGTTTCCATGGGCTTTGGGGAGGCCTTGCCAATGCTTTTCATTCCTGCTAGATTTGCCTGTGACTCTTCAATGTTATTAGTGGAAATAATTTCCTCTGTGGAGAAGCAGCCACCTCTTCCCAGCTGCTCTGCCTCTGCTGTGGATTGCTCCATCACACATTGTACCTTCCCTCAGTCCTTGTAGGCACCAAGGGCTGTGCCTGCAGGGTGTTATTCAGTCTTCTCCCCAGTTATTCAGGCACAAAATGCCCACCTTAAGCTAAACATGAAGGACAGTCTTCTGGTGACAACACTCTCTGAGGACTCACCTCTGCCATGGTGCCTTCAAGGAACTAACCACTGATTATAGGAGAGGAGGGCTTGGATTTGTTATACATGATATTAAAGGCAGAAAGGGAGATCCCAAGGCTGAGAGCCCAGGTACTCATCCCATTGTTCTGCTGTGCTGTTTGACCCCTTCCCTGCCTCTCTGGTTCCCTAGGGAGGTGCTTGCCTCGCTGCTCCCTTGGTGAGGGACTCTCCAAGATGTCTTTGGAAACCCAAATCTAAGCACAAGTGTGTCCAACTTCATAAAGTGTGGCTGCAGAGAGTAAGTAATTCCTATCTGTAACACATTATAAAGTCCTTGGCTAGCAGGCACTAGGGCAGGGTAAAATGGTTATTTTAGCTGTATCATCTCCTACAACTGCTTGTCCTCCGTGGAGGGGTGGCTGGCAGCGCACAGCCCCGCTGATTTAAACTCACCAGGCTCCCATGTTGGCTCCTGCTGAAGTGCCTGAGCTGCCTCACAGGACTTGGCCATAAACTGTGCAGCCCAAGGAAGATGTTGCTTGTTTTGTAAAGGACAGGATGAAATCACCCTGTGTATGTCCTCTATCTATTGCCTCTCTGGGCAGGGAAAACATAAATGCCTTTCCCACCATTTTATTTATTTATTGGTTTTTCTCTGTTTCCTGGGAAATGCCTTTTTTATTATTTTTTTTTTTGTACTTTAGTGTGTGTGTGAGTCTGTGTGGGGTAGGCGTGTGTGTGTGTTTAGGAGGTTAAAAAAAATTTCTTGCTGTCAGCAAGTGATGTTACAAACCTGCTCTGACAAGGCTGGTTGTATATTTACAGTTGGTGAGAGCGAAGGCTTCATCAATCTTCACGCTTTGAAAGGGACAGGCCCGCTCCCATGAGCACCTGCTCCGGGAGAACAGCTGAACTGTGACTTTCCAAGGAGCTAGCTGTAAATTTTAGCCATTCCCCCCACAGCCCACGCATGCTTGAGCTCTTTAACCTTCCCAGGCTGGCAGGAGTCCCAGCAATCAGTTTAGTGCAAAGACTGGGGTTCTTTTTAATTAACCTTTTGTTTCCCACTGCAGGTGTTTCAAAGTTTCTTAATGTTAAAAAGGAAGATGAAAAAAATTGTTTGCAGAGGTGCACCCACTCTCATCCACTTTTTCTATGCTTGGTGATCAAATGGGATCAGCCTTTCTCAGGTTTCCCTTCCACGTTTGCCTCCTGGATGTATAACAGCATCTGCTGGGAACCTGCAGCACGGGTTCCCTTCAGGCGTCTGCAGAAAGGATTCCTATGAGTGCACTTTAGTTTCATTTGCAAGGTCACATTTCCTTCCTTTGTGAGGCACCTGCTTTTCCAACCCGCTCCTCTTTCTCCAGGCAACTTTCTTCAGACACTTGACTCCCTCGGTGTGTTGATGTTCTCTTTAATTGGTTTGGCCTCTTGCACCCAGCCCGCTTGGCCAGGGAAGTTTGATTATAGACTCACTGAATGCTTCTGCAGCCTCCGGTCTTCCCAGAGTGCTTGCTCAGTGTTTAAAAAAAAGAACCTCAGAAGTTTTAAAAACAAACCTTCCTACAACTCCAAACAGGCCATCCTGCATTAACCATCTTTAACGGTACGCTGGGCAAGGTCAGTGCGGAGACGGAGTTTAGAAAATGTAGTAGGAAAGCAGGAGGAGAGGATTTAGATGGATCACGCTTGGGAGGTGTAGCAGTATTTTTGTATGTAAAAGCACTTGGTTTACTTCAGGTAGGCTGTCCTGTTCATAAAATAAAGCTGTAGCAGTTTGGGAGGGATATATTCCTGCACTGTAGGATGAGGGAATTATTATTATTATTATCCTATTTGATCAATATAATTATTGTTAGAACAAGAACCTGTTGTATCTCTAAGACAATTCACATGTGGAAATTTATCACAATGAAAAAATACATTTAAGCCCCACTTAAAACAATAAAATATATCTTTGAGGGAAAGTTTCAGACTTTTCCATATATGAGGAATAATGGTTTCTATAATTTAATAGGTGCTAAATTTGGTGAGGAGTGCCAGCAGATCCATTTCACATAATGATATTTTATCTCCCTTGAAATGGTCATTTTCATGAATGTCTTTTTATTGGTTCCCATGTCCCACAAAGTGTCCAAGGTGGTGCTGCTCATCCTCAAAAGCTGGGCACATACAGAGGCAGGGATGACTAGAGAAACCTGTTAATAATGGTGACACACAAAATGGGCAGGAACTGCATGACAGTTAAATGTGCTCCCTATAAATAAAGAGCATTTCTACTTTGACCCTCAGGGCTGTGGCTTTTTAGCGCTTACTTTTGTTGGAGTTAAGGAGGTCACAGCTATTAAAAACTAGAGATGAGCTGCGGAGAAATTCAGGTGAGGATAACAGAAAATAAAGGTTTCCAAGGATCTCGCTGAAAGTTTTAGCTAGAAAAAAAATATCTGAAATTGTTCTTGAGTGAGGGATTTTGTTTATATGGGTGAGGGCAATTTGCTTCTTGGTAAAAGCAGTGATTTATCCTCTTGGGTATCTAATTGCAAATTCAAAGAGCCAAGCCTTTTCCTCATGTACCTCTACTGATATGGATGGGAGCATTAGCTATGAAGGTTCACAGATTTTTAGAGCCCTCGTAGTGTACATGGTGTATAAACTAAAACTCATCGTTATGGTTTCATGCTGGTTGGTACTTTATGCTGAGCAGAGGGAGCAGTCTGTGACTGCTATCACAAAAAACAAACTGAGTTTCAGGAAAGGAAACAGAGGAATTTTTCTTGGGGAAAACAGCAGAAAGTTGGAAGAAAACCACAATAAGATGGAAGGAAGTGGAAAATATACAAGGGTAAGTATCAAAAAGGCAATATATGATATTATAGTGTGATAAATACACTTGGTATAAAATGGCCAGTGACATTCACGGCCAACAGAAGGTCATTCCTGCCTTCCCTCTCGTGTGCTGTATACCTCTAGAATCAAAATTGTCTGAGTTTTGCCACCCTTTGAATTCTCCCATCTGAAGGGGCTGGTTACCTACTTGGGAACTCCTGCAGCCCTGCCTGAGTGGAGGAACAAGGTCCCAAAACTGCAAATTCAGAATGAAGCAAGGAGCAAAAGAAGTGACAAGATGAGCCCTTGAGGGAAATGAAGGGAAGACTGTGAAAATGGTTATAATAAATAATAAGGAATGTTGCATGGGCCAAAGGAATAATAGATCAGCAAGAGAAATATTCTAAAAGCTGCTGAGAGTTATTGATAGACATTGTGTAAGAAAAAAAATGGAGGAAAAAAAAACTCCCTGACAGTTTTGCCTTCATGTTCACAAAGGTGGGTGGCAGGGCAGATTCCAGAATGAAAGCTAATTTTTCTTTTGCATAAGGAAGAAATATTGAATGAAACTGAGCAGAGGTGATGGAGAAATTAAGGGTGTTAAAAAGACCCTGAAAGCATGTGGTCTATGTCAAATCCCTTTCAGGATTTTGAGCTGAGTCAGCAAAAAGCAAGAAAAATCTGTTGAGGGAAATTAGAACCTCTTTGAAGACCAGTAATGGAGAGGTTCCTGCAAGTGTCAAGTCCAGAGGTTTGAGGAAGCTTTCCAGAAATGAAAGAGGAAGGTACCTTGCATGACTGGGAGGCTAATGTGTATTTTAATCTGAGGTTGCTGTACAGAAATAGTTAGAAGAAGCTATGAGTTTAATTAAGAAGAATGATCAAGGATTAAAAAATTGGAAGCTGTGCCAATAAAGGGAGAAGAAAACTGACAGTGGCTTTCTGAGGAATTAATGCAAATCATAGGCCAGGGAAAGCCAAAAGATATAACTTCTGCAGTGGCAGGAAAGGTTGGATATAACACAGTCGAGAAGTGTAGTCTGGAGTGAAAGTGACGAGCGTGGGACATGTAAGTGCCTGGTCAATTACTGGGCTGGTGGGTCCTTGAACTGAGCTACTTGGGAGGATGCACTGCCCTGGCTGGGAGCTGGGAGGTCTGATGCTGCAGCAACTTCAAGAGACAAGATAAAAATTATGGAGGGGAATTTAACTGAAGGAAGCACAATTCAGAGCCAAGAGGAAGTGAACAAATACTGCAAGGGTTTGAAGGCACCTCAGCTGGCTGGGGAACCAGTGAACATGAGTTCAACCCAAGCACTGATGGGACAATTTTCTGTGTTTCTGCAGAGAGTTTCAATAAAAGATTTCAGATTCACACACTCTCAATTAAAACTCCAAGCATTCCTGAAGTAGGTAAGTGCAAGCTAAACAGCTATCGTAAAACATGTTGCATCAGACTTTCCAACCGTTAACCAGGAGAAAACTGCTCTTAAAAAACTTGAGTGCTTGGGGCGAAAACAGCATAATTTTGGTTCTCTCTACCTGTATGATGACCATTTATTTGGTATCCAAACAGCTTTAGAGCACTCTATCACCTTGCCTCCTAGAGTAAGCAGATAACAGGGAGTACAGGAAGGACTTTGCCTACTGAATCTTATGTCTTTTTTAGGAAAGCTGCCTGTCCTTCTACAGAACAAAATGGAGCCTGGATCTGTATTTGCAACCAAACTCAACAACAGCTGCATGTCTTGCTGCTCGCCTGTGCCAAGCTGCTACTGTGCCCCATACCTGGCCCTTCTTAGCTCTACCTTGTAAACCCAGATTCATTAATGTTTTTGAGGATGAATTCACTCCAAAAGTCCCAGGAGCACCTTGGGAAGCGACAGGGACAGGAAGGGGGTGAGTGGCTGCTGGAGGGGTGCTGGCCCAGGGGGGATGTGGGGCTACACGGGGACCTTCCTCTGAGCTCCAGAGGACTTCTGGGCTGAGTTGAGGGGAGTAAATGAAAGGGAAAGAGAACCAAGAGTTTTCCCAGCTCTGCACCACAGCAAGGCCTCTGCTGCCTGTGAGGACACGTGCCCCGGCTGCCTCGGACCGTGCCAGTGAGGAGACAGCTGCCTGTTAGACCTCTGTATCCAGGACTGATCAATTTGTGCCTCGGATAAAAGGAAATGAGGAAAAGAAGATACACATTGCTGTGGAGGCCAGCACATTCCCTGCTGTGGGATGGCACAGCTTCTGCTGAACCCCATTGCTAAGGGCTCCTCAGGGGGACTGAGGGTGCAGAACTCGGCTCAGCTCCCGTGTGCATCTCTCTCGGGTAAGGCCCTGGGCGGAGCGGACCGTGCCAGACCGTCACTGGGGGACCGTCACTGCGTGTCCCGATGGGCGCTGAGGCGGGGAGGGACCGGCGCCAGGACCCCGAGCAGCGTTTGGGCGGGAAAACGGCCCCGGCCTCCCCCTCCCCTCAGCTCTGGGCGGCAGCGCCTCAGCCGGGCTCGGCGGTTGTGGCTGAGGCACTGCCCGCCGCCCGCCGCTAGAGGCTGCCCCACACCTCATTAAATAAACACAAACAACGATTAATGAAGGGTCCCGAGCGAACGGGGACCGAACGGTGCCCAAGCGGGCCGGGGAGAAGGGTCAGGCCGCCCGGCAGCCGCCGCGTTATCTCCCCCGGGCACAGCGGCCTCTGGAGGCCGCTCCAGGGGGAGGGATCCCCGACGGGGAGATCCTGACCTCCGCTTCCCCATGCACCAGCAGGATCTGGGGACATCTGTAAGAACCTATCTCCTCAAATAAGTGCAGTTATTGCATGGCAGTTGTGCTCCGGGATCCCAGCAACCCCTGGTGGCTTTGCCAGGCAGAGTCTTGCAAAAAACGCCTCTGAAGAGAGGCCACAGGTTCCTCGCAGCCATCTCCTCTCAAGAGAGATTTGCAAGAGATTTTATTTTCAAGTTGGATTCCTTTGTCTCAGAGGAACAGGTGCATGTGGTGTCGATCACTCTGCACCCCAGAAAACATCCTCTTTTTCACTTTGGTTTGAAAAAAGCCTCACCAACAAACCCAGAGAGGATGCGTGGATGCAAGGAGCAGCCGCGGTGCTGCAGCGATGGCTCTGCGGGGCTGGATGGCCTCAGCCACCGTGTTCCTGTAACTTACACTGTGAGAGCTGCTGTTGTTATTAATCTCAGTTCTGCTGTGAGCTGCCGCCTTCACAAAACAATATACAACTTCATCCAAGCATGCTGTTGTTGTTGTCTGCCTGGCACTTTAGGCTGCTGTGCGAGGGAAGGTTTTATAGGCTCAACATTTACAGTGAGTAAATAGCAGCGTTTTCTCCAGCCTCCTTCCTCCTCTCCCTAAAGCTCAGACTTTATTTCCGTTCCCCCCACCCTCTTTTGCCACCAACTTGATCTTATTAGTCTGCAAAATTATAGCCTTGTTGCAAACCCAGCACTCTGGACTGAGGAGAGCCCCTAGCAGCAATGCTCGTATTTTCATTTTGTATTTTTCACTGGTGACGTTGGTCCAGGTTGGGTTTTTTTTATTGTTACTCTTTTTTTTAACACTGAAAGGCTAAAGCTGGAAAGCCCTATCCATTTCCTGGAAAAGCCACTTTCTGTCTGTCAGCATCTGTCATGCCGTGTACACTATTATTTAAAAACAACTACCACAATGGACAGACCAGACTGCATAAAGGATTTCTCTCACTCTAATTCCCATATTCAGTGGCCCACAGTATTTCTTGTTTAGCCTTCCTGTGCTACCGAGAAGTGCATGGGAAGGCTAAACAAGACATAAACATTAAAGAAGTGCTGGTATCCTCTTTTTGCAGACTTGGGGATGATCATATTTTGTTTACAGATGCCTTGCTGTTGTAAGCTTCTGTCTTTCTATGGTATGGTTACCAGAAAGTGGATTAAAAATGAAATTAACGTATTGCTTTGTTAGTTTTTAATGAAAGCTTTTTTCCAACCAGCTCCTTATTTGATCAGAGATTTTATCTGAGTTAATTGTGTGGGTTTGCCCAGTTTATGATTCTTTCTCTCTGAGATGACTGGGTCAAGTTTTGTTTGCGTTGAGACCTTCATAAACTTGATGGCAAACCGCCCTCACACCTCTTCCCCAGGGCCGAAGCAGTGCCCGGAGCTGTGCCTGTAAACTAAGCTAAATGCACAATTGTAGGTGTGTAGTTATTTGATGTCAGCACGTCTCACTTTTTGAAGAGAATGTTCATCCCCAGCCCCAGGTGACATTCAGTCTTTCTTTTACGTAGATGAATTTTATACCTTTTGGTGAGGCAAAGATTGTGAAGGAATTGTGTGTGCTGTTTGTTTATATCCCTAATGAGTGTGTGTGTGATGAGCAGCTCTGCTTTGGACTGTCTCAGTGTGAAAAGTCTTGCAGCCATCTTTTCAATACTCTTGAATCTTGTTTTGCAGTGCTGTGCCAGGCTTCAGACTCTTTCTCCTTCAACCTTCTCCAGTGTCAGTTTCTTCCATCACGGGCTCCTTTCTCGCCACACAGCTTTGAAAAGGTAAGAACAATTTGTGAGGTATGGCTAATAGTGGTTTTGCCCAAACATCACAATGAAATTTCCAGAAATCAGTACTTTTTGACTGCTTATCAAAGGATGGTGCTCTGTTCTCTCCATGAAACATGTGAATGGAACTCCAATGTATAAGTGACCTGAGATACATAAACCCTTTATCGCACATACTGCATTGAATGCTGCTTTTCTCCTTTTAAGTAAAATGTTCCCAAGCAACTGACTGATTTTTCAGTGTCGTAAGTTTCTCTTTTGTTTCTCTGGTGGGGAAACTTACAAATATTGTGATAACAATGTTCCTGGTGACTGTGACAGTATTGAGTGACCCATCGCAGTCAGATATTCTGCTGGATTTGTGGGGCTGTTGTGAAAATGACATTCAGTGAACTTGGTTAACAATATTAAATTTTATTTATTGTCTATTAATTTGATAATTGGGAAATCAGTTACTGATTGCCATAACACCAAGATTCTAACTATCTCAGCATAGTTGCAGCTTGTGTGGAAAAAAAATCACTTTTCATTACTCCTGTTGGTTTAGCTGAGAGGGATGTTCCCTTCATTTAGTGGCTTGTTCCAGAGTGGATCCTCACCTATCTTCTCTCCTGGGCTACAAAAACTGGTCTGAGTAGTAAATACGAAACCTGTGCTGATGTCTTTACTACCAACAACTATTTCTTCTTTGTGGTGTTGCTACCCAGACATTGTATCTGACACCCTAGGGCTTCCCTCCTGGATTAATGATGGGTAACAACAGAACAATTAATCCAAGAACACCTTGTTCTCTGCCTGCTTGGATGGGAAGGTAGGAAACTGTTTCTAATTCTGGATCTCTTGAATGGAAAGAATTACTGCTTTACTGCCACTGTCTCAGCAGTCAAATGAATGTCAAAAATACTGCTGTTTTCTTATGTTTACTATTAAGAGTAGATGTAATACATACTTTTATAATTAGTACCAGCATTATTATTGTGCTTACACCAAGAAGCCCAGCTGTAGACTTACTCCTACCTATGTAGAGGCTGTACAAAACAATTATAAGCAAGTCTTGGCTGTGATGAACAGAATCCATTATTTGAATATAAGTGGAGATTCTGTAAATTCGATTGCAGATGATCCCAACTAATTCATCGACTGTAGTGATGTTGCTTCAAATTGGCACCACAATAGCAGAGATTAATCTGGCCCAAAGTGTCTCTCTAGCGTGTTCCTTTAGCAAATTAATATTACGTTGTGTCCCCATTCCTTCCATGGAGTGCCTTTGCTGCTGTATCTGCAGCACTCTGCAGGGACTCTCTGAGGGTATTTTGCAGAGACAATGTCTAGCTTTGCATTTGTATCTCTTAGGAGAGAGTACCTCTGATGCCTTTTTGGCCTATATTTCATATTGTTCTCTGCGAATAACAGGATCTGATTGAAATCGACTACCTGGGATCTGAAATGAATTGTTTGCTTTCTCATGAAATGTTACGCTCTCCATTCCCTTCCCCTTTGCACACATACACATATGCGCCATTCACACAGACACGCCAGGGCTTCATCATACAGCAAATTGCTTATACACATGTAAGCAAATATCTTCTCAAATCATCTCTTATCACCAAGTGGGGTGTGGTGCTTGTTGTTCAAGGGGTTGAGGTTGCCTTTCAATCTGCCAGGGCCAGCCTGACACCAAAAATAAACAGCATAAGCCTGGAACGGTTGTCACAAGGGGCAGAGAGAACTTGTCAGGCAGGAGTGTGTGAGCCGGCAAGATGATAATGTGGCATGACACTTCTGAAATGAGACACCGGTTGCCATGGTGAGGAGTCAGGAGGGACTATCTCTCCAGAGGCTGAAATAAAACATGCTTTAAATGATGTTTGATTAGAATTTAGATCATGTAACTGAGTGGCTGGACCTTTTTTTTTTTTTTCCTCCTTTTTTCCCCTCCCTTTACTTGTTGTCGTTGTCGTCTTCGGCTGCTGGCAGAGTTCACTTTGGAAAGAAAGGGCTCTGGGTCCGGAGCAGCCCTGGCTGTAACCCACCTCGCTCCACCACTTCCAGCGTGCTGAGAGGTTACTTAGTTCCATGCCCAGTCAATTATGCTCCTTGCTAACTCTGCCTGCATTTTCCACTTGAGTCCATCATAGTTTAAACCAGTTAAAAATGATTCCCCCTGTTCTGAAAAACAGTTAATCAATAACACCCTGAGAATATTTCTTGTCTTCGTTTGCTTTCCCTGACCAGCCTGCTCAGGGTATCCGTCATCCTGTTAATATATATTAAAAATACAGCCCGTGAAGGCTTATGCACAATATCCTTCTTGGAGTCTTCACATTAAAGGAGGATCTGAATGTGTGTGTATGTGACAGTCTAAGTGGTAAAAGGAACCTGAAACAGAAAGAATTTGAGAGAATAATGTAGAAAATTGTCCTTGTGGCCTTGTAAATGGAATGGGGCGTTTAAAAGTAATTTCAGCTTTCTTCGCAGTTTTAATGCAGCACCCAACCAAATGTATCTTTCATGTCTTTGCCAACAGAAATTGACGATAAAAGAGCTGGAGTTCTGGAGTACAAAACTTTCTAACTGTGTGGGGCTTTTTGGTGTATCCAGGCATTTAAAGACCTTGAAGCAGGTATCCAGAGTCTGGATAATAATAGTGAGCCTATAGCGGTGCTGCTGGGATGCAGACAAAAGCGCTCAGCAAAGAAGGGCAAATGCACCAAGTTCTGCTAATTTCAAGATCACCTGAGGGCCAGCTATTTATTGATGTAAAGCAGCTAGCTTAGCTGGTGCTGATGCACGCAGAGGACGGGGGCCGAAGACTTGCTAGGCGTCATCTCTAATCGGTTGAGAGTGGGAGGTGTTAAAAGACAAGGGATTTTTTTTGTTTGTTTCTTAGGTTGTTGGAGTGAGCTAAGTTTGATGACTCACTATTGCGAGTCATTGTTAAGTCTGCATTGGATAAGTCAATGCTGAAGCAGGTGTTATTGGCAGTTTTTTGACTGGAAAGGCAGAAAGTCAAATGATCATGGAGACTCCGCTATAGCCTGTGGAGGGTGGGGATGCTTTGTACAAGGGCAAAATTCCCGTGGAACTGTGGACAGGGGTGTGTGTAGCTACTAACGTTATTCTTACATACATACTGCAAATGAGCTTCCCCTTTATCAGCACATTTAAATTGTGGTCATTCGCTTTGGTAATTGAAATAGAGCAGGCCAGTGAATGTGGGACTATAAGTAAGTTTTTCTCAGCTATTAAAATCTCCATACAAGACCATGTGGATTTGAGTTTCTATTTTGTGTATTTAGAGAGAAAAAAACCCTATATAATGGCTATGCCTGAGACAGAGTGTATTCTAGGAGTCAGAGGATGCCCTGTAATTTATGGGAGACAAAGAGGTACATTAGATATTGTTAGAATACATAATAATCCTCTGACAATAATTTATTCAGCTTGCAAGGTTAGGATCTCCATAATTCTTGGTTGCACTCTAATGAAGACTGCTGATCCTTATTATATATTTTTGTGTACATTAGAGATACCTGTGAATATATGGATACTGTACTTGCCTCCTGCTATCCCACTACTCATGGAGCTGCCAGTGGGACTATATTGTGTGGACCTTTTGTCTAAATAGTCCAGAGAAGTGCATCAGCTGTATTGGCTTCTTGTCAGAGGTTCTCTGTAACTTTGTGTCCATAAAACCATCTTCTGCAGATTTAGCTTCGTTTTCTCACACTATTAGGTCACCTCTGGCTCCAGGGTGACACAAACATCATCAGAAAGTCATGGTCTTCAGCAGTATGTGCTGTCCCTCTGCAAATCCAGACAAACCAGATAGACCTTCTCGCAGATGTTTTAAATTGGCTGCTCAAAACTGTTTAGTTTGTTGGTGGGATGGGGTGGGGTGGTCTGGGATGAGACGAAAAAATAGAGGAAGAGGAGAAATCAAAATTTTTCTTCTTCCCAGCATTCAGTGACTTTCCATAAAACTCCTCCAAAATCAGTTTATGATTCCACCCATAAGGTCATTTCCAAGTGATTTATTGCCCTCTGACAGTCCACTCCAGGATTTTTGGTGACACTACATGGATCTTTTGAGCTTTATGTTCAAATTTAATGGTGATCCTTGCAGCCAAATGGATGAAAAATATCCATTTCTTCACCACTGTTTCTTGTATTGGCCTCAGGGATTGGAAAAGTAGGTCTTTTATTTAGTTACACTGTCAGCAGCAATTTCGATGTGAGTACAATCGCTCAGTTTGGAGTTCAAACGTTCCAGTCTGAATACAGCCACGTGGGGTTGTAAAGCATCTTGAAAACCGCTCTGCTACTTGCCCCACATCTGCACAGAAAACTGCCTAGGGACTGTGATGGTCATTGCTGGGTCTAAATATCAAGTATGAGATTGAAGTAAAGCCAGAGAAGAAAGGGAGAGTCCTTTTTGCAGGAACAGCAGAGTGAACTGAGAGTCCATGGGTGAGAACCTTTCTGAGGGCAGCATGGACCTTCAGTGAGTGGGTGGGCCGTACATCAAGTGTGTGCCTTCATGTTGTGGAACAACAACGTGGAGGCAGAATATGGTAGGGTGGTGGGAAGTAGTAGGGAGCACGTATCAGCTGAAGCAATGGGACATACTATGCTCAGAGTCTTGTCCTACAGTAAAAATTCTTGGTTCCTATAGTCCAGAAGGGAGAAAAACATTCATATTCATAAGGCAATGGAGATAAACAGAGTGAGAGAACTTGAGGTAAGGAGCTGAGTGCTAAGAGAGCTGGATGAATTGGTAGAGTGATGACACCATTGGAGTAATGAGAGGAGAAACATCGTTTTGAGTGGGGAAGCCCCAATCTCTTGCTCTTTATGGGTGGTTTTCTTCATTAGAGACTTGCACTTCTGGCAGCCTCGTCTTATAACAAAGATGTTTTCTGCTTAGCTGATGGCAGTATGTGTTCCGTTCACCATCCTTAACAGTCAGTGGTAAGGAAGGGGTTAAAATTATTTAACTATAGGGCTTTTTTGTACATATTAATTAGGTATTGCTCTATTTTATCGCTGTAGTGCACTTTGTACAGCAGTCTTAAAAATGCTTCAAGTAACGTTTGCTATGCTTCCTGCACTCTAATCTGCCAAATAATTTAGGTTATCCATGCCACGGAATTTACTCGACACTGATGTCGAAATTAGCCCTGAAGTGCTGGAAGATCCCAGGCCTGCTGATACTGGTTTGCTGATAAGGGTATAGGCCTATAATGATTTCATACAATGTTTTCATCTAATGGTTCATCTGGTTTTGTAGGCAGTCAGCATTTTGATCGTAGAGGCGCACGTTATGATCCTCACCACCAGTAAGGAGTCACGAGAAGAGCCGCCCTTGCAGGCGACGTGATTTGCAAAGCACAATATTAAACAGCAGACTCTCATAGCAATGCTGTGTCTCTGGCCTCAATTCAGGCAAGATCCCTCGCTGTGATAGTGGCACTACTTAAAGAGCTAAAAGTTGTTTCTTTCCTTTTCCTGATTTGGGATTTTGTAATAGCTGTGAGGTGGCTTCTGTCATCACAGGGGTTGATTTGCCTCCAGTGTGGTACCTGGCGGACACTGAAGACAAAGCTCTTTCTGACCGTGGTGCTGATGGTCCTCAGGAGACAAGAGCTGCAGTCACGTACAATCCTTTTGCATCTCTGGAGGAGGCAGGTAGATACTTAGTATGGAGGTGCCTGCAGATGGATCACAGAGACTTCTCTGTGGATTCCAGCAAGGCCAGAATTTCACCCTTCCACCCGATCAGCCTTTTCTGCCTTGCTTTCAGGGTGACTACAGGAGCATGGCCTCAAAGTCACTGTGGCTTCTCTGAAGTTCAGTGAGTTATGTCAGTTCAATCCACCTGTAGATCTTACTCCCCCATTTCAGGGCAATATTTCTTTCCATTGATTCTAGCTTTAGTTATTTTTTTATTGAATCTACAGTGAGGTTACTGCAGAACTATAAACCCTGATAGCGTGTCTCTCAGAGTGCTTGGTTTCTACATATAGCTCTCTAGAATTTACTCTGCCTATTGAACCTGAATGCATCTAATCAGCTTCTGGGTACAGGGTTCTACAGGATAATTAACAAAAAGCAAAGAAGAAATGATCTGGAAAATATTGCATAGCTTCTTGAGGTACCTTCTATGGAAACAGATATTTTATTATTTTTTTTTCTTGAACTGGACATTGAAACCTGCAAGATTCTTCCACAGGGAATTTTCCAAGTTTTCTTTTTCCCATCATATTTCCACATTCTTTTGTCTTCCTTTCCTTTGGTCAAAGCACATACTGCTTCGCCACAACATTTGCATGTGCTATTGTAGCACACAGCTCTTCTGATCCCACATCAGGTGTCAAATCTTTAATATGATTTCCTACATGTTTGACTAATCAATGCAGAACATCATCGTGAAAGATAATTTTACCCTCTGGCACTTCAGGGACAGGATAATGAGGCCTGGTGTTTTCCATTTTTTATTCTTCCACAAGAATCTACATTTTTTTAGTCCCAGCTAATTGATTTAAGTTCATGGAGGAAGGTTTTTTTTCCCTTTCCCTTCCAGTATCTTGGATATTAATGGATTCTAGTGAGCTAGCAGAGCTGTGTGATCAGTATGTTTAGAGATTCAATATACTGCCGTTCTGACCTTTCAGAAGCCAGGGGAAAAACATTAGGCCCAGCATGTTGATCCCCCATGAACACTGAAATCTCAGGCAGGTTGGAGCTGCTCGAGCTGGCTGGAAATGGGGACTTTCTGCAAAAAGGGAGGTTTGTTCTCAAATCGTCTGCCAAACAGGAGGGAACTCTGTCTCGCAACCTGGTGAGAAGTGGGGAGATTTATGGCCTGGCTTAGGAGATGGTGGAAGGCAAGGGATGGAAGCTGAGGCTTTCAGAAGAGATCAGGCACCCATGCATTTCTCTGGAAACCCCGGTCAGGGGGTGGAGCAGGGCGTGAGTAATAAACCATGGGCACGGGGCAGAGCTCTCAGCTCCTGCTCCCCCAATTTCATTGACGAATCATTATCCCCTTTCTTTCCAGCAAGCTGTGAAGCCCTGCTTTTTTTGGAGGAAAGCTGGGCAGGTTCCTCACTGTCTGTGAGACTGAAGGAATGGGACAAAGCCCTTCCAGCAGTAGCTGAACTCCATCCATCTCAAAAAAAAAACATATTAGTCTAAATATCCTTCCCTGAGTCAGTGTGAACTAGCAAGTAAAAAACTGTTTTACTTCCTGAGGCACCACTGATAGCACTTATCAAACGTTTCCCAGCCACTGATATCATCCCTACTGGCCACAGATTCCCTAGTTCCGCTGGACAAGACCTGAAAGGGAGCATATTCCTGCTCCAGCATGTACCTGAGGCTCTAAAAAGTGTGAGCTAGACATGTTTTTATGAATAATTCATATATTTCTTCTGTATTTTACCACCATTAACTAGAGTTATTCTTGTATTATTTTTTTTTAGGGATGGCAGCAGCTTATGACAGATTTGTTTAGGGTTGGCCCTATTCATAAATTAAGTGGCAGATAAAATTTAATTTTTCTTATAAGAAAAGCCCATAGCTCCTTAAATTGCTCATTTAACATCACTGAAAAGTAATACTCCACTTTAGAATGGACATCGTATTAACTTTAAAAGGCCTATTTAAAGTGACGGTTGTCAGTGAGTGAAAGCCAGATATGGTAATTTCGAGTTACAAATCAGAGTGAGGAAACTGTAGAATGGACAACCTTGTTAACACAAGCGCGACGGAGGAAGCACTGGGGTCAGAGTGCCAGCACGGAAAGGAATAAAGACACAGCACCAAAAATATGTCCTATAATTAGGGCAGCTGTAAGAGTCAAGGTTGAAGATTCTTCACCATGACATGTCTGATATAGAAAAAGTGATAGCCAAGAGTAATCACTTACAGGCACCCAGCCTTAAAGGAGCAGCGCTGCGCTTCCCCCGGCTGGGGCAGGGGAGCCTGCAAGACAAAGGATGGGGGGCATGAGGTGACTCTGAAGCAGTGTGGCTGGGGAAGGGTGTAGGGAGGAGCTGGAAATTTCAAGGGTCAACACTCAAAGGGACTGAAAACTAGAAAAAACTGCTCACTCAGCGGAGAGCTGCTCTGATCATGGTGTGGAACGGAGTGGTGTCTCACCGAGTGGGATGGGTGACTGTGTGCTGGTGGGGGTATCCTGGGTTTAGATCAGAATGAGCAGGCACAGAATCACCCCTGGGGACACCAAGGGAGGAAGGTGATAGGACGAGGCAGAAACAGTGTGTGTTTGTGTGTAAAAACACAGGCACAGAGACACTGGGCAGCAGGAGAAGCTGGGGAAGGGAGAATTTGGTGGGCACACAACCACACAGTCGTTTACCTGGCACAAAAAGGATCCAACTGGGTTTGGTAGGTAATAAAACAGGAGCTGGAGCCAGCATGCAGCACACTTCACACTTGCTGTGGGAGCCTTCATGGGTGTAGGGTGCACACAGAGGAAAGGAGCAGGGAGCCTTCCTCAGCATCCTGGCACTGTGAACCTGGAGAAGCTGGTGCAACCTCACCTGTGGTGCTTGCTTGGCCAATGCTCTTTCTCCTGTCTGCAGTGCTGAGAGGAAGATCCTTTGCCAGCTGTGTCAGAGTGGAACAGCAGGGCAAGCAGACATTTCTGTTAGTGGAGAATGTCTCCTTAGAATGATTCCTGGGAGTCCTTTGGGACCTGTGGAAACCTTCCAGGCTTTCTTCCTCCTCTGTGACCCTCTTCGACAATAGCTGTGTAGAAGCCCCAGGAGAAGCCTTGTCCTCTTCTGCTGCCTTCTGCTGTGTTTCCCTGGGGAACGATCCAGGCCAGGCAGTTAATGTGGAGTGACATGGGCACATGCTATTCCCCTTCAGTCTCCACCTCCTCCATGGGATGCACTTGAAAGGATAAAGGAGATTCAGGCTGAACAAATGCCTTACCCGCCCAAACACTCTTCTTTCTCTACATTAAAGTGTATCCCACAAGAACTGGTGTAGTGTAACATAACCCATCTCTGGCTGAGCTTCCCTGTCCTGCCTTTGAGAGCGCTCTGGCTGGCCTCTAGGACCTGGGCAGTGCTTGCTCTCTGTCTCCAAATAACCCACAACGCCTCTTTGGACAAGCCCGTTCCTCACCTAGGCTAAATAATTTCTTACAGTATTTAAAGGTTTACAAGTAACAACGATGAGCCTTGAAGAGAATGACTGTTTGACCTTGCTTTGGGCTATTGTCTCCCCTCCCGTTGCTATCACAGATTTGGTGACCTGATGTCAAGTTTTGCCTACCTGCTTGTAGAGCCAAACCTTTCCTCAAGGGCAGGAGGATCAGCCTGCCTCTGTGGACATCTGAGACATCCATCCTTGGTTTGCAGTGTGCTCACTGGGGGTTTCGAAGGCTGAAGGCTCACAAAACCCTGAGCAGACAGTCACTGCGGCAGCAGACAAGGAGTTTTCTGGCAGATCAAAGGCTAGGAGCCCTTCAGTTTCCCATGCAGCCCCTTTGTCAGCCAGTTTATTTTGCCTTTGTCTTTGTCGACCTGTACTTGGGGACGCTAATTCGATTTTCCATTGAGAGGTGCGGATATCTATATTATTTTCCTAAAACTCCAGAGAATAATATAAATTTCTTTTTATTGCTTCCAGCCATGTTATTTAAAGTAATTAACCTTAATTTATAAATTTTTATATCAAACTGCCTTTTAACTTTTAGAACTGGCAGGAGAAGTCCATTTCCCAGGGCTCCTAATAGTTCTCCATTTAATCAAAATTCATCCATCAGATTCCAGTGTTAAATCATCTTTTAATTGGGAGTTACATTCTGGTTAATAGTTTTATAATTCGCCGCCTCTAATAGTTTTTACCACAGGGATCTACTCCATTTTTTCTCACTCTATTATTCCTGGTGTTCAGCAGGGACATTTTAAAAACGTTCACTTCCCCTGCCTGTTCTTTGTGATCTCATTAATTCTTGATAGCAAGTTCCCTTTCTCCTCATTACTGGAGCATAACTACCTTTATCACTAGGTGAAACCTTCCTCATTTCTACAAGTGCTCTTCAATTTCTTTAATTTGTTTTTGCCTCTTAAAAAAAATAACAATCTGTGATTTCTTTCAGCAAATAGGATGATATGTACTGTGCATGGGCTCGGCACTCGACACTGTTGACATTTCAGACTGGAGGGTTTTGGGGCAAGAACTTTGGTGAACTTTGTGTTTCTCACAGCGGGACCCTGACATCGATCAGGTTTTCTGGGAGATATTTCCAATTAAAAATATAAACTACTAATACGTGTGTGATAAGGAAACAATCCAGGAGTCATAAAGAGGGATTGATTGACAGGAATGGCAAATCTTTTTGGAGGGGATCATTTGATGTGAACCTGTGTGCCTTTTGCATAGTGTGTGCTGTTAACTGCTCCTGAAGTTCACCAGCACGGAGAGGAGCAGAATCAGCCCTCGGCACTGCTTAATACCAAATGCTGGCTTACTTGCAGATGAACTCTGCAGTGTAGCACTTAATTGTCAGACATGCCACATGCAAATGGCCTCGCTCGATGCAGCGAAGCAGTTAGGGCAGTGTTACATTAGCTTGGTATCCTCCCAAAACAATAAAAGGAGCCCAAGGAGAAGTAAATAACGTTGTATATGAGGTAGTAAAGCCAAGCTTGTCGTTTTTCAAAAAATGCCTAGAATTAGCGTAAAATTAAATTTGAAACCTTAAACCTCCAAGGGCTGATTCTCAATTTGCAGATCCACAAAACCTCTGCAAATTACCCTACCAATCCTACTGACAGTCTTATAGGAATATGTTATATTGACTACCCGAAGTCAGCCTCTGCAGAGAACAGCATGCTGTCAAGTGCCATTGGGAAGAGTAAGGGAAAACAATCTCCCAGGGTTTATATCTCAGTCCCTTGAAGAGTCCTGTAGAATCATTTCATATATAACTTCCTGTAAGAACAATAGGATGGACAAGTGTAAACAGAATTATTATACAATTATAGTGGCCCTCGGAATAACTATAACGCTGTCCACAGTAATTTTTATGTCTCCATAAACTACCGGCGCTGCAATATTCTTTTAGCCCTTCTTTCGCCCCACGCGGTAATGCAATAACTTTTTCTACTTAACGTATGCATCCGTGCAGTAATTTGATATGACAATGATTACGAAATACTCCAGCAGTTTTAATTGACTAGTGTTGAGATCATATCACCAGAAACAGACAAGATCTTATCTCGTGTATGACTTCCATCCCGCCTGACTCTTACAATATTTATGTTAATAAGGATCGCAGGCATTAGCCAAGTATTAAGTCCTCAGCTGTGGTAACTACATTTAGAAGCAAACAATAATTTCACAGACTGCTGGCCACCCTTTCCTTTGAGTGCAGTCGTGATAAAAAAATAAATATTTAGCTTTTTGCTAGGTACAAAATATATCTAAGGAGTTTTTATGCCTGGAACCTAGATTTCAGGATTTCTTATGAGAAATATTACAGTAATTCAGCAGTTAAAAAGTTACCAAGGCTTGATACTGTATCTGAAGAAATTACCATAGAAATCCAAACCAGTATTATGCCTCTGATGTGCATAGCAGGCATACTATTACCTCTGCTTTTGTTGCTGGTGCAGACGTTTACTGGGAGAGACCGTGCTGCCGATGAATGGTTGACAGAGGTCAAAGTATTTCTGAGTGAAACTGAAAGAGGTCTGGGACTTGGATCAAACAGCTGACAGCATCAACAATAGTGTGTTTACTCATCCTACATGCTGGAAAAATTAATTAAAAGTGTTTGTGAGATGGGTTGAGCCGCAGAGGCTGTGCATGCTTCTGGTAATGAGCACGTCTGTGGGTGGAGGAAGCATTGCCTTAGCAATAGATCTGTTGGCTGGATCATTGGGGTTTCTTTGGAGTGGGTGTTTAGCAAAAACGTGACTGAGTGTTCTGATGAGTCAAGGTAAGTCTCAGATAGAAGATTCCCCATGGATTTTGTTTTGTGCTTTCCACAGTGACATGGATGCCAGGTACAGACAGGGCCCCGTGGCCTCTGGGCATCTTGGTGCAGCCACACGGAGGAGATAACTTCTCAGAGGGGCATGGTCAATGACAACAAGTTTTACCCTTCCCTGTAACAAAACATCTGTGAATCAACCTGCATTTTGTAACTTCTAAGATTGTTAAAAAGTCCAAGACTGCAAGTCCTCTGAAACTTTTCTTAATTTTATAGTGTTATAAGTTATTCCCTGTTTGAAGTACTCATTCCAACAGCAAGTTGGCCATCCAAAAAACCATGCTGGATCACTCTGTATGTGCCCATTCTGTTAAGACTTCATGGGATCTCCGTGTGTACTCAAATGCTGTCCTGCAAAGAGATGAAGACATCAGGACACGCAAATCAAAGCGCATATAATTGTCCAGGTTTTAATTTTGACTGATGTGCACTCAGGGCTGGGTCCCTGCAGTACTTAACCTCCTCCTACTTTTGAGTCATTTTAATAACAGGGGAGAGTACTCTGTCCTTTTAGGTAGTAATGCTGAAACCTCTCAAAGGCTTTACAAACTCTTACGGAAAAATGATGCAGGATTTAATGAGCTGTAGTAACTCACAGACTTTTTGAACTTGCCTGTAAAGTTGTCATCTTAGAGAAAGAGCTTTACTCACCTCCATGTATGCATATGTGTGTAGAAATATAAACCTCTTTGTTCTTCCTTTGAGTGTTTCAGGTTTATTTCAAAGGGACATGACTGACTTTTTTTTTTCCCAAGTAACATTGCATGTATCTCATAGAGATGGGAATTTACGAGGATTTATCTAATTGTGATCACTGAGGACTTTGGCCTCATACTGCAAGTCCTGGTTGTTGGTCACGTGCAATCATAAGCCTCCCAGGAGTCTCTGAAAGTGTTGCTTTCTCTTTTACATCTACAGATGGGGAGACCTGGGTAAAGTTTCAATGTTCTGTATTTTTTCCCCTGTAAAACACTGACTGCTACATTATTACAGTCTTTGTCTTCACCTGAAGTGTTCAGTGCCGGGAGATGCAGGTCCCCAAAAAACAGCTCAATGTATCCTGTACTTTATCCTGTACTTCCCTCATATGAATAACCCTGCTCTGAAATCTGTGCTACAAAGCTTCTCCAGACCTGGGCCAACAGCCTAAGCACCTTTCAGACTCATGTCCCAAATTCAGATAAAATTTATCAGTGGTGCAAATTAAAGATTGGTTGGATATTAAAACCAGTGCCTCTCATTTTGTGAATCTATAGATACATACACACTTCTTATATTTGGCCACTTAAAATACTCATCAAGTATTTTAATTGTTACTTTTCACTAATGCATTTTTAAATGTGTTTCTCTCAAATCAGCCCAGTCTCCCCTTTCATGAATCCTTATCTCTGTCCTATGGGCATCTGTATCCCTGCCCTAATGTTCCACTGTACAAGTACTGAGCTGTTCATAACCCTAATCATACAAAACCAGATGATTCATTACTGAAGTGGATGAAAGAAGGCATTAAATATTGGCATAAAGGAGAAGAGATAAACTGGTACTGGAAGGTTCATCTCTATTAGCTGCAGTGTTTGGGGAAACCACAGAAATAAACCTAGGGTTATAAATATTGCCCCTGATCAGGAACCTGCGATGAAATCCAGGAGAATGAACTTCTGTGCCCTATTTAGGACAGTGGTCTGCCTGCACGGCTCTCACTCTGGAATCAGGGCTGGCTAGAGGTGGAATGTGCAGTGTGTCCTGGGTATAATAGTTGAGGATTTAGGCTCAGTGTTACACTGTTGTTAACTGTGGGCATTCACAGTCATGAAGTAAGTCAGGAAATGCTGAAAGCTAAAAGTCTTGTGGGCTCTTTGGAACTGCAGTGCAAACCTTAGAGATCTTAATCTGTTGGCTTTTTCTGTCAGGTAGGAGGATTAAGGACTTCTTTTTATTTTTTAAGGCAAAAGGCAGCTGAATTCACTGAACTTCAGGGGCTGAGGGCATAAGGAGAGGATCAGATCTTGTAAAACTTCTGATTAAACAAAAAAAAAAAAAAGGGAATAAACCTGCAGTGGAGAATAGCACTGCTGTAGAAGCACAGCAGTTTGGAGAGTGATAAATACCAGCAGTGTTTGCCACTGGGTCTTGGAGATGAGCTAGGGAACAATGGGTGGCCAGTAGCAAGTTATCATTTGGTGCACCTGCCCAGACCCTGAAGGTGAGCCCTAAAGGAGAGGCCAATGGGTGAGCAGGACAGCAGGTGCTGGGTGGGCAGGCAGGGAGGTCAGCTGCTCCCTGCAGCAAACCTGCCTGCACTTGGCAGGGCGAGTGGTGCCTGTGCTGGGCTGCTGCAGGCTCCTGAGGCACCACCTGCTTCTTGCCTGCCTTGGAAAGTGTGTGTAGAGCTGCTGCTTTGGCTTGGAGGCTTTGGTGTGAGACTTGTGTGTGCGGTTCATCGGCTGGGGAAGCTAAGGTAAGGTGTTACTGCTTTCTTCTCTGGGGTTGGGACATGGAGGTGGTGGGTGAGGATGCTGCTGGAGCAGTGTGGTGTCCATGGCGTGTGTAGCAGGCTTGCTGAATGGCTATGTTTAGCTTCTTCTACTTCTGCTTGGTGGAAAGTGGCTACTTAGAAGGTTTTGTAGGGCTCTGGTGTTTTGTTTCTCCTCCTCTGGCCTCTAGGGATGTGCCTGGAGGTGTGGGGGCTGGCAGCTTCTGCAGCAGAGTGGTCTCTGTCTCTAGGGTAGGGCCCAGGATCTCCTCTGGAGAGGAGTAGCAAGGTGAACTTCCCAGGTGAGAAGTCCCTAAGAGTTCAAAATAAACATGTGGGACATGGTTTTATTTCCAGCTATCGCTCAGGTGGTTTCTAAGCAGTGCTTCTCTGGAGCCCGTGTAGTAAAGTCCATGGAATGACTGCCCCTCAGACACGAATGAGATGTCCCTGGAGAGCCAGGGAATAGGGCGGTTGGGAAGAGTTTTGAGTATCCGCTCTCCCTGCTGATGTTGTGTTTAGCTGCGTGCTGGGGTGTAAGGCAGCTCTAAATTACAAGCGAACAAACACAGAGCCCTGTCGTTCCGCATCTCTCTGCTGCGTGGGCAGAAACTCATCTCGTAGCCTGTAACAAAACGCCTGGCTGGAGAGCCACCAGGGAGGCTGGCAAACCTCTCCTCCCGTGGAGACGCTGCCATTTAGTGAATCATTAAGGAATAATGCAGGGTGTATCACTCTCTCTGGTTCTCTCCACACACAAACAGAAAACATGCAACATGATCCTGTGTGTTTATTTGGGGTGAGGGATTGTGGCCTTCAGAACAAACACCAGCTATTCTTAAAGGAAGCCAAATGCTCTGTCTGCACTCCTCTGTCCCCCAGCTGACTGCTGTACCTTCTTCCAAAAAAGTGGCAGTGGAGGAGGGAACCCTTTCAGAACTAATTTACTTAAAATTTACGCTCCTTGATTTTGTGCCTCTTCTTCCCCCCCTCTAGTTTTGTAGCTATGATGCAGTATTGATCCAAAGATCTATAGGATCATACCGTGGCTCCAGGTGGGTGGCAGAATTGAGGCTAGGCTTCATTTCCATCTGAATGGTGCAGAAAATAATTCCACTTTCCAGCTTTTATTGCTCAGAACATTGCATTTCTCTCATTGCAGTGTATGGGAATTAGCTCTGGAGGAAAGAAATGATTTTTTTTTTCCTGATGTAGAGTGGAGCAGAAGGATTCAGGAAGAAGTAATGTAAGAAAGCCAGACGGCAAGCTCATTGCTGTTTGAATTAGGTGCAGCTGGATTGCTGTAATGAAATGGGACTTCTCATCCAGGGTTCAAGTGGTGTTTCTGTGGATGGATGGTCCCCAGACTGCAAATTCCTTGTCTGGCTGGGACGGCTTCCTGCAATAGTGCAGTGTGTTAAATATAGTAACAGTAGAGGAGCATGCAGTAGTTCAGCTTTGTTCTAGGTGTCATTGTGAGAGGATACATGACAGAAATCAGCAGGACTGCAGCAGGTAGATGTGCCTGCAGCTGGAAGATGCTTCTGACCAAGAAGGCACCCATGTGAAGATGCAGACACCTGGTGCTGCATACTCCAGATTCCTTTCATAGTACCTTACTAATGTGCAGAGAAAGGCCTTCACCACCGGGCTGGAGAGTAACAGATGATTAAGCTGCTTCTTGTTAAGTCTTGTGCTCGTTCTCCTTTCAGATCATCATCTTGGTGGCAGTGTGGTGAGTTGCCTGGCTCTCTTTTCCCCACCCTAAAGCAAAGACGTGTGGCTCAGTGGCTGAGGAGAGCAATTAGAATGCGACCCGTGTTGGACTTCTAACATGGACAATAGCTCATTCCATTTGCTGTGTGAATTTAGCAAATCAGAGAAGTAATTTCCCTGCAAGAGAAGTAGGCTGCCACCTGTTTGTGAACTTGGCAACCTCCAGTCACACCTGGTATTATATCCTGCTAGAAAAGTTTTCAACAGAGTTATTTTCTGCTAAAGGGGGATGAAAGGAGAAATTCAGTAGCATGCTGAGGAGATAGTGCTGTCTGTGCCCGGTTTCCAACCAGGAAAGAAAGAAACTGGGAAAAGTACTCCCAAAATCCAGTGGCGTACTCTGATAAATACAGCTCACAGATAATATCTTACAGTGTTAAGACTGGTTTAAGAAGCATGGATCCTGGGAACTCCTTGTCAGTGCCAATGGCTCAGGCAGGAGTGTGTGTGTGGGAAGTAAAAATAATCTACAAGGCTTTAGGTTAATTTATGAAGGCTCATGTAGCACTGTAACTGGCAAGATGCTAAATGTTTCTCGTATCGGAGACATGCTCTCGGGAGAATACCTGTCCTTATGAAGCATTTACTTCTAACACAGAATAGATGCTTCCGCTACCTGGTGTCACTTTAGTCATGACACTTTACATGATAGCAGTGGGATTTTCTTCCCCTTCCCTCCCTTCTCTGCTCTCACCCAGCTCATCCCACCATGGCTGCCCGGGCAGGTCTCTGGCGGTGCTGATGGCATCAGCACCCTGAGCAGAGCCTGCTTCAGCACTTCCAGATGAGCGTGTTTGAAATGCACTGAACCCCGAGCTGCAGGATTTGTGCTTTCTGTCAATGACAAGTGGAGCAAATATTGACAGTGCCTCTCAAAGACTCCAGTTACTATTGCTCTTGTTAATTCAGGGCAAAATTTATCCTTGTGCCAAAGAGCCGTGGTAAGACTGTGCTATTGAAGCAGCTGTGCTTCCCTGTCCCATTTTTTGTTGTGTGGGTAGCTTGGAGAATAAGGGACACACCTAAGAAAACCAAGGATGTGTTGTGGTCATCTGTGGGGCTTTTCGGCTTGTTTTCATTTTTTTTTATTCCCATGCTCTGCTTCCCTGTTTCTGACCTTGTGTTGGATCACTCGTGTGTGCAAAGGTATAGAATACATTTTGTTAATTGGGCTCTGCTCCCAGATAAATTATTTATTAAACCATTCTGTGGCCCAGTGGAAAAGCTCTCATTGCAGCAAGAGGCTGGGTGAGGGCAGTCCATGGGGCTTCTGCTGAGTTCCTGACCCTTTCCAAGTTCACCTTCTGGTTGAAGCCTGGCTCTGGCACTGTTGGAGTCACTGCCGGTGGCTTGTGGTGAACACAGAGAAGCTCTTCCTGCTTTGTGTGCCACCAGGCTTCCTCCTCACACTACTGTGTCCAAACCAGCTCGAGTTGGATTTCTAGTTTGGATTATGTGCAAACAAAATTATAGGGTTCTCTGCATCAATCCTTCTTGGATGCAAAATCCTGTGAAACTTTCAACGCATTTTTTTTTACTCTGGTTACTTCAAATTGAGGATTTTCCTTCATTTTCCTCCTGAAGCTAGCAAACTTCTGGGTGATGCTCTAAACATCTGTCTCTTTAAAAGACTCCTAGATTTAAAGAAGAAAAAAGTCTAAAAAAAAAAAACAGACATGGAAAAAACCTGGATTAAACTGTCACTCATTCACAATCTATCCAGGAAACTCATCCATGCCCCTACAGGTAGCTAGTTATCCCATCAGGAATTTCATATTCTTGTCTGAATCCTGGAACACAAATTGGTCCAGCGCAATGGGTCTGCCTTGATTAGGGTCTGCTGACACAGATGTCCCCAGCATGTGTTCCAAAAAGCCTGCTCAAATAACTGCTTCTTTCCCCAAAGGGATCAAAGGTTGAGATGATCTTTCCAGAGCTTTAGCCAGGCTATGCAAAGCGTCTGCAGAGTTTAATCCCCTAACCTTTCCTTTTTTTAAAGGGTGGTATAAATGGAGTTTAAGGGTTTATCCTCTCGCTTTATGGAAAACAGCTATTATTTGTAAAGAACCCCTGGAAAAGAAAGTGCAGCTTTGCCTTTATCTGAGAGGCAGTTGGGTTTTGGCTACTCTGTCAAGAATAAAGCCCAGAATACCTCTATACACTTGTGCAAATATCTAATGTTGACATCTTTTGCCAGCTGCTGTTGTGGCTTCCTTTTCCTTGATGAACAAAATCCTCTTGTGATGTGGCCTCTGAGCGCCATTATAATTAAAAGAATTAAAATTCAATTTGAGCTATTGTCGTTACACAATGCAAAGTTCAACACCACTGAAGGTTGATTTTATTGATTCTGTATTGGGTACTCCGTGGAAATAAGTTACCTTGACACAAACATGGTATTGGCAGTAGAAGGCACAAATGGTCCAGCTCCAGCCCTTGCTCACTTTCATTTTATTGCTAGCAGCACCTTTCACAAAGAGAAGTTGTGCCATTGTTTCTATTTTAAAGCATGTTTATTTCAAGATTGCTTCAGTCCTCAAATTATCTCCAGCTTAAATAACAATATAAGATTACAGCCTTGGCAGAAAAATATATGTATGAGAGTTAAATGCTACAAAGCTTGTTAAAATTGCAGCTGTCAGTGGCAGCGAGGGACCTTGCTTGCTCTTGTAGTTTGAGTGGTCGTCTTTCGCTCCTTTTCCCTTGCACCCTTCCTAGGCAGGCTTGCATAAATCTATTTTGTTTCTTTATTTTAAAGAGCAGGCTTAAGTAAAGCTTGTCTGAATTTCCCTAGTCTGTTTCATTAAGAAACAACCATCGCCATCAAATGTCTCTTTATTCAATGCAGTTATTTCCGAGAGACTGAATATTGACTTGAGATCAGCTCTTCTGAGTGCAAGATGTTTTTAAGCACTGATGAGAATTGTTCCTGTTCTCTGAAACTGCTCCTCTAAGCAGAGCAGCTGTAGTTCATGCTTGATGTATTAATGGTTCACTCAAACATGACAGCAGGCTGGACAGTAGAAAAGTTAAAATTGTGACAGGGAGACTGAGTATGAGAAGTGACGAAAACTTTCTGGAAGGTAGAGAGGCACTTGGACAGCAGTGTGGAAAAGCTCCATCTTTAGGGCCTTCTTTTCTAGTCTGTATATTGGTGTTCTCAGTCTGAGGGAGGCACATGTGTTTCTTTTTTCCCTGGAGTGCTTCTTTGCATCAGAGCTTCTGTGTTGTTGCAGTATAATTAACTGTAATAATTGCTGATTGAATGGAGGTGGGAAAGGATTGCTGGGCAGTTTTCTTGCCTATATGGGAGGCTCAATGTCCCTGTCTGTGTGCTGGGCTATGGATCAGGAGCAAGGAAGCATCTTCTAAGACTGAACCCCAACAGGAGAGCCGCCAGAAGATGTGGGCTGTGTGCTTGAATTTTCTCTTCTCCAAGTCTCGCCTTTCTGTGACACTGGCTTGCCAGGCCTGTAGTCATCTTGTGCAATGTTCAGCAAGTACATGATGGCAGTGAAACGTGTGGCTTAAATCTCCCCCTTGGTAGAAAATCTGGCTGGGGGATGCCCTTGTGGGAAGAGTAGAGGGCTGGATTACAAAGATGCTTGTGTCTGAGTTTTGCTGTAACACCGGTCCCTGTGCCTGCAGGCAGCCTTGTGCCAGCAAGGAGAGAGATGTGAGCGAGCCCTGGATTGCTCTCCAAGGCTCACGTGGATTTGGGAGCTACCCTGGGGCCGAGAAGCCATGCTGCCAAGTGTTCCTGGGATGCCACTAAGCAGGATGTAGGGCAGGGAACACAACAGCCTTTCCCTGTTAAGGTTGTGTTCAGCACTTCCCAAGCGGTGTCTTCAGGGGGAAGCAGCTGGTTGGGAAGGAAAAGGGTTGCTGGTTGTTTTGACAGAAGTAGCAAACTGCCTGGGAAGAGTTTATCTTCTATTATGTGACTGCTGCTCAGCTTATTGCTACCTCATTAGCAAGAAGTTACCTAATTAGCAAGGCAAGCTGTTAATTAAGTGTGTATTGCATTACTCAGCTTTAAAAATTCTTTTAGATGTTAAATATTTTAGTGATAAGGAGTTGCCACCAAACTGTTTTCTTTCTGTGTAAATTTCTTTCATCTGCCAGAATGGAACAAGTCACGAACTGCTGTAACCACCACAGAGTCAGGAAAACCACAGAGTTTCTGGTGATGGGCTTGGCAGTAATGAACACTAATAATTTTAAAAAAAATATAATGGAAAAGACTTGGTAAGGTTAATAAGATAGTAGAACCCCTGTGTATTGAATCAGTCTTGATAAGAGAACAAAAACTACATGTTTGCTAAAATAACTTTAAAAACAAATAACATTGACTTTCCACACCTAGTGGAGACCAAATTTTCACTTGCTTGCATGCCTGCTCTCCCGGCATGCTAGGACCTGTCACCGTTCCGGCTCTCACCAGGACAGTGTGACTTTGATTTTTGACTGCTGGGCAATCTTTTTCATCAGATGGAGCTGGATCGCAAGGTGGAAATTAGGTGTCCCTGCATCTTCCCACTCCTTCAGCTCACATGAAAATTTTGTGTTGAGGACATGTATCCACTTCCTACTGGCCCCACCGCATGAAGCTTTGATTAGCAATTATTTCTGAGATATTAAAAAAAAACCACAATAGAGGTTGCAGGGCTCTGAATTTTCCATTATGATTATTAAGGGAAAAGAAAGACTATGGTTACAACTCAATAGTTATTTCTCCGTGTCAGAATGTAAATGATTGGCATACGTGTGTGTGTGCTCATGCACCAAATACTTGTATGTGTTAACTGTGTCTTTGTTTGCACTGATTAGCTGGATTCTGAATTGTACTGATTTTCTTGTGGGGGCAGAATCAACTGCAGCAGACGGGACCAGATGTTTTGCTCTTGCTGCCTTAGCAACGTGTCTTCACCCTTGCCCTGCTCCTCCTTTCTAAATGCAACCAAGGACAGTAAAACTTTAGACTTAGCTTTATGGAAGAATGAAACCACTTCAGTCATTACAGAATGAGGCAGAGGAATCTCAGGTGAGGTGTGCAGCTTGTAGGGGGTCAGGGTACCCCACTTTGTGCAGCACCTGGCACTGGGAGGCCCAGAGGTCCTGAAACAAAGGTGAATATGTGACCTGTTCTTCCAGACACTGATACAGCACATCAGCCTGGGGTCTTTAAAGCAGTAAGTGTCCAGTCTAGCTCTTTCATCAGGACTTTGGGTGAGGAAAAATAAATTTCCCAGTGCACGGTTTCTCTTGGGTTGAAATTAGAGGTGAAGAAATGCTTTGCGCTCATATCACTGATTGCACTATGGGTTAAAATCCTCATTTGATAGTCAATAAAGATAAATTACACACAAAAATAGCTCCTATTGCTGGAGTGAGCTGGCAGTTTGCAGAAGGGGGTATGTGGTATCTTAACGTGCAGTCAGTTGTAAAGGCTTGGGAAAAAAATTTTCAACTGCACATTATCTGAGGGAGCTTCCATATTTTACCATGACACCGACTCTGAGACTCATTTCCCTGGGTTAAGTAGTGTGGGGTGAAGTATCTGCCTCTCTCCTTCTCCCTATCCATCTGCTGCGGTATTCTGGGCATTTAACCTGGAGCGCCTGCTGATGTATGACCAAATCAGAGAAAAGAGGCCGCGCTGTTTAACCCTCTCCCTTTGTAGCTGCACTTAATGAATGTCACACAGGCCCACTATAGAAATGATGGAACATCCATTCTGGCAGCATGAACAGAGCCCACCGTGCAATGATATGGTGAAATATGCTGAAAATGTTCACAGGAGCCTGTGAACATAAACCCATGATTATTTTTTTCCCTTAAATCTCAATATTTTAGCTGGTTTCACCCCCCCATATAATAAAAGTGCAGTTCCAAGCAGCATCTACTTTTTTGAGGGGAAGAAAACCCTATTTTCTTTTTAATGTGGCTGTACTGAAATTGCTAACTTATGCTAACCAAAATGTAATTATGTTGTCCATGCAGGTCGTCTTGTCTTTCTAAAAAATGTCTTGTAAATAAGATTGCAGGTCTTAATGATTCTATCCAGTAGTTCCTGGGCTAAATTCTAGGGTGATAAAGTAGGGATATACCTTCTTTTGCGGAAAGTATTTCCATGCAGGTGCACACTGTCTGCTGGCCCAGTTCTTCTATTTTCACTTGTGGGGAGTCACAACTGGTTGTTGAGGACCTGTGCCTTTTGTAAGGGTCCTTGCTCAGCAAGTTACTGTTCAACATCTCAGAGGCAGGCATGGGTGAACCAGGAATGGAACAGGAGGATGTAGCTGTAAAGTAGCTCTTGTCCTGAAATGCAAGAGTCTGTCTCCATTCACCATTTCATGCATCTTCCTCCACTGAGCTGCCTTTTCCCCCTTCTGAGTGCAAACTGCATCTTGCTACTCCTCACCGCTAAGCTTTGCACCAGATCTCCTCTTCCCTTTGCACTTCACTTGTGTAATCTGGATTCAGCTGGAGGGAAAACGTAGTGAAACTTGCTCTTGGTTTGAGCAGCTGTACAAAACTTCTGCCACTTCAGTTTCCCTGAAGCACCATGATTCATCAGCCTAATTTAAAAATAAATAAATTAGTTGTCTCGCTTCAAAAAGGAAATATAAATTTTGAAAGCTGGTGGCTAATTACTTCTGTTAGACTCAGCTTCACGCTGGTAGCAAGTGTCTGTCAACTGTTCTGTCAAAGACTGCAGAAAGTACTGAAAATGTGCATTGGCTCCCTGCGTGTTCCTGGTAAAGAGGATGTTGTGTTCCAGTGATGATTTTCAAAGAATTCCTCCCCAAATAAGAACACCAGCACCCGTGGGTGTCTCTGAGTGCTCTCCTAGTTGACATACTCTTAATTAACAAAGACCTTGTTTATGCTGGAGGAGGGAGACCCAGAGAAGCTTGGATCTCAACCTTTGCTTCTCGGAGATAATCGGCAAACAGTGTGAATGTGTGTGAACACGACACAGGTAAATAAATAGCTGAAATACTATCCCTGGGACCTTCATTTCACCCATGCTATTGAATCATCTCATAACTGCTTGTTATTAACCAAGTGGCATAATTCCAACTTCCCCTTTGTTTACTAGAGACTTGCTGAAGAGCTAGTGCTGAATACTTAATTCTCAACCTTCTAACTACATGTATTTCTAGAAAGACCAAGCAGTGTTTAACTTGAAGATCTAGGGCTAGGCGGTGAGCAAGCTAGGTGTGAATCTCAGCTTTATTTTTAAAAGAACATCTCAGGTGTGTATTTTAACAGAGAAAAATGTTATGAACGTGATCCATTTAAATACAGGATGATAAAAAAACAAGGCACAACTCACAGGCTTCTCCTGCTGTCTGCAGGCAACTCTGCAAACTGTGGGGGATAACCCACCCTTTTCTCCAAGTGTGACTGCTGTAGAACAGCTGAGCAGGAGATGTGGCTGCGTGTGGCTGTCTTGCTCTGTGCAGGATTTCTTGCAGTAGTTTCCAGGCAATATTCTGGCTTGTGGAACGGAGGGAAGCGAGGTGATGCTTTGCATGAGCTGTCCTCATAGAAGGTTACACACACCTCTTTCCCCAGCCAGCCCCCAAAGTTAAGCATTTCTTACATGATAACTAGAGGCTTAAAAGTACGAGTGATTTCTTGTCTGCTGCTTGGGGCAAGAGCATCTGTGCTCTGGACATGAATCTGCTTATTTCTAGCTAGTAACTCAACTAAAAGAGATTATTTTCTTAATAGTTCTCCCCTTTTCTTCCCTCTCTTGCCTAATGTACACAATAAAGCAGGCTATTTCTGCTATAGGAAGAAAATGACTGATTTACTTTATCAAGTGGTGTGATGGAGCAGGCTGTGCTGTGAGCTTGTGGTGTTCCATGTTGGTTTATGGTGACTCCAAACACCTTCCTCCTTGCAGCTTCTGCTAGAGCTCAGACAAGGTGAAAGTGAGCTCTTAGTCATACATGCTGCTGTACATCTTGCTTCTGGAGCAGTGTGACAGGAGTGAAGCTCCTGATGGAGCAGGGTTCCTCACAATGCTCTACTGAAATGAGAAGAGAGTAGTGAAGGCATCTCAATAAATTAATTTAGATGTTCAAATGATGCTGTTAATCTGTTCTGTAAACAGGACCTTAACAAGCTGTACCTGCTTTCTGTTTTCAAATACTCTTCCCTGGCTGTCCATTTCCCTGGCTGAGAACCACCAACCTGATTAGCATATTAAATGAAGCAGAACCCAGTGCTTTCTCGGCACGTTGCTGCTTCCTTATGGTACAGAAGCAACTTCCAAATTACCACTTATAACCACCCTCCTAACCCAGAGTATCTGTAGTTTAAAGGACATTGGGTAGGACATGACAGGGTAGCCGCATCTCTCAGACTTTGGGTTCTTAGTCTTCAGAAAAGGGTTTTTTCTTTAAAAGTCCTTAACTTTTCTTTTTGAGTACCTCAGTGCTGCCTGTCCTCATCTCCCCATGCAGTCCTCATTGTACCCTCCTCTGACCTGGGTCTGCAGATGCTCAGGGACACACAGGCTGTCCTGAAGCCACTCGCCCACCACCCTCCCGACCCCGGGCAGGCTTGACAGAATGGGTGCCCCAAGATAAATAGGCACCTTCTGCACGCAGCTGAAAATCGAACGTCCCCGTGCTCATCTGGAGCTGAATAGATTGTCATGAGAGCCTGGGGACAAGGGGGGTGGGGGTTACTGGGGCAGTGCCGTGGTGTTTGGTCCTTGTGCAGCAGGCTGTGAGGACAGCATGGGCTATGGCGAGCCATGGGCCCGTGGCCTGCCTGGTGCTGGGGTTTGTGTCTGCAGCACCCAGCTGCAGCCAGGCACACGAGAGCCAGAGCCGCTGCGAGCGGCATATGGGGCCGTGGTGGTGCACGGGAGGGGGGCAAGAAGAGCTGGGGGGAGGGGAGAGGCATGCATATAAATCATTATTGGCGAACATCTCAGCTCTTGAGCCAGGCTGTCGCTTGCCGCTGCTCGTGGTGCAGCCCAGACATAAATCATAATTCCCCTACAATAGATCCTTTTGCAGCCGCCATCAGGAAAAGTGTGTTGGTTTTATCGATTTTTTGACACCGGGGCCCTGGCAACGGCCGCTCTGAATCATTATGAAATGAAACTGATTAGGAATTCATGGAATACTAAATAAACTTTACGAGCCCGTTGTAAGTTTTTTGATGCATGGGGAGCGGAAAATGAAAACTAATGATATAAAAATTACACAGCGTGCTGAGTATTATTATACTGCTATTGATTTGTTTCAAACTGTACATCAAAATCGAAGTGTGCTGGGTGTGCTTGGCTGCAAGGCTGATGCTCAAAAGCTTTTGAGGATTTTTTTTTTTATAATGCTGGCTCCAGCATTTTTTGCCAGCCAGGGGAGGTTGGTGGCACCGCGGAACGGCTGCAGGGCTCCCTGCACCTGCCTGTTCTCCACAGCCGCCCTCTGCATGGTTATCACTGACTTTATTTTCCTGTTTGCATGCGGGCTCTCAAGAGGCAAAAATATATTGACGAGGATTTTAGCCTAAGTGGATGACTCCCCGCACGCACTTCTGCTCTAGGGAATTTTACTTCTGTTCCTTAATAGCCAACATTGTGAGAGAAGCCCAAGACACTTGACAAACATTTATGCAAAACTGCACAAAGGGATCATTTGTTCTGCCACTAACTGCAGCCACCTCGGGAGTGAAGGATAACAGCTGGCTGTAACGCTGCCCATCGGTTTGCACCAGGACGGATAACTTACCATTTTTTAAACTTTTCTTTCCATAAATAGACAATTTGTAATGTGCTCATAATAGCCCCATCCAGACTTAAAATCAATGGAAATAATGAGTGGAATTGGTGTGATCCATTTGCTTCCTATTTATTGTTTTTTGACAGCAGAATTTAACAAAACTAAGTAAGGAAAAAAAGGTAAAAAGACCAGGATTGTTTTGGTGTAGCCTTCAGACAAACTGCTCAATAAGGGCAGGGGTGTGTATACTTAGATATATTGCTGGTATTGTCATTGCATGTTTTTGCTGAGATAAAAAGCATCCTCATGCTGCAGCTCGCTGTGCTGGGCCGGGGAGGTTTCTGTCCTGGCTAGAGCACTTTGTACCTTCCAGTGCTCCTGCAGCTTTCCCCAGCGTACCTAGCCTGGCCCAGGCCTGTGGGCAGGGTGCTGGAGGATGCTGCTGCAGCTCATTCCGTTAGGATTTTCCTTAGAAAATACAAACCTGCCCTTAAGTAACAAACTTGCTTCTTCCTGACATCTGTTCTGCTCGAGTTTCGCGTGTTGCAGAACCACGACGGGACATATGCTGTTGTGTTTAAGGCATGACTTGATAAAAGCTTTTTCCATTTGGGTCCAGAAATAATCTTGGATTTAGGAATCTCTCCTGGTGTAAATGGATTTGGCAGGTGATGGAAGCAAATAGGCTGTAACAGAGCAAGTCAGCTGCAGAATCAACCTTCCTTACCCCTGCGAAATCATCACCTACCCCTTCTGGCATGGGCACAGATTCCTTGGGTGCAAAGAGCTTCAGGTGTCCTCAGCTGTGGGCCAAATATTTGAGCTCTGCAGGATTTTGCAAAGTCGATGGTTTGGGGATTCTGGGAGTCTTGGTGAAAGCTGTGCTGAGGCTGCGAAGGCAATCCTGCATCTCATGGACACAGCTGGAGCAGGGCTTGGGGAGGTGGCTGATCCTTGGGGCTGTGCGGATCTCTGAAAGCAAAGCCGCTTGCAAGGGCAGGAGCTGTTTCTGTAACCATGTGAATGTACCGCCATGGCTGGGGGCAATGTCCACGGGCCTCAGCTCCCAGAGGGGAGACAGATGGGGTCTCCTGGGGTACGACTGCTGCTGTAGGATCATCTGGCAGCTTAGCTGTGCTCTAATGCAGGGGGCTTTTCGGAGGTAGGCCCCTGTGTCAGCTCTATTTCTAGCTACTAGTGCTGGTGATCATCTCTGGCCTAAGCATATTGCTTGTAAATGGAAATGTAATACTAGTGAGTAGGAAGAAAATCCAACGGAATCAAGGACAAGAGAGGAGGAGAAAATTTAAGCAACTGGAAATAAGCTGCTGATCCACAGAGGGCTAAGCTGCCATGTCCCTCAGCAGTCTCCTGAGACTGCACTTTTCCGTAAGTAAACCTCACACAGCTCCTCCTGTGTCACTGATGAACTTGGATGTCACTGCTCCTGGCTGTGTATTGAACACCAGTTTGTAAGCTATGATCTCCAGTTTGGGGGGTGTGAATCCACGTGGGCTGAAGGCACAAGATCCTTCACCTTACAAACAGGTCCTCTGGGGCTCCTTTCTATTCCCCAGCACACAGAGAGCTGAGCGTGCTGAGTATTAATGGGGAATGTTGTTATGCTCTGGGCCAGGAGGTCTTTGGCCAGGGAAGCTGTGTCTGTGCCATTGTGGTGTCAGCTGGCGTGCCACCCTCTTTGCCTCTCAGCTTAAGTGTGGACTGGATACAAGCTGTTACCTTCACATTTCCCTGAAAACTTTGCTCAATGAGTTTGAAAAGAAAGCTGGGGGATAACACTGAGCACTGCCTTGTTTCCATCAAGTAATGCTGCTTCTGGTCAGTGCCTGAGCAGTACAGCTAGGTATAAAAAAATACACTGCCTTCATTTCAGCCACTGTATATTCATATACCATGTATTGAAGTGCAGACAGCTTTAGTGTTTTCCACTAGACTGGAAGATGTGTTTAGCTGTGTCATAGACCTTGTGCAGCTCACAGCTAAGTGTGATGCCAGGTTAGCTCAAGGAATAGCAACTCGTGTCTGCGGGGAGAAGGATCTCGATCCTCTCCCTCCCAAGTCCTGGCCAGTTCCAGCTTGCCACGGCCTCCCATAAATTCCTTGGCAGCTGTGGACTTGTTACAATAATCTATGTATATTTAGACATTTCCTGATTTAAACAGGGAATCATCTTAAATGAAGCCAGTTTTGGTTTTCCTTCCATGCCACATACAATAGCCATGGCTGCTTTATACGGCTTGTCAGTGTGTGAGTGCGTGCGCCGGGGGTTTTCTCAGATATGTATATTGAATTTAGATTTGTGCTCTTAGTACCTTCACTCATTCATTCGGAGCCATATTGACTACATAAATTGAGTGTTACAAGTAAGAGAGAGTTTAGCCATTATTTTCTCAGTGATTTGATTTAATGGGCTGGGTGTTTTGGCCATTACTTCTGCCTTTTCATTTGCATGGATTCTTGCCTCTGCTGATTAGCATGTTTTTTATATTTGCCATTTAATTTTTTCCCCTCTTGGAAATCTGAATTTTTAATGATTAATTAAATGCCTGTATCTTTTTTGTCTCTTCCATGCACACACACGTATACATAGGGCTTATATATATATGCTACATATCGCTTTTTCCTCCCATCTCTGCTGGTTATACGGAGTTAAATGCAGCTGTCTGTTTGACAGGAATATTGTGTACTGTATGTGGAGTGATATACAGGTCAGTATATTACTGATGAATAAAAGTTTCCTCCTAAGGCAGCTGCTGCAGATTACTTAGTGCTTGACATGGCATGTCTTTGTGTCACTGTTACCGGGTGAAATTAAATCAGAACAGGAAAATATTAATTTAAAGTAGGGGATAGAGGCCGCTCACTTCCAATTACTCTCTACCCTGTCAGCTTTATATGGGCGCAAACAAGGAAGGAGGCTGGATTAATTGCTTTGGACTCTGCCCCACTACAGGCCCAATTACAGAAACATATTGGCTCCCAGCACTATTACATACACTGCTGTGCAGGAAATTGTGTGAAATTTTAACGGATTTCAGATGTAATAATAGAGAACACGATTCAGGACAGCATTAGCAGGCTGGGTGGAATCTTTACGGATGGGTTAAGGTTAAGCTGTTTGGGGGTCCTTTGTGTATTAAAGGATCATCTGGTTAACCCATGTACTGGGAGCTTTTGATACTGGCCTGGGAGCAAACAGAATAAAAACATTCATCCTCTGACAACAAGGAGCTAAATCCTCAGTCAGAATGAGGGCAGAAACATACAGCGTGAGGATGGAGAGCACAAGGCTTGCATGCAGGGAGATTCTGGTGCTGAAGAGGCAATGTGAAAACATCTTGCATGGCATTAAACACATTGATGTTTCCAGATATTCTTTAGGAACCATTTCTGGCTAATGTCTGCTTTTGTGAGACCCACCTGCAACACCCGGGTCCGAACTGAGAGCTATTGATGCAAAACAAACAACACTGACATTTTAAATGCAGATTGGGTTATTGTTTGTAAGCAGTTATAGGAATAGATTTCAATATTTTAATTTGTTTAGGTTTTTTGTTCCTCACTAAGCTAAGAATTGTCTGTTTCACGCTTTTCGCTGTGTTTACTCACGTGTTGAAGATGCTTGCCCATTTGTGTGTGCACATATGTGCTGTTCTGTCTCTTTCTTCTAAAAATATTTGGCTTGCTGTAGCTAGAACACAGGGCTTATTCCAAATACAGAGCAATTCTCAGTACTTCTGAATGTGCTGTGGAATGACTGTGCCTCTGCATTCGTGTGTATAGCATTGCACATTAGATGTAATTTTGGCATGAAAAATAGAAATGTTTTTTTTTCTAAGGTTAATTTTCTTTGCAAATAGTTTAGGAATCTCAGTTCCTCTATTTTAGGGTAATTTATCTGATGTGTATAGGTATCTTTGGGGGCAGTCGTTTTCCAAATATTTTCATTCTCATTTTTTTTTAATGAGCACTAGTTTAATAAGGGGTTGTATGCATTAAGTTAATTGCTAAAGGCCCGTCAGTGTTGGTTTTGTTTGTTCTGTCTCTTGTTTTTGTTCACTGTGTATCAATATCGGGCCTGTTTGCATCAGTAAGTTGGTGCTTTTTGGTTTCTTTGAGGCCAACTGGACAATTTGGCTATGGCACCAAAGCCTGATTTTTGTGAGTAACTTTATTACCTTTACCCATCTGAAAGCAGATGTGTCTGTCCCTTGTATGGTCTGGACAGTTTGCAATGGGTCCGCTCTCTGCTCTGTGAAAGGACAATAACAGAACTTGCACATGGACATCTGGGGGGCAAATCTAGAAGATCCAGTGCACTGCGAGTCTTGTGAATGCTGGCAGGTGGATGTGCCAGGTGGACACTTTGGAAGGCAAATAGGAGATCTGACCCACAGCTGTGGAATAGGAGGGGGGTGGCTTTCTAATACACTTAAGGTGCTGTGGACCAGTCCAATGGAGAAGTGAGGAACTAAGAAAAAGCTGTTGACTCTGCTGCTTCCTGCTCAGACAAAGCCGCTGAAGCTGTTCAGTAGCTGCACCTTTGATCTGCTGCCCACCAAGTGCTTTGCAGATTAGGTTTCACAACAGCCCTGTTCTGTGGAGTGAGAGCAAACTGTGAGTTTAGCAAGTGTCTACCAAGCTTCCTTGTCAGTCCCGGAACAACCTTTGAAATCTTTCAAACTGTGTGATCTCCATCACTTCTGCTTGTGGAGTCCTGTCCCCCTCGGTGGGAGCACCATGGCATAGTGAGAGCTGAGGCTGGAGGCAGCCTATAACCCAGGATGGGAGCTATTCCCTTCGTTCCATCCTTGCGCATAAATGACAGCCTATGCTGCTGACAGGGACACAAAGTGTGGCAATAGAGGTGGTGATTCAGGGTGTCAGGAGGAATGCATAAATAGCTGTCTAAAGAATCCAGGACAGTAGAAGCAAAGTAAATTCTGAGCAGGAGTGGCTATTGAACAGCAAGATCTTTGCTATTTTAGTCTATTTGTCTGTCTGATGAACATCTATTTAGCTCCTGGATGATTGTTTGGAGGGAAGCTGCACCTCCAGCCCCAGCCCTTGCCTCCCTCTGGCTCTGCTCCCTGTCTGGAGAGCCAGTGGGATTGCAGAAACCTCGGAAGTGTCACTTTTGTATTTGCAGTTTGTGCTGGTTTTAAACCAGGAGGGAGTGTAGCACTGAATTTATGATGTTTGGTTTGGGAAATGTATTTTTGTTCCCTTTAACTGATTGTCTTGTAACCATGTCTGTTAGGAGTGGAGAGCAATGTATCTAGATCTCAGGAGAGTCACATGCAGCATCTTATTCATGAGCAGATGACAGTGTGAAAAGTCTTTTGGCATTGAAGGCACGCTGCTATGGCGAACTGGGGAGGAGGGAGATGCAGGGTAGGCTGAAGCAGTCCAACTTGGCCTGAATGGTGTGTCTTCTTGGTAGAGCAGGGGAGAATGCTGGAGGTGCTAGTGCCAACAGTCTGGAGTCTGCCAAGGGTAGATCTTGCTGCTGGTATTGTCTGTCTCAACCTGAGAAGTGGTATTGACCTTAAAACCTTTGGTATTGACCTAATCTGGTAGGACTATGCAGGGTTTTTAGGTGGTGCTTCCAGCAGATCAGTAGCTCCACAGCAGTCCACCAGAACACAGGTTTTAAACTGACTGATGGAAGAGTTTCCTTCTCTGACAGAGCGTGTAGGATGTCTTCTGGCAGGTCAGTAGGGTCTGAGAGCTTTCCCCTCACATTGTAGACCACCTCTGCCTTTCTGACCCAATGTGCTGAAGTGATCTGAATGCAGGTCCCAGTTGCTCTTGAAACCATGCCACTGAAAAGGAAAAGCAAGAAGAAAAGGTGCAGATCACAGCATGTGAAGGGATGCTGAATTACAAGGAAGAGGGACCACTCGACACCAGTGAGTTGCCTTCCATCTACCTCACCTGTAGTCACCAGGAACCTGATACACAGCCTCTTTAAGCAGAAGCCACTTTGCTGATTACAGGGAACAATGATAAGGTCCTTGAAACTTTATTTCTAGGAGCTCGGCAGAATTAGCTGTTGGTTTTGGGGGAAAAAAAACAACAACCAAACAAAATCAGTGTTGTCCTTAAAGCACGTGAGAAATTTACCACTGGTCTTTTGAGCAGGAACACTTGGAAGGGTTCCCGTGGAACTGCAATGGCACAGAGGGGGTTAATACTCTGCTTTGTTGATTTTTGACTAGGGCCCATGGTTTTACTACAGCAGTAAAGTCACTTTCCTTTTATGTTTAAAAGCCAGCAAGGAAAAAGTGCAATTACAAAGACAACTAAAATCTTCACTGGTACTCAACAAGGTAATCAGTTCAATTGATTTTTTTTTTCTACCCAGAAAAGTATTTAAAGTTAAATTCCATGTGTGATTTTTATACAGGAAAAAAATATTTGTTCTCTGAAATGCTTCCTGGTTTCAAAAATGCTCTATTTTATTTGCCCTATAAATGCAAGCTTATAAAATGTGATAAGGGATCTTTCCCTTCTCCCCGCACAGACGAGACCCGAGGAAGCTCACTGCTATTCCTGCATGGCTGCCAATTGCACAGACAGATATCACTCCATTAGTCATTAGCATCTAAATCATTCCACTTCTCATTCAGGTTTACTGGGCTGTGATGGCTACTGGATGCATAGGACACCTGAGCCAGGTCTTTTGTACAAGGTCTCATGGAGCAATTGATTGTAAAAAGACAGCAGGAGAGCAAACCACTGGTTTCTGTGCCTTCTGAACAGGGAGGATGGGCTGTGCTACCATGGGCTTTCTCTGTGAATTCTTAGGGTTTTTTTCTTGATATATTGTACAAGGGTTGAGTTTGTGCTGTGCTCAGTGGTACAACACCCTGCTGCTGAAACTGTAGGGATTTTGAAAAAAAACCAAACAACAACCCACACTTAATTTTCAAGGGTGCTTGGGATCTCTTTTAGTGGAGTGTGTGAGCATCTCCTCACTGTTTTTCCTGGAGTAGCAGGGGAATGGAGCTAAAGGAGCTCCACAGCAGAGCAGCTCCATAAGAGGTCTGTTCTTGGGGTGTTACAGTTAACGTTAAACTTGTTCTTTGTAGGAGCAAAGTCATATTTACGTGGACCAGACTTGAAAATCAAGTATGAATGATTCAGCAGCTGCTCTAGTGTAGGCTAATGTATGAATGTGGCTTTAAAAAGCACTGGAGCTTATCTCATGTTATAACATAAGCTTATTTTATGTTATGGGTTGGAGTACAATGCTAGGCAGACATCTTCTAAGTGCAAATCTGGCTCCTATAGGACTGTCCCCTTTGGGAAGCACTGAGACCTCTGGAGCATCTGGACTGGGCAGTGCCCGAGATGCCTGGTCCCGATGGCTTTGACAACAAATGCATCTTTGCTTAGGGGCTGGAAGGTGCCTTTCATGTTGAGGTCTACGAAAACCCACACAACTCTTCTGTAGCTTACAAGGCAGGGAGAAAAGGAAATGAAAGTGGAAAGCAGTCTGAGCTGTGATACAGCCCTTGCTGTCAAGGGATTGGGTAAAATCCAAGAGGAGAGAAAGAAATGCCCACCACGGGTTTGGTTTGACTTTCTGGTTTTTAAAGGAAGTGGCTGACTTTCCATGAATGTGCTGATGTGGGACTTAACCCTTCAGTGCCCAGGTGCCGTTCCTTCGCTTGCAAACCCTGAATTACAAGCAAACTCACATAAATTTCTGGCCACAGTATCCTTTCCAAGCCCTCAGGCTAGAGGGATCTTTAGTCACTTTGGATTGGACTGGATTTGAAAATAGGTCCCTAAGGTGAAGGGCCAATATATCAAACCAGTAAATCATGTTTTATACCAACTCCTAATAATGAATGAAGTGCCATTTCATACAATACCTAAGTTAGGATTTTATTGATTAACTCTCATCTTGGTGTTCCACCCAAATCTAAGATATATTGCCTGCTGTAATTTTTACATTAGCTGTCAAATTCATCTTGTCTTCCCAGGGTTATGATGTGTACAGAGCAGACAATAAACAACAGCACAGTTTCAGTGTTTATCTAATGAATATACACAGGCCAGAAAGATTAATAATGATTTGATAGGCAGAGCCAAGAGGCAGGAAATATCCCTGTTCGGGGCCAGAGCTGGGGACCGTGATTTCAAATTAACACGAGGGCTGGAGGAGGAAGCACACTTGTCTCACCCCACGCCTCCCTCCTCCCTCTGTCAGGCACTAATATATGACACGAGTCTCGAGGAAGCAAAGATGATGATTTTTTGTGCATACCGCGAAGGAGCAATGACAACAGGAAAAAGGATGCAAGTAAACACTGAATTAATCCTCCCGAGTGATGTGCTGAGCCCAAGCTGCTGGTCCCGGGAGTCCGAATGAACCCATACCTGCTGCTGATGCTCTCCCCTGGCCTTCCTGCCCCATGGAAATAATTATTTTGAGGATCTCATCTCCCGGTGTCCTACAGCTACCTTTGGCTTTCCCATAGCCCCCGAGGCTTCACCCGCAGGCAGAGGTCGCAGCCGCTTGTAACGGGAGAGGGAGCCCTTACCCCGGGCATGGCTCCGGCCACCGCTGTCCCCAGAGCCTGGGGCCACCCCTTCTCCTGCGGACAGCACGAGGCTTTGCCTCTGGGGCTGGATGGGGAAAGATGAGCTCCCTTGCTTGAAGCTCACAGGATTCACCCTTGCATCCCTCTGTGCTTTGGTCCTCCAGTCTGTAAAGCGCCGAGATTTGTGGCTCTCCAGGAGAGGGGCGGAGGAGGTTTGATCTATGTTTGCCGAAGCACTGTGAAGTGCTGGGATAAAAGGCACTGTGGAATGCACAGGGCTTGTGCTTGTCTATTGAGCACAACCTCGGCCCGCACGCTTCCATCCCTGCGAGGTGTCCGAAGGTGGCGGCTCAGGGCTGTGGAGCAGAGGTTTATCTGCCTGCTGTCCACAGCTTGAGCTCGCCCCGGGAGGGGGGAGATGCTGCAGGGTTTTGTTAGGTAAATATGTGCTGTTCTGGGTCTGCTTGGAATATAATGAGCATCAAAGAAAGGAGCGATGTGCTGAGAGGGGGGCTTGGGGGAAGCAAAGCTGCTGCTCCCAGTGTGTGTGCTGAGTCAGGCTGACCTTACCAGGGTCTGGAGGCAGGTGGCTCAGAGCTGCTAGCCACTCGCTGTTCCTGGTAGCCACAGCACATACTGGCTGCTCCCGGCTTGGCAGCTGGTCCCTCCGTCATCATCCTGACCTAGCACTGCCTTTGCCAGTTGTATACTCTGCTGCAGTTTGAATTGTGAGCTCCTCAGGGCGAGGACCTTTTCCCACGTCATTGTTTTCCTGCAGCAGGAGAAACAGCAGAGCTGGAGTTTGCTGTGATGTTATGCAGGTGACTTTTTTTCCAAGCTTCCCGTGCCCTTTAGTTCTGCAACCAGTTTTGGTGCATGTTGGACATCTCACCTGTATATCCCAATTCCTCTGTCATCTAAACAAGCAGTCAGATCATAACCTGTTGAAAAATCTACTTAGAAGAGAGTAACGAAGCCTCAAAACAAATTGTCTCTCTGTCTGCTTTCTTCCCTTTCTTCCCCTTTGGTCAATGTTTGTTTGCATTTTTCTTTTATACATCCCAGCATGAAACAGTAACACATTACAGCACAAAGCAATACACCACTTATCTAATCTTGAATATAATATGGGATAGACGCTTTGTACGGAAGCGGGCTGCGACAGAATACATGCAGCAGGAGCTGGCTGGGGAAGGACAATAGATTGCTGCAGATATGGATTGAGTTAGACAACTGAACCAATTATACTATTCCGGAGACTTCAATGAGATCGGAGAGCATTTCCTGAGCTTTGGTAGAAGTAATCAGCATTCCTATTCATCTCGCCCCATCCTGCCTGCCAGGCGCAGCGCTGTGCGGAATGGAGCTCCTTGCCCCTCGTGGCCCTCGAACGATTCCCTGGCACGCTTTGCTGGAGTGGCCTCTCATATTTTACTCTTTGTCCTGGTCAGAATTTAAAAATCACTGGGGTTTTTTCCCCCTGTTTAAGTGTGTGTAGTTGTGTTACTTGGATGAGTAATATTTTTGAGTCTTCCATTTAAATGTTGTTTGATTCTGTCTGGGAGGGGCTGGTTTTTCACCTCCACAATGGCTGCGTTTCCACAGCTGATGAGGGCACTCTTGCAAGTCTAAACTGAAGCTGGTGGATCCATTACAAAGTGCTTTGTGACACTTTGGGTGAGAGGAAGTAGAATGACCCATGCTATTTCTTTTTAGTGCCATTTAAGTTGTAAAACCAGCCAGCCAACTCTCTTCCAAATGTTGGTTGCCGAGATTGACTACACTCATGAAGATAACAGATGGGAAGTGCTTTTCTCTTAAGAAGTCCAGAGCTGTCCTAAATCAGCTGGGGACTGCTGTGCGAATCTGGATGCTCAGCATCCCAGCCAGGGACATAAAGACACTGGGCAAAATGTCACTGGAGAAGTGTTGCCTTTTCTTTAGCAGTAACTCTGCTCCATAAATGCAATTGATCTCCTGAGAGAGGAGGGATTTCTTCAACAAATGCAAGCTTTGTGGGGAAAAATATATGAGCTATTGGGCTTCTGTTTCTTCTGTGTGTGCTCCATAGCCAAGGTCTCTGACAAGTGTCAGAGCAGCCCCAGGGGACCCAGGGATTGCTGTGTGTAGGGTTATGCACTCTACATCATGTTGCATGGTTGAATTAAAGTTGGTCCAAGCAGTTATCACAATGTAAACTTAGCAGTGAGGTTTTATTTTTTTTTTTGCCATTCATTCTGTTTTAGTAGGATGTTGTTGCTGTTATCAGATATCTATGCTCAATTGGGCATTTAAATCAACATGAGCAGGAAGTTCTGATTCAACCAGGTTTAAGTCTCGCTCTGGGTAAAGGAGCAACTTGGGCATCTTCCTCTAAAAAGATGGTTTTGCAGGAGGGGACAGGGGAAGAGTGTGTCATGGTGGGAGTTTTACAAGTGTCTAAAAACAGAAGCTTATAATGAAAGTGCTTTCTCAGCCATAACTGTAGTGTGCTGGCGTAATTGGAATGCTGAGTGGTGTGCTGGGTTTAGGAAGGTAATAAGAACTGCAATCAGTATTAAATAAAATGTATCTTCCTTTAGGGGAAATAAATGTATATTAAATCAAATATTCATGAATTCAAGTTAGTCTTCATACATTACACAAACAGTTTTTCAAAAATGCAGCTATCTGAAAGGCCTGCTTTGATGGGTGTGAAGGAGAGGGATGTGTTCCCAGCACGTGTGTGGGCAGGGGAGGAAAGGGCTTGGCCTGGCTCCACCTGATCAGGCAAAGCTGTCTGGGCTCCAGTGAGGTCTTGCCTGGACAAAGTGTTTGAGAAAGCAATCTGAATTGTGCAGAAGCAATAAAAGAAGTGAAACGGCCTCTTCCTAATATTTATCATCACTAGCAAAACCTGGACACCCCCATGAGCCTTCCAAGAATAGAAGCCTGCAAGGAGAGTTAGGCCAGTGGTGAGTTGCAGTGGTGTTTCAGTAAATGCTCTGCTAATGAGGGGAGGACCTCTGCTCTGGCAGTGACTGGAGGATTCACTGGCAGGTTTTTTAAGGAGTGCAAACTCCTGGTTTCCTGTCAGCCCTAGCACACAGCAGAGGGACAGGAGAACCCCTGCAGAAGAGGCAGAACAGAGCCGTTCCCTGCCCTGCCAGCCCCTGGGCAAGCTGTGGGCTAGCGTGGTGATGCAGAAAAAAGGTGAAATATGTCAGCTTGGTACCAGCTCCGAGTGTGGATAACACACACGTGTGAGAGCTTAAACTCCATAGGGGCAGGACAGTTTCCTGCTTCTCGCCTGGAAGGAATCCTCTGTGCCCCCGTGGTACAGAGCCCTGCCTGGCTATGAGAAATGCATTCCTTGTTTGTGCCAAGGGCTCGCTAAGCTTCTCAGCCTTTGTCCCAGTTTCCATACGGTGTGATGCCAATCTAGCGAGGAGTTGGGGGGGTTTAAGGTGATTTCACTTAATCACTCTCAAGTTGGGCTGTATTTGTTAGCTGACACCTATGTATTTTGGAGACAAGGTAGTAAAAGTTCAGGGCAGTAAAAGTATTGGCAGCTCTGTAGGTGTTTCCAGAGGAGTTTGTTAGTTTAATCAAACTGGTCTTATTTGGAGTTGTCAGCAAAATCCTGTGCAGTTTATGAAATGTCAGTTCTTTTATCCAACAGCTACAATCAATTTGCTGTTTGATAAAATAAGGCAACACCTCAGAGTCCCATCCTTATCCCTGCCTTTATAAACAGAGGGGCAGAGAGGCATGGGGACCATTCTGTTACCTTCCTGGGGTGACAAGGGCTTCATTCTTGAAGACTTCCAAAAGAGCTGCACACAGCTGTGGAGAGAGGGCTAATTCGTGTCATTTGCTGAAACCACTAGGCTCCTCTTCCCTGCTTGGGGAATTATTGATTTTATCAGTCTGCGACCTTACATGTGTCACTGTCTTGTGCATGCTGGCCTGTAGGAAGTGCTATCTACTGATTCACAGCCGAAGAATAATCTTATTTTATTTGTGATTACTTTCCCATTTTTGGCTCATCTGCCACGTGCCCTTGTTCTTTCTGTCAGGCTTAAATCTTCAGGAAAAATGCACACAATGATATGAAAAACCCAAACGAAAGGTACCCTCATCCCTGCCACCTGTCTCCATGCTGCTGCAACCCAAATACTTCTATTTCTCTCTGTGCAGGAGGAATGTTACTCTGTAAAGACTCATCACTGTCCCATTGATTTCATTGTCTGGGTGTCTTCAAGAGTGACACATTTTCTTGGATCTCTGTAAGTTGGGAAGTGGAGAATGTGATCACAGATACCAATACACGAGTGTGTAACCCTATTGAAATGCTATCAGGCTGGGGGAAGCGGACTGGGGGTTGCTGCATGTTATTGTGCAGCATCTCTGCCAAAAACTCAGCCCTTGCTGTCAGAAGTGGGAGATGAGCAGAGACGCAGTTATGGAGGAGGGGTGGTCAGAGGGAGAAAATATATGGAGCATCTACTAGATCTTGCATGGTACATTAATTGTCTGTAGCTTTTTCCTTTTCTTCTCAAAGCAAAATTAATTATGGGGAGGTGATGTTCCTTTAATGGACATCATTTAATTTAAAAAATGGACAAGTATGCTACCATTAGGTCTCTCACTTAATGTAGTGTATTTTCTTAAGCTAAATTTGGTTATTGTTACATTGTGGAGGTGAAGAGAATTCCCCCTTTTCTCGGATCCGAGAGGGGAGAGCATCTTGGCTGCCGAGCTTCGCTTACAAACAGAGCCCAATCTCTCTTTGCCTGTGGGGGACACTGCTTGACCGCTTATTGCATATTTGATCAGTTTATTTCTGGATCTGAGAGTCTCCGATGGGTGTCAAGGTGACAGTCGGGTTCAGATTAATTGGCACGGGAAAGAACGGAGAGGCGGGGGCCGTGCAGCACTGGGCTGCCAGTTTTGAATGATTTCCCCCCCTTCTTCTTAAAGTACACAAAGGTGCAGCAGCACTTGCTGAGAAGTGCTCGTAGGTTGACAAGAGCTTAATAACATCACTGGTGAAGAGTGTTTTTGTTTTTGTCCAGCACTAGTGAAAATAAGCTCATATACAAACCACCCCTGCTCCTCTTTCCACTGCCACTCTTTATCAGCACAGAACAATATGAGCAGCGTCGCTGCGGTGACGAGCTCCGCCAGCTCGGAGGGATGCACGGCATCGCTGCACCGGGGCCATCCTGTTTCCCTCAGCACCCCCGTTAGCAAAGGGTACAGAAATGAAGTGCTTCAAAAATGACATCAAGTAATGGTAACAAGAATGAGAAGTGCAGGTTCCAATTAAAAATACAAGCAGTGGATTTGTAAATGTGAGTGTCCGCTGGCAGTCACTTCGGTTTCAGTTGTGCTTTGCTGTCGTATTGAATCATGATTCTGGAAAGGCTGATCTCAACATTAGATAGTTGGTTCTGATTAAGAACTGTGCTCTTACACTTGTAAAATCAAATGGTCTGCTGAAGGTAGACAGCTTGCTTCAAACATGCTTTTAAATGAGATGGTCAAAATTAGGATTTTTTTCATATAAAGAAAGCAGCACATGAGGGACGAGGTCTTGGTTTTATTGTTTTTATTGCTTCTCTTTTTAAAGATCAAATACGGTGTTTCTGGTCTGATTTCTGGCTATTGGCACTGTATATGAAGTGTGATTCTTGGTACGTGGGTCACCTTGAAAATGCAGACTTTTTAGGAAAACTAGAACTTCAATTTCGATGGGTGAAATGGGGGCCCTTCCACAGAAACTGTTATGAAAGAAGAAATCAAAATCACTGTACTGAGCTGCTGCTGAGGGTTTTCAGCAATATACTTGAAGCCCAGGGAGGAGGATCTTGAATATGCAATACTCACTTCTCAGTGATGCTGCTGGGGCTCCTGAGCCTGTTGCAAGCCCGTTCTCACTCGCTGTAATGAGTTTGGGATCAGGCAGTTGCTTCCGTGCTGCCAGACCAAGCATCCTGATTTTCAGCTTTTTGTTCGTCTTTGCCATCAAGTGGAATGTTTGTAAATGAGCTGTTGGTGATACCTGAGTGACTGTATTTCACTTATTTATTTTTTTTAAGATTTTGGGGGGTTTAGCCTAATATATTGGTGCAATAATTTACACTCTTTATTTTATATAATGCACTTGCTGTGTGTTTTCTCCCACTGTCAAGTGGTTATTGTATTTGTCCGCTCCCTTTGCCATGTGGGGGGAGATGCAGTGTTTGTTAATATACAGGAGAGATGGCACTTCCCCATCTGTGCCATGATGTACTTTAGAAAGTCACCCGAGGTGAAAAGTGCTGTGTAAGGGTAGGATGTTATATGCCTGAAACAGTATCCGTGAGCAATGATGATCTCCAGCGCTCACCTCTGCAGGTCCGAGGTTCTGCCACCCAATCTCCCATGCTCAGATTAACTCGGTGTAGTATTAAACAAGTGCCCTGTGCAGAAGGCTTTCCCACTCTGGTGTGTGTGTTTTGAGCAGAGCAACGCTAGCTCCTACATACTAAAATGGGATTGTTTTAACCTAAAGAAAACTGTATTCTCTTCTTATTCCTTCATTCTCAAGATGTGTTTATACTCCAAAAATTCCCAGCCTAGTTTCCAGCAAAGATTACCTTTATTTTGAGCATTTTATTGACTCCTTCAATAGCACTTTCCTGTTCTTTGCTGTGATTGGAGGGCCCGACCATGGGGCAGCATAGCCTGGAGCCTCAGCACCCCCTTTGCTACCACCCCACATGGCACTGCTGGCCCAGGCAGGTCTCCCTTGGGTTGCAGTTAGGTTACTGGTGAGCAGCCTTGTGTGTGTTGAGGCTCCATGGCCTGTCTACTCGTGGAGCTTGAACTTGCCCCATCGTGCACGTGTATGTGGTTGGAGATTTAAGAAATGCAGGGCAAGATCTGTGTGAGGTGGAGCAGGAGGCAGCTCCAGGACCCTTCGTGCCTGCGTGGCTAGGAGATCGTTTTTGGTTTTTACACTCTGTGCTTTGTTTCTAGTGGTGGCTTGGGGAACACTTTGTTGAGCCGGCTGTGAGAGGCTCGGTTCTGCTCTTGGCATGCGTGCGGGGAACGGCCAGAGCTGATCCCGTCAGTGCAGTCGCCTGCCCGGCAGCAGAGTCCTCGGCGGAGCTCGGAGCAGTCGCTCGCGGTTCGGGCGGTCCCCGGGCAGCACCGTGTCCTTGGCCGGGCAGAGGCGCAGCGCCTGCCTACGGGGCAGGATGGGGAGGGTGCTGGTGCGGTGGCCCTGAGGATGGAGAGGGATGCTGGCTTCTGCCATCACCCATCACCTTCCCGGGAGCACCCAGCCCGCACCTCGGAGTGGCCGCGCAGCGCTGCCCCGGCTCCGCTCGCCTCTCCCCCGCTCCCATCCCTGACAACATCAGAGGGCGCTCTGTCATCTCTGCTGCTTTAACCGGGCTCATTGTGTTTTGGTGGCAGGGTGGAAGTTCCTTACGAGCAGGCAGGATGGCTCTGCTCTCAGCACTGCGGTTACTCGCCCCAGCCAGGCTCGTGTTCCGTGCTCAAGGGTTTGTCTCATTTTTGGAGACAGCAAATCTGTAGCATCGTGGCGAGGCTGCGGGCTGGGACTGTCCGAGCCGTTCGGAGCGGTGCCGTGTGCCCGGGCTCAGCCGGAGCGGTGTCGAGATCCCCTTGCAGCTCTGGATGGGGGGGGGAGAGGAACCCTCCAGCCCTTCTCATGCTCTGCTGAGAAAGCACATCCTGAAAATCACGTACTCACCTTGCCAGTGCTGCTGTGTGGGTGGTGCAGGATGAACTCTGTGCTCTCCGCTCGGATCAGAACCCTGTGGCTTCTCGGGAGCGAGCAGGTCCCGAGGGGCAGGAGCCGGGACCGGGGGCGCTGCGCCGGGCAGTGAATTCACCTCCAGCAACGCCTCCAGAGTGCAGCAATCTGTTCTGCCTTTAACGGTATACTTTTTAGTTACTGGAGGAGGTTAAGTAACTCTGTTGATCCATCCTGTTGTTAAGTGAAGGTAGCAGGGTGCCAACAATTAAAGAAGTAATTGTTCAATTGGTTCTGCAATAATACTCATTGATTCTTTGTTTAAAGTGATTCGCTTTTCAATCCTCTTGCATTTACAGACCTTGTTTCACCTGTGTCAAGGCAAGTTCAGAAAACCTAATTAACTGAGCTTTGTTTTTTATAATTATGTCCCTAAAATAATTCATAGGTGGTGTTAATAACCCCATTTAAAAATCTATTAAGCTTTGGGAAAAGTTGGACAGAATCCTCTGTGCTGATTTTTTTTTTCTTTTTTTTTTTTCCCCTCTTCCCTCCTCCTTTTCCCCTTGGAGATGTGGTGGTGCTTCCTTTTACAGCACACTAATTAAAAACGGTAGGATTATGGTGGGAAATAATATGCATGTGAGGTTATCATCCACAGGGCAAAAGGAGGCTGCTGCCTCCTTTCCCCTGCTTCGCTCCAAGGTACACTCTGCAGCTTCAGTGAGAGCTGGCAGAGTTCATTAAAGGACAGATTGCCTGTGCACGCTGCAAGGACCCTTGGCATTTGTGAGGCTGCAAGCCGGGTCCAGGAGGGAAACGACAGGAAGAGATAATCTGCGGAAAACGCTGGGTTTGGATCATCCGCTGCGAGTTCCAAAAGGCAGGTTTCCTTTTATGGAGACCCTCCCCAAAAGACTGTCTGCAGAGAAAGGATTTTTAGACACATAAAGCTTTGTCCCAGCCTGCTCCAGCCCCCCTGCCCTCCCCACCTGGCCATCCCAGGCCTCGTGACGGCTCTTCCTGGCACTGCCCGGGCTGTGCCGTGCCCGGCGGCAGCCAGCCCTTGCCCTGGGGAGCGTTTGTGCAGGCAGTCCCAGCTCACTCGCAGCGCTGCACCTGAACACACATTTAGACTCCTTTTAGCAGGAGCAAGGAACCAGCTGCCCCATTTTACACGAGCTGGTGACTGGGGAGAGGCTTCTGCTGTGTTATTTTCTTCCCTCCAGTGGAGCTCTCGCAGACCATTGCAGTAGGAGTTGTCCGTCCGTCTGTGCCGGTCGTGCGGGCTCCTCCGTGCCACTGGCACATTTAAGGGCTTTGCTGCCATCTGCGAGCGGGCTCTGCTCCCTTCGGCTGCTGTAGCGTAATGCAGGGAATCATGTGCTTTTTGGGATGCCAAGACTCTCTGGCATGGATCCTAGGAGGAATTTAAAGGAAGTGCTGCCTGGTAGCTAATGCACAGCCACGTGCCAGCTTCGGGCCCTGGTGCTGCTGGGGCTGGGACTGGAATGCTTTGTCCTGCCTCCTCCTAAGGAGATGTTTGTATGTGCATGATCACCATACCAGTGAGCCTGTGGGATCCCATGGGATGGGCTGTTTGCCTGCTTGGATGGTCAGCATGTGTGCAAAGGCTTCACCTTGGAGTGCGAGTCCTGGTGTTCCCACTGTGCTGGGGATGTCTAAATTCAGAAAGGAGACACAGCAGGAAGATCTCCCAGCTAAATCCAGCATTACCTGCAAGGTCTGCTCTGAGCATCCTCAGGGAAGGTTGCACACCGTTTTTTGCCTGACAGAGCTGAGATGATTGCTCAGAAGTCCAATATGACCTTCTCTGTGAGCTCTGAGGCATGTCATACATCCTGAGCAAGCTACAAGAACAGTATTTTTCCTCTACCACCACCACCACATTTTCTTCCTGAAAGTCAAAATGTAAATTTTTTTATTACACCTCATGAATGTGACAAAGTCCTACTTAAAAATGTAAAGACTCCCATCTTCACATGCACCATAAAGGCCTTTGCATTCCACATGAAGCCTCCAGACTGTTGATTTATTATCGAGCTACGATGGCTGGAGCAGGAGAGCAAAGTTAAATCTACAAAAGTGGCTGGTGTGACAAAATTAACAGTTGTCAGCAGCAAAGAGGGGAAGCAGCCGAAGGTGAATGTTAACACTCAGCAAACTGTGGCATGGGGAAGTGAAGTTGCCTTCACACTCCAGTTGCAAAAAGCGAGGAGCGGGGTGAGGAGGGATGCCCAGGAGCTGGAGCAGGAGGCAGTGGTGCTGGGGAGAGGCTGCAAGGGCAGCACAGCCCCCCTGGGGGGTCAATGAAATAAAAGGTGAAAAAGCACTGCCCTGTCAAACCCGCTGCTCCATGGCGTGGGGTTGTGTTCTTGGGAAGGGCTGATGCTGCACCGGGTGTCTTGGGCAGCGTTTCCATGGGTATGCAGGGTAACTGGGGCTTGGGCATGCATAGCTGGAGAACTTCAGGCTCGGACAAGGAGACGGTTCAGGAAGGAAAATAAAAGAAGCAATCCTGGTTTTCCAGTTTGAGCCCAGTGCCGAAGCTCCTGCTGTTATTTTCCTGAACCGACAGGAGGGGGCAGATGTCATACCTTGACAGTGCAGCTGAGATTTGGGGGATGAGGTTAGTTATGGGTTTATTTGTTATGAACTTCTGAATGGAGATCTTCTGAGTCTGCAATGTGCAGCACGGAAACCTGGAGCCCTCGTCTCACAAAAGGGCAGATTGTGTGCTTGGTGGGATTGTTTATAGTGGGCCAGGGTAAGCGCTTTGTGCGATGTTTGCTGTCACCTTCCAGACTTCAGGCACCTCTTTTCAACTTGACTTGCAATTTTTGTGGCTTTCTTATATACAAATGGCTGTGCCCTTCCAACAGGGCCCCTCTTTGGTTAATTGTGGTGTTGCTGGCAGGAATCAGCCCGCCTGGTATCTGGGAATTTTCCATGTGTTTTGCTTGAGCAGCTCTGATAAAAGGAATTACTTTCTAGGTGAATATTTTAGAACCAAATCAGCTGTCTTTCCAAACAGCACATCTTTAATTTATGAAACAAAACATGTCAAAACTTGGCTGACCAACCTTTGATTGGAAAGCATGGGTCACGGTTTGGGTGAAAAGCTCTTTGCCAAAGCAAGACACTTCCCTGCTAATACTGCATGGAAAAATGTTAATACAAGATTAATGATATTAGTGAAAACTGAATCATTAGAAGAAGCCTCTTCCTGCAAAATGCACAAATATAGCTGAATTCACAGATGCAGTAGGGTCTTCTGCACCAGGGATGTTTGTTGTCTCAGAAGAAGGTGGAATAGGCTTGTTCTTCAACGCCTGACATGTCACTGCATGCTGTGAAGTGCAAATAGAGGAAGAAAAATTAACACATAAAAGAAATGTACTCTTTCTGCAGGAAAATTAGCTAGCTAAAGCTGAGGGAACTGCCTTTTTTAATAATAAGGAAAGAAAATAGCAGAAAACAGCAGCAATATTTTCTTTTTTGCTTTGCTGAGAAAAAAATGAGCAAATTTTATATTGCAACTTGCAGTGCTCTGAGCTGGAGGAGATAAGGCTTTGCATGAGAAGGAAAAATACTTGCTAGAAATACATAAAGCTGGAACAACCCTGCAAGGCCTTTTGTGCTTACAGAGCTGTAATTCTCAAATGAGCACCGACTGCAAGGCATGTGCAGTCTAAGGAAGGAGGAAAGAGGAGGAGCTGAGTGCTGTTGCATTGCATGCATGGATTTCTGACTGGAGAAGCACGTCTGGCATCCCTGCAGCCTGCCTTCCCTTCTCCTCTCCTCTACCCACTTACACAGATGAAAAGGGGGTCTCAAACTGTTGCTCAATTGTGTAAACATATTGAGTGTAAAATAAAATCTAATTATTCTATTATGAGGCACTACAAGTACTTTAGCTTTACTGTGTGTCTATTTCTTGCCTTTGTTTTGTTTTTAAAAAGAATTTTGAAGGCTAGTTGACTTCCTGTCTCATCTCTTGATACTATTGGCCTGTATGGATTTGGTTGACTTCAGGGTGAGTTTGTGAGGTTGAGCAGGATTGGGGCTCTGAAGAGTAGAAGCTTGTCTGTAGCTTATGCCCCAAAAATATGGGTGAGGGAAAGAAACAGCACTTGCTTTGGCTTTGGTCAGCCAGGATTAGAAGCTGTCAGGCAGTGGAGCTGTGCCTAAGAAGCAGCAGGGGAGCTAACGTGGTTCGTTGACCTTGGTCTTTGAAAAACAAACACTGAAAGGCAATGTGGTACACATGTAAAAAAAAATATCAACTCACCTTATCCTCGTTACCATGAAAAATGGATTAGTATCTTCTGATCTCGTAGTACATTATGGGTTTGTTTTGTTCTGTGGCTGATCAAGCCCCCAGGCTGCACAGGAGCTGCAGTGTGAAGTTGATCCTTGCAAGCACAGACCAGAGACATGCACTGTGACCGAGTCAGGTGTCCTCACTGGGCCCTTCAGAATAACTGCAAGCAGTGCGAAACTCTCCATCTTGCACGTCCTAGTGCTGTAAAGGAGATGAGCAGAGCATGGTGCTAACCTTCCTCTGCCTGCCCTCTGGGAAGTGCTGGGAATGTATTAACTTCAAGAGGCACCAGATGTCCAGAGCCTCTGTGGCTGTGAGGTCCAAGGCTTTAAACTGTTAGCCATAAAATGCTTCTGCCATCACAGATCTGAGGATCTGAGTTCCCTATAAGCCTTCTCTCTAAGCCTGAAGTGTAGTTTATGCTGTAGACTAGCAAGACCTCTCTGTTTCCCTGCTCCCCACACCCTGATAACAACAGGACCACTGCCTCATCCTGGCCCCGACCTGATACCATGGCAGAAGCCTGGTCTTTGCAAGGCAAAGGGCACAAAGGGGCAAGGGAAGACTTGCTTGAGACCTCCTCCTGGCAGTCGCTTTTAATTGCAAATGGTGTGATTTTAAAAAAGGGGGAGGGAGAGCTCTCGCTTCAGGCTAGGGAGCAAGAGATTGAAAGCTTGCTGCTGTGGTCATCAGAGGTGAAGAATAAGTCATAAATGATCCAAGGGCAAAGGCCAAATATAGACTGATAGCTGCATTGTTCCCCGCAGCCTTGGGAAGGACCTTGGTGCTGCACCGTGCCTGAGGCACCCGTGGGCTTAACCCTTCGCTGCTCAGCGCTGCCAGCAGTGGATTCCAGCAGTGGATGCCCTGTGTTGTTGGGCTGGGTGTCGGTGTCCAGCCAGGCTGTTGGGTCGTAAATCTCTTGCAGAAGACCAAAGCCTGCTGAGCATTTCTGTGGGGACAGCAAGGAAAGTAGAAAGCTTTGTCTTCCTATTGCAGATACATGGGGTTGTGGGATTCAAACTGTCCTGTGAATATTTGTTCAAAAATGTCCTGTTGTGAATATCTTTTTGTCCTTTTCCCAGGCAAGTTAATGTATTTGCCTCAGTTTATCCTCTTAAAATGAGCACCATAAAGTTGAGAGCAAACCTTGTGGTAGATTCCTCGGAAGCTCAAATTCCTGCACTACAGGCTTTGCTTTTGGTCTAAGTGTTGGATGGTCTCGGGTCCCCAGTGTGACACTGTCTTGCCAAGGTGAGTCTCATCTCTTCACCTGGGGTACCTGTGAGCGAGGTGTTGCTCTGCTAGCAATGAAGTTAATTCCTATCTGCATGGGGGTTTTTGCTGTGGCAGTTCCATAGGGGGGGTTTCTTATGAGTTTTCACCCACTGATTTTTATGGACCAAAACCATCTCGTCATCAGTTTCACCCAAGTTTAGTGGAGGTGCCTGAGGGAAAGGGAATGCTTTAGCCCATTATCTTCTAGGAGAAGCAGGGACAGGATTTTCTCTGCTCATTCCGGGGCAGACTAGTGGCTGGCTTCTTGTATATTTAAAGATTAAAAAAAAAGCCCTTTATTTTTGATGGGGGTCAGCGAGGGGTACTTGCTGTGTGTGCATATTTCTTTCCCTTCCATGTCTCGTGCTGACGGGATACTCGTGGAGCAAAAAGCTCTGTAGGGAAAAACAAATGCACGCCTCAGCCTGCCGCCGAGCCCCGGCATTGCTGTGGCAGTCCTGTGCCCTGCATGCATTATTCCTCAAATCAAAGGAGGAATCGGCGAGAGGAATGTTTAACCGGAGCCTGTGATCCTCAGGTGTGACACGGGGGGCCCCATGGCAATGAGATGCACAGTCATGCTCTCTTCCAGACGCAGGGTTAAAGATTTGCTTGGGGCCAGTCAATAGCACGCACTGAGTATCTTCCTCAAGAATGTGTCTGCTCTTTTCCTGCCTCCAAGTAGCAGCACTTGAGTCTCAGTCCCCTACTTGAATCACTGCACTATCTCCACTTCATCAGAAACCAGAGAGTTGAGTCTTTGATGATTGTTGTGACTCACGGTGTCACAGAACTACTTACCCTGTGATTTCAACTTTAATCACTGATCCACTATCTATAGAGCTGCCTGTGGAACAGTTCAAATTGTAATTATAGGAAGCTCATCTGCTGCAAGCCACAAAGCAGGCTTTACCATATGCCTTTAAAGGTGAACTAATGTCATGATGAAATAACTGTGTTTTGCTGCAGATTGATACCACTGCCTGGGACGTTAACATACAGGATGAAAGCTCTGACATTTTGCAAGCTACACTATCGCTCTCTAAGTCATGTTAACCTCACACTCCCTGTTGTTTTACAAGGGATCTGCGGGTAACTGGGAAGTGTCCTCAGATGCCAGGGGTGGGGAGGGAGTGCAGTACTGGGGGGACATGCTGAGGTGGGTACAGAGCTGTGCTGTGATACCTAATACAGGCTCAGGAACGTGGAAGTGTTTTCTCCCTTGCCCCTCACCTGACCTTGACATTTATTTTGCTCTCTTTTGGAAGGCATTTGCTATTTTTTTAAGGTTACTACTGGCTGCCTCTGCCTCCATCCTCATGCTCTCAGAAACCTTCTCTAGGGGCTCTTTTGTGTCTCCCCTTGCCTGAGTGCTCAAAGCTCTGCCCCACGCTAGGTGTTTCCCACACTGCTAAGGAGAGAGTATTCCTACTCCTAAAGGCTCAGTGGTTGTACACAGGAGAGAGATAGGGCAGGATGCAGTTGCAGGGAGGTGACTTTGTGCAAAATCTTGGTCCAAGCCCACGCAGGGGTTTCTGCAGCTATTCACCCACGTTGTGTGGGGGTCTGCAGCACCTCACTTCTCAAAAAACCCAGGAGAGAACATCAGAAGCACTAGCAACGTTAACTTGCTCCTACTGTGTGCTATAGGAAGCATTATTTACTTCCTCAACAACAAAATGGGAGCTGCAAGGCACAAAGCAGTTGAGAGCTCTCTTCTAAGGCTCTGTGGTGGAGTTGAGAATGGTCTTCTAGTCTGGGCTTTGCAAGGCACAGTGCTCAGGCTGGGTTTTCAGGTGGAGACATCTCCTGCTCCTTGTATCTGCAGCGCCTGGTTTGAAGAGGAGCAAAGTGGAGATGGCAAAGCAAGTTTGCTGTGAGAGGTCTCAAGAAGCCTTCAAGAGGAGTGAGCAGTGATGCTGTCAGATGTGGTAGAGGTGGTGGTGCCCCTAATTCTTTGCTAACCATCTGCTCCTCCCCAGATCTTGGATGCATTTCAGTAGTGACACTCCACATTTGTTTGGGAGCTGGAAGGATCTATTTAGGTCCAACCCAACCTCCTCTTAGCAGATACCCTTTCTGCTGCTACTCTCTTAATTAAGCTTTTGCCATGAAGTAGGGAAATGAGCTCTTCAAGTCCAAAGTTGGCAACCCCTCGTGACTCCCGGACCTCCAGCTCCTTGTGCTAAACTGCTTCTCTTTCCTCCTGCAACTGGCCACATAAAGATAAGTAACGAAGATGGTTTTATTGCAAGCAGCTGGGGAAAATCACGTTGCTTCAGTTTCCATAAAATAGCCGAGCCTCAGCTTTTTTATCCTGCCCGTTCGCACATCCACTATAAAAGGGACATCAGTTATAAACATTTCCTGTTTGTGCATACAGTCTTCCAGTGCTTATGATGTATAGACTGACAAAAGGCTTAATGCTTTGAATATATAAAACACAAGGCCTGTGCAATGGAGGGTGACAGTTGCCCTTTAATGTTCTGCTTTTTAAAGATCAGGGTAGAGTTCAGAAAGCATAGTCATGAGGTTTAATGATTTAATGGGGACGACTGGGGAGCAAAAATAGTTACTACACCCTGGGGAAAAGTGGTTCCTCATACATATTACTTTAGCCTAATGGCCTATGAATGCTTCCTCTGTGGCATAGGAGAGTGTCACGGTACATAGACTCTATAATACTGAATGGGTTGATTAAATGCATATTAAACAATACTAAATTGGAAAAAAAAAGGCGCCACCAACTGTATTTATTCTGTTCTTAGAAAATGTTGTTACTCATTCAATTTCATTTGTGATATTATTATAATTTTCCCCCCATTTCGTGCTTGTCGCAGAGCGAGGGAGCCAAGTGTAAACACCACTGATGGATCGGCGGTGGCCGAGTTCCCATCTAGCGGTGGATGGGGAGGTGGGGGCTGGTGCTGGGGGCTGCAGGGGACCTGACTGGGGGCTGCTGGAGATGGGCTGAGCAGCCCCTTGTGTGCTGGAGATGGCTGCAGGTGGGGTCTTGTGAAAGTGGCAAAGTGTCTGGAAAATGGCTTTTTTCTCATCTGCCTCCACGCTGGTGCAGGTCCCTCTCCTGTGCCTTGCACGATCCCCCTCACTGTCTGCCCTTCACCATCACTTGGGCCGAGGGCTTTGTGTTTGTTCCTTGGGGACTCACCAGTGCCACCTCCCTGGCACCCAATAAACGCTGTTTTACGTTACCAAACCAAAGTCACAGTTGCCTTGAGGAGTCAAATTGTTCAACCTTGCTGCGTGTCCCTCGCAGGTGGTGCAGGGGCAGCCCCTGTGTGTTCCGCTGCTCTCTCATCTGCGGGGCTTTGTTTCCACCGCCTGACCTGAACTCCACTCATGGTGTCCTGGTGTCTCCAGTTAATGACTGTGGGGTGCTGGTGCTGCCTTGCATGCCAGGTGTCGGAGCAGGATGGCAGGAGGCAGGACAAGCCCAGCCCTTTGGAGGCAGTTTTCAGGTCGATGTAAGCAGTGCATCGTACCCCAGTGCTGTCAGTGAGGGTTTAGGACTGAAGGAAAGGATGTGAGTGTGTGCTGTTGGAAACATCTCTCTGTTCTGAAGATCTGTGCAAATTTACAATTTTCTAGACAAACTGTTTTTCTAGTCATGACCCGTTAATATTATGGGAATTACTAGAGATCACAAGGTGACTGATTAAGTCTCATCTTTTTGGAAATCATCTGACAATTCTGCCCAGGTATTTTTGTGCCATGATATTGTCTTGTGTGGGATAGTGACTAAATTATCCCCTGTATTTCATCCCTGACATACATATTCCCTTCCAAGTCTTGTTACCTTGATGAGTGAAGTAGCTTTTTCCTATGGCCCTTCCACCATTGTGGAGCTGATGTGTTCTTTTTTACTGCTTCAGTCAGTTGCTTTATTCTGCACTGTGTAGTTTTGAACACAATTTGCACTTCTCCCTGCTGCAGAGAGAGCTGGAGCACTGAACACTGGGGAGCAACCCCAAATTAAAGGGAGAGGAGAAATTGCCTTTGTAAAAAGAACTGCAGTAGGGTGGCAACCAGCAGAAATAATAATTTATCTGGAGGGAAAGCAGCAGTCGGGAGGCAGGAGTGGAGGGCTGCCTGGGTGTCATTTGGGTCTGTAGGTTTTGTGGGACTCGGAGGCACCTTCTCTTTGGAAATCCTGCTGACTTGGCAAGAACAGATTACAAATATTTGCTCACATCCACTCTGTGAACTGCTTGGTGTGTTCTGGGAGTACATGAATATGAAAGGAAAAGTCTTTAAGGCGACCTAATGGCTTTGAAATGACAATGTCATAGATCGTGGCTTTGGTGTCGGCTCCTCAGATGTCCACACCTGTTTCAGGCCTCCTCCTATAACTTCCTTCGTATCTCTCTATTTTGAGGTGGCTTTAAGCATTTGCCTTTGTCAATGAGCATGGCTAGAAGGCTGTGCTCTCTAGATTTCTGATGTATGGTGTGAGCACCTGGCGATGCTGGGGGATGATCCCACCACCCACACGAGGAGCTGCAGCAAGAGCCACCTCCACTGCAGATGAAATTCCCTCAGACATAAACAGTCCTCCCAGCAGCCAGGGGATAGACCTGCTCTCTCCCTCCCAACAATTTATTATTGATAGAAGCGTTTTATAAATAAACATCTCTAGGTAACATATTCCATAAAATATCTAATTATAGATTATTGGATTGAACATTTCTTGCTTCAATTAAGTGATGGGTTTTTCCCCCTCAGGAAGCCAGCTCAATGCTCTTTCTGAGGACATGATGAGTATTTATTCTATGTTCTATAGGTGATGTCTTTTTATGTTGTTAATAAATAAACTACAGTGCCGTGCCTCACCCTAAATAAAACTAACAGAGGTCAGGCTTTGCATTTATTTTTGTTTCCCTGATCAGATCTCTCCTGTCTGGTGCCTACAGCTCTTTGTAGGGAAGGAAATGAAAGGGAATGAAAAAAATGCATAATGGCTTGGAGATCTGCATTCTGTCCTGAGCAGTGTGTGAGCCCAGGGGAACTGGAGTTAAAGCTGAGCGATCCGCTGGGACTGGGGACGTGGCAAGCTGAGCGTGAACACTTCTGGATTCTCCTTGCATCTCCCAGATGTGCCTGCCTGCAACCTTCCCTTTGGTCACCAGCAGCCAGCGAGTGGTGGAGGTGGCAGCCAGTCAGTGCTGGCAGGAAGGTGTGAGCGTGCTCTGAGGTCTTGGAGAGGAGCGTGGCCCTGAGCTCTTCTGCACCCTTGTCCTCAGTGGAAGGGAGAAGGTCCTAGTCAGGGAGCTGCAGCCTTTCTCTCACTCCCTTACCTGCCATTTTAAACAAATGCAAATTAAAACCCTCCATCGGGTTGGTTCATTCCCTTCCTTCATGTAACTGATGTTATTGGATTTTTATGCAGCACATTACACCCTGAGCCATGTCTTCTACTATTTTGCTTTCAAATTGTATCTCCTGCCATTTGTGTCACATTTAAAATGCTAACAGTATAGAATGTCATTTACAGAATCGGGGCGTTTGCTGCGGAAAATTAATTTGACTTATTCCTTCTGCCTGTTCCTATCTTCAGGCCAATATTATGCTACTCATTCTACAAGAGTAATACTTAATGAATAGGACTATTAATAATGTCAAGGTCCATGGGGGTCTTATGGGTAACGGATAGGCGTAGACTGTAAGGGGGCAGTCACCTGACTTCAGTTAATGTTCCATGAAAATATCAGGCAGTGCAATGTAATTATGGAGCAGAGGATAGTAAAAAAGGCAGGGAACTTGGAGTTTCTTAAATATTTTTTCAAATTAGTTGGCGCTTTTTCAGTAATTTACCTGAACCTTCCTCAGACCAGGTGTGAAAACTGTTTAAAAATCAAAAGGAAAAACCAACAGCCAGGTACCTAATCCATGGGAAGGGAGCATGGCCAGATGAGTCTGCAGTGCTGGCAGGAATTGTGTGTTTGACGGGATGTGTGTGTGATCCCTGTTTGCAGGAACAGGAATGTGAGGGAAGGGGCTCTGCTTGGTTGTTTTTTTGGCGTTTCTTTTTTTTTTCAGCTTGTCCATGTCTCTAGCATTTAAAAAGATTTAAAACTATTGGGGAAAACACAAAATTAACACTTTATAATGGGAACAAATTATAAATGGGAGAAACGAAATCTCCCTGCTGCTGTTTGTTGTGCTGAGTGGCTGGAAGGGCTGGAGGCACTGCTGGCCATGGGCAGGGCACCCCAGGGCAGTGCTCGTTTTTCTCTCCAAGCTGCCAGCAGTGCTAATGCAAGTGTCAAGCACGTCCTGGGGGAAGGAAGAAGCTGCTTTTAGGGCCTAATCCTGCACTTGCTAGAACCATTTTTTAAAGAGGTTTTAACAGGGGTGTTATTTGATCCTCTGGCTTTTCCAAGTCCTTGTTTCTAAATCCTCGTGTCTGGAGTTATGTCCAGGATTATTGATACGTGTGCAGGAGGAAAGGGATAAGGAAGTTGGCTAACTGAGATGCTGCTTCTCAGAACAGATTTTCAGCTTTTGCCATCATTTTTGGTAGTTATGTGAGAATGTGATATGGCAGCTGAATCTGAAAAGGGACCTTTGCAGACCTCTGTAGTTGTGTGTGTACTTTTGGTTCCTATTCGCTGCATGAAAACTGGATGCTACCAAGCTCTCTCTTGCATCTTTCCTCGTTTGTCTTTGTCTTGCTCTTGGGACCATTGAGACTGTGGGAGCAGGTTGTAAAATTTAGGGCCCTGATTTCCAAAGAGCAGGTGAAACAGGTTGTGAAAGGGGAGTATACTGTCTTCCTTTCCCAAGGAGTTAACTGTTTCCAGATGCAGTCTGTGCGCTGAAATTGTATTGGGAAAAAAAAACAGATGGGGAGCCAGGTTGAGTCACATTACAGTGAAAGCACTGGCAGAGCCTTGGGGTTCTGCCTCCTGGTGCCCCAGGAGCTGCTGGGGACTCAGTCATGGCCCAAGAAACCTCTCCCACCTCTCTCCAGCAGTCACACTTGGGAGCTGCTGTGACAGTCGCTTGGCCATGGCAGTTAGAGGACATCAGACCTCATCAGATGGAGGGGTGGTCTGGTGTGTCCCATCACGCCAGCGACTGCCAGCAGAGGCTGTGTTAGCACAGAGCAGGTCAGCAATGAATCGCTCCATCTTGCTTGGCTAGAGGTTGAGTTTCTGCCCACAGTGTCGGCGTTGCAGGAAGGGAGAATGGTGATGCTGAGAGCTTTGGCATGGGAAGGTCTTTCTCAGCCTCTGACCATGCAAGTTTTAGGGGGTTATTTGAAGGCAAAAAATTTCTCTCTCCCATTTGTGTTGATGGGGTCGGTGTGTGGGACTGGGGTCAGCACCCACAGGGAAGGACGGAGGACACCTTTTCAATTAATGATCATTGGCCAAGCTTAGCATAGCACATGGGGCTCCCCCTTGGTTCCTCCTACCCCTCTTCATCCTCTTATTATTGTTATTTTTTCCCCTCGAAGAAGCTTTATTCATTTCTGAAGCGTGCATTAATATCGGCAGCATTAGGCAGCCCCAGTGTGTCTCGTTGCTGTGTGGCTCACTAATTCTCACTATTAGGCCACCTGCTGACAACTCCGGAATGGAGCCGTATCCCTCTGTCAGAGTTCGCCATGAATAAACATGAAAGAGACAAATGAGGCAGTGCTGGCGGTGGCTCCGCAGCCAGCCGTGCGCTACTGCTCACCCCGCGCCCGCACGCAGCTGCCTGGGCTTTGGGCAGTAGGTGCACACCTATCCCCTGGGGGGGTGGCTTCTCCTCAGGAGGGGATTGGGGGATGCTTGTTCAGATGCAGAACTGGACTCCTCTTCCCACACTTGGGAGCCCAGACTGTAGGCGATGCGGTGTAGCCACACTCGGGTTAGCAAGCCAAGCGTGTGCTCTGCAGCTTGTTGGAATTCCTGTAAGCACACGTGCCACTGGATTTCTGGAATTAAACTTGTGTGAACTTTAAGCAGTTTCAGCAAAATCTGTGAAGTCACTCTGGACCCACTGAAATTCCCCAGCATGCGAGGTTGGGAGGGGTGGGCTCGCTGACAAACGCAGACTGGGAGGAAGCTGGCTGTCACCAGCAAGCCATGCTGGGCAGGGGTTCCATGGGCCCTCCCAGCTGCCTCTTGGAGGATGCCTTCATGGCTGAGGCAGGAAAATGTCTCCTTAGATTTTGAGATAGTGAAAGCAGCAACAGGTACTTGTGCAGAGGGCTGTGGGTGGCCCTCTTGATGCTGCAGCAAAGCAGACAGAGCTGTTGGAGCTGGGGGTGCAGGAGCCAGCCTCAGGCACCGTCCAGGCAGATGGTCATCTCCCAACCAACAGTCTTGCTCTGAACTTGCTGGTTCATCATGGCAGGTAGCAGCTTTTGCTCCTGGCATGGACCTCCCAGCAGGGACACAAGATTGGTGCTGCTCTGGGCTGCTGGTCCCTCAACCAGGTCCGTAGCCACAGGGACTTGGGTCTTCTGGCTTCTGTTTGTGGTCAGTGCTTAGACCATGGGGGAAAAGCTCAGCTGAGGGAAGGCTCTGGAGAGGGACTGGGGTGAAAAATAGCGACTAGTTTTTCCTTCCCCTTTCTTCTGGTTCTCTTAAACTTCTTTTATTCAGAAAACTTAGTGTGGGACTGAATACTAAAGTTTTTTTGATGGTTCTTTGCAGGAAATTAGCTTTTTCTATTCTTGATTTATTAAAAAAAAAAAAGCCAAACCAAAACCACAAAATATTGACTTCTTACTGAAAACCGAAGTCAACTTTGAGAATTTCCTGTGGTTGAAAAACATCCTTTCTGTGGCAGGGCTCTTGGACTCGGTGTAGGTGAATGCTCTAAATCCCTGGATCACAAAAGCTCAGGGGCCATATCCACAAACCAACAGAGCTTCTTTCCCTTCGACCCCCATCTTCTTCTGCCACTCTTCGATTTCTCCTCTTGCCTCAGATTTACAGCTACCTTGTCCAAATATATTACAGGAAATAAAGGATAAAATGCTTTAAAAACCTCCCTTCCCAAGCAGGAGAACAGGCTTTGGTGAAAATAAACGAGCTGGTTTGTTATATTGCTCAGCCTCTGTCACGTGAAGGTGAGGCCTCCTTTTTTATTATTATTATTTTTTATTGCTACCCATTTGCCTTCATTATAATTTATTTGTTAATCCGTGCTCCAGCTCATGAATTTTGCATTTGGGGAGGTGGAGTGAAAGGGGAGGGGGATTCAAAGCACCGAAAAAGATGCTGGCCCACTTAAAGGTGAAGGACACAGTTGGAGGGCAGGGCTGCCTCCCTGGCCTTCCATCATCCTTTTAAAAGGCAAATATGCAGTCAGCAAAAAAAGAAAAAGAGGGAGGGGGGAGAAAAAAAGCTAAAGACTTCCCAATTAATAATTATTCTGATGGCCTCATCGGGATTCAGAACCTCACAGGTCAGAGAGGACAAATTCCAACGCCCTTCTCCTGAGCTCTTGTCCTCAGGTGAGCCGATGGCTCCTGTGCTGTGCTCCCATGTCTCCCATGCCAACTTTCCTTCCTTCCTTTTCTCTTTTTTTTTTTTATGAGGCATCCTGAGTGTAAAAAATATAGCCTGCCTTTATGGTGCTCCAGCACGAATGAAGCTATAAAATTATGAACAGTTTTTATGATGGCTATTCAGGGGATGCTTTTATATTGATGGTGCGCATGCTGTATCTATCTTTTTTCCCCCCTTTCTTTTTTGCATCCCTTCTTTCCCTGAAGAAGATGGCAGTATATGTGTGTGTGTGGGAAGGATCTGGCAAGGGGGGCCCTGTGTAACTATTTTTCATGCATTTAATATATTAATTATCTGGTAAATGCTCCCTAGGCTGTACTTGGGATGCCGAAGAATGACAGCTTTTCAGCGAAGCTCCAAAGGCAGCCCATCAGCCCACAGTGTATTATGTCGGAGAGGTCAGGGTGGGGTTAATGTAACTTTTTATTTGCTGATTTTTCATAGACGGGAGCAAAGCTGGTAAGGGGGAAAGAGAGAGGGAGACTGAAAAGAAGGTGCAAAAAGAGCAAAGATAATGGCGAGTGTGTTACATCCCCCTCCTGCCTCCCAGCCCACTCCATGGCAGATAGGTTGATTATGCAAACAAGAGAGATGCATCCAGCCTTCCCGGGATGCTCCTTCTCCAGGGGCTTCTCTGCAGAAAAGGGGACAAAAGTCTGCGAGGGGGAAGTCTGTCGAAGAGACGACAACAGTGAGAAATCCCACGTGCAATAACTAACCTCAAAATAGATCAGCCCTCCTTGCTGGAAATAGATAGATTTGGCAAAAAAAAAAGTAGGAGGAAAGCTGGGCTGCGCGGGGGGGTGTGCAGTGAAAGGCACCAGCTCAGTCTGGCTGTCAGCAGCTCCTGCTCCTGCTTCACTTGGTTTTTGCCTGTGATAAGAGGGTGGTCTTGGGCTCCAGGGGTAGGACTGTCCCTGCAAGGACCTGAAGCACTGAGATCCACTACTTCTTCCTGCCCCCCCTCCTCCCCTCCTCTCTGCAGGGTCTGGGGCAGCCCTGCTCTAATGGCTGGCTGTATCACGTATTGATCTGAGAGGTAATAGGGGTTTAATTTTCCTTTAAAAGGCCTGTAAATGAACTCAGGAAAGATATTTTAAAAAAATCCTATCTAAATCAAAGTGGAAAAGCTAAAGAAACTTGGAAATGTAAATCTTTTAGTTAGAAATGTTATAGCAAAGTCTGCTGTGCCCGTGGGGAGGGTTTGTGTAGCCTTAGCATCTCCCCTGTCAGGCAGTATTGTTGCTTACAGTATAGTGGGGTTTTATTTCAGCTAATAAAAGTAATCTCAGTGTTGTATATAGTTGATTTAAAAGTATCTTTGTGCATGCACTGTAGATTCGAATGAAGAATGCGTAGGGGAAGGGAGTGTTCATGCGTGTGCGTTCACCCAGTGGCTCAGCGATGCTCCTATTGCATTTGATTTGAGTAAAATTACGTCCCACTGAGTGCAATTACTACAGCTTTGTTCTTTATGTTTTCCTTACCTTACTGCTCCAAACAATTCTAAACAAGTAGGATTTGGCTACGCTGTGTTCTTAGGGAAGCAGAGCATGTCCTGCATCACCTTTTGCTCCTCGCATCCCTGGGCTCGGGCTTTAGGAACATTGGGTGCAAGGGGCAAGTGGGTCCCATGTGGCGTTGGAGGCCAGTTCAGGCCCTGGGGAGGCAGCCAGCTCCTGGGAGGCCACTTCACTGGTTACATGACATGAAGGTGATGACAGCAGCCAGAGAAGTAGCTCCTGCTGCTTTTTAGTACCACTCAGCACAGCTGCAATTCAGGAAACAGCTCTACCGTGAGCTCGGCTTCAGCTGCTTGACTGGCAGTGAGAGGACTCCCCAAATGCTGGAATTCAGCCTGATTTTGGTGGACAGGAACATGAAGGATTAGTGCGTGCTCTTGTTTTCTTGGGGCTTGGTGTTTTCTTTTTGTTTGCCAGAATGTGGCCTTAGGCATTTGTCCCAGAGTGGAGGAGACAGGGAATGGACACGAGACTTCAGGCTGTGAGTTTGATCCTGCTTGTTCCAAAGCCTGTGGCTGCTCCCTTGCTGTGCAGGCCATTTTAAAGGAGAAGACTTGGAGTGTTTCTTAATTTCAAATGAACTCCTTGCTTCCATAAATCATATCTGAGCTTGCTCTTCCCTGACCTACAAAGAGTATCTCCAGCAGCTGCACTCTGCTGCCCGGTGCCGAACGGGATCTGCGCAGGATAATTGCTCCGTCTGAAGAAGTGTCACAGCTTGCAGTTACCCAGGCATGGAGCCAAGCAGGAGTGCAGGGGTTAGGACGAAATGCTGCGAGCCTCTTCCATGGGCCACACTGATGGTTAAGGCCTGCTTTGTATCCCAGGCCAAAAGCAGAATGGTGAATACTTAGCAGCAGGTTCCTGGGTCTGTTGTGTTCACTTCTCCCCAGTCCATACATTCACATTAATGTTGTGTAGGTTCCGCATAGCTTGCAGCTGCAGCCTAGTGTCATAGCTTAACTGTAATAAATGCTTGCTTGTTCATTGAGTTATTAGAGCCCAGACTGCAGGGCCAAATTCTAGGAGGTGTAAAAAGTCACTTTGGTAGAGATGTATTTTTAAGACGAGGTATCAGAGCTGCACCAGGCGCCAAGAGGAAAACCTGCTGTGGGCACCCAGAGAGCAGAGGCACTGCCAGTCACATCCACTGCATCAGCTTTCCCTGTGTCATCAAGATAGGGACTTGTTTTGCATATATGGATTTTATTTTGGACCTTTTCCTGGAGGCCTGCAGCCTCCCAAATGAGGTTTTGGTTCAAAAGTAGATTATAACAACAGCCTTCACTTCATTTTTTGAAATGAAGGGTATGAAAAATCAGTGGCAGGAGCCCATGGCCCAAAGTGCTCTGAAGTCACAGGGAAGTTTCTCTTGGACTGGATACCAATATCAGCACAGTCAGTACATACCAGAGGGCCACGAGGAGCTGTCGGCCCTTCTTGTTTGATATCTTATCTGCACATACAGCTTAGACATATTGCATGGCTTCCTCAGGTCCCCCAGCTCAATCCCACAGCCCTTCTTGACTGGCATCTGGCTGGATCCCTTCCTTTGACAGGTACAGCGCTGCCTGGGGAGGGCTGCTGCTCTAATAACCACAGCTCAGGATGCTCCCCTGCTCTCTTTCTCCTCCATTTTCCAGGAGAAATTACATTTTGTATTATATTTTTTCATGTTAATATTTTACATTTCAGAAATGTGAAATAAGCAGACTAATGGCTGGCAGGTAATACAGGGCACACAAACTTCCTCAGAAATGCACAAAAAATACAGTAACAGCTTGAACTTCTCTTGCCTGGCAGAAATTGTTTCTGTCAATATTTTTATTTTCAGCCTGTGCAAGTGTAGGCTGAGTGGGATGGAGAGCTGAGGTCTAAGCAGATGGTTATTAGTTAACTGATAAACCTGCTCTGCAGCTAAATACCCGAGCACAGAAATCCAGGCAAGGTGGAGGCACAGCACCTTCAGCTTTCTGTGGGTACTGAGAGAACTTCTGGGCATTTTCATTATCTTTGTTGAGCAGTTTATTTAACAACTAAGACATGTGTTTAGCTATTTGTGCATTATTGCAAAATAACACCATCTAGGAAATAAAGGTGAAATAAATAAAAAGCTGCATCTTCAAATTACCAGTGGTCCCTGCCTTAATTGTCTTTAGGTGACTGCCCTTTCACAGACCTCCAAAGCTTGCTGTGGGAAGACCTTTGATGTTTTACTAAGTCTGGTATAAACAAAACAGTTTAAAAATTTATTTCACAAAAGGATGCCTTCGCTATTTATGGGCTAATGTCAGTGCTAAAACCCTGGAGTGGGCTGGAAACATGACTGTAGCCAGATGACCTTTCCTTATTCTACTTTCAGTAACTGCATCCACAGGGAAGAACAACTGAAACATCAAAGCTTGGTTTTGTTCCCCAAATCTTCGGAAGTTTCATGCAAGCACAGAGCTGGGAAGTGACAGGATATGCCGCTGTGATTTTGGCCATTTTCTTTGCCATGGGCTATTGTTTCCTTCCAGCGATTCCATGTGGCATGAAATCTGTCTGTTCTCTGACAGTCTGTGCCAAAACCCTCCTGAGCTGAGATCTAAGTTCTCTTTGGTTCCTCAAACAAAGATTTATGCCACTGCCAAGCCTTAGCAAGGTTGGCAGTGCAGCCACACTAGGATCTGAGCAAGTCTTTATGTTCTCAGTGCAGAGAAAGGAAACTGAGGCAGTCTGAGAGCAGATTCCTCTGGAGTTTGTGTAGCATCTCAACAGGAGACCCCAGATGTCATGGTATTGACTCCAGTTCTTGTGATGAGAGAGAGAGATACATTAACCAGCTTTAGGTGTTGTGTAGGTATTGGTAAAACTCCTGGCAGCTGTTGGGGAAGTTCTTAAGGAGGTCTGGGTAGAAAATGCTCTTCCCTGGAGAAGTGACAGTGAGGTGCTGCTTGATGTGTTGGTTCTAGGCTCTGGTGATGGGCTTCCACATGGCTCATCTCAGGTGTCTGTGCCACCTTCCCTGTTTCCACTAATCATTAAACCACACACGGGAGGGGTGTGAGCTGGAGAGGAACGTGCTTTAGAGGGAAGACTCTGGTCCCTTCACGGTCTGGCTCACAAGCAAGCACTGCTTTCCTTTTCCAAATAATCTTCAGCATTAGAAGAATCTTTCCTGGCAGTGTGGTGTGACAGGTTGCCTCTCTGCAGCAGCACTGGGTTGTGGTGTGCTCAGGTGGTGCTCCAAGAGCCTCCTCAGCCCTGGCTGGTGCCGCAGCCAGGAAAGGGGCACTGAGGGGAGGGGAGGGCTGGGGGGCAGATAGTACTGGTGGTCCCATCTATGTGTGCGTTGCAGGAGATTATCTCCATTTGTGTCTTTTTCCTTTGGATACTGATTTTTAGTGTTTCTGAGTCTTCTAATAACTCGTGTCTCAGGGTGAGTGCCAACCATCCAGACGAACGGCGGATGAAGGATCTATTTTTGCTTTAGCATATTTTTAACCTCTTTTTTTGTTGTTCCAAATGTATTCATGCCAGATTTGAAAACAAACAAAACCCACGAGGTGCCCGGTGAGACTTTTTCGTTTGTTAATGCCTGAAAGAAGCCTCTGTGATACAGGGACCCTCTTGTTCCCTGGGAATAAGTCACACGGGGAGCAGGTCAGGGCAAGCTGAGCTATTGAGCTGGGCAGGGACGTGCTGTGACCTCCCCCACATGTGCTGCCCTCCCAGAGGGACCACGGTGTCCCACCTGAGACAGGTTGCTCTCTGTCCTTCCCAGGGAGGGAGGCGGGATAGGTGCCCCTAACTAAAGGTATCTTTATACAACCTGGAAGAGCATCATTTGCAATTCTAATTGACCCAATTCAGAGCTTTTCAAACTGCTCAGCATTTGCATTTTGTTGCCGTGGTGGTTGTTGTGCTCTTGTACTGTACCCTAAGGTGATACCTGACTGTCAGTGTGGGGGTGTCTATGTCAGCTTATATTTTGATTGCTCAAGAACAATATTATTTTGGTGTAATGTGTATCATACATGCCTGCCTTTAACATAGCTGTGTGATTGTACCTAGGCCTTGATTCTTCCATGTGTTTCATTTCCAGCACTGAGTAGCTCGGTTTGATGCTGGAAGGACGTTTGTTGGTAAAACAAATGTTGGAAATGGAGGCTGAGTGCAGTTTTATTTTTTTTCTTTATTAGCATTCTCTGTATTATTACTCCGTTATGGAACCACAGATGTCACAGGGATCTGTGCATATGTTTCTTGTTAAAATACGAGCAAACAGCAGCGTTGCCTCCTGGTGCACTGAATGTGCAGCTTCTGAGAGATGCTGGGGGCAGGTAGGTGAGGGGAGAAGAGGAGAGTGGTCAGTAAAATCCAGACTATTACTGAAAATAATCAGGAGCAGTTGGCAACCCTGCTCCTGCATATTCGCCAAGTGCTTGGTGATTCAGCCCTTCTCCATTTTCAGGCCAATGCGGCCGTCACTCTGAATTATTTTCAGTGAGCACTTCTATATCTCATGTCAGTTCCCAGTTCGAACCCATCACCGAGTGTCGAGGCTGCGACGTGCTGTACATGCCGATGAGCGTCCCCCCCTTCCCCTGCTTTGCTATTAACCTTTCCTTTTACCAGAGTTACCCCTTTGTCCTGCTGCAGTTTGCAGTGGCTGATAGAAGCAGCTGCCTGTGGCCAAACGAACATCACATTTACATTTTCTTTCTTGAACCAAAGAGTGAGACACTGAATTGCAGTAAATGATCTCCCCTTTCTCTTCTTACCTCCCCCCCAATCCTCTTCAATGCATTGCCTAGAAATCTATTTCTTATCTAATTTTACTAGATGGATCAACAGGGCTGAGAATGTAACCCTTTGTCATCTATGGAAATCTTTTTATCCCATAAAAATGATTAGATTTGATGCAATTAGGATTATGAGGAGATGGGGGGAGCCTAAGACAGTGTGCCTTGTCTGCTGCTGTCTGCTGACACATTAACAGCCTGTTTATTAACTGCTTTACATTTGGGCTACGAGCAATGCATTCTTATGCCTGATAAGGCCAGAGAAATGAGCACGTGTGCCGAGATACGAGCTGTGAGCCTCACTTTTTTGGCTGTCCCCCTCCCACCTCTCTGCGTATGAATCGAGGAGGAGGGCTTTGACTGGAAACAAAACCCCAGCTGCTGGAAAAATGCACGTTTCCATTTGCTGCTCTCTGAGCGGTGGCTTGTGCCTGTATCTCATCTCACAGGGAACGTGTGAACGTGGATCTGCTCCCTTTGTATCCCTTCGGATGGGCTGGAGGGGGTTTGCACTGAAAGCAAACGTGTGTGTGTTGGCTTCCTTCTTACCAGACCCGGGGCTGAGTTGTGCCTCAGCCACCAGTATCAGCCTGTGGTTCAGCTGTGCCTTCAGCTCGGGCACATTCTTGGGGAATTATGGCTTTTTTGTGAGACAAGCTGCAGCATTTTTTCCCTCTGATGCCATCACAAAGAGAATACACCCAGGTTATATCCCAAGACATTACCAACCTCCTGTGTCCTCTCTGCCTCACCTGTGTCTCCCTGGGGTTGTGCTTGTCAACGAGTCTGACCTGGCATGGACACCAGTGGCTGCCACACAGGGCACAGGGGCATCAGAGCAGAGAACAAATCCCTCCTGAATCAACGGGAAAACATGGGGTGGGGGTTCCTGCAGGGGTCAGGGAGGTGGTTTTGGAGTGTCTGAGCTTGCTGACCTCTATTGCTGCCCCCCAGCCCCGTGCTCAGGGCAGTGGGCACAAGGCACCCCAGAGCCTGGCACCTGGCTGTTCTCCTTTAGGCTGTTGTAGTCCCTTACCTGTGCCTTCTGCAGAAACTGCTCCTCTGTCCTCACTGAAGATGTGAGGAGGTTGCTCCCGTGGCTCTGTGTCCCTGTTGGATGTGAGTGACTTCTGGCTGAGCGAGGGCAGGATCTGAGCACGGGCTGACACAGGGCTCAGAAAAACCTTATGTAAAAGCAAAGGAAGGGGTTTATTGCAGGTCAAAGGCATCAATAAAACCAGGCTAAATAAATCTCATTTTGCTAAGATAAAGGCCTGATGTCCGTGTGTTCAGGCACCTTTGCCTATTGCCCAGATGCTGCCTGTAGGGTTCCCACCTGGGGCATTGAGGTGTGTGCTCATGCTAAACCTCTTCTCTGACACAAATCAAAGGACCAAATCCAGCCTTTGTTTCTCACGGTTGCCAGCGAGAATATTTCATTTCCAAACACCTCTGTGTTACTTAATAGCGATGTGATTGTTTTTCCTGGGTTTGTTTGCAGATCACAAATGATCTCAGCTCACACCCCCCCCCCCCCCCCCCTCCGCTTCTGGTCAGCTGCACTTCACCGCAGCTCCTTTCATGACTGGGTTTCGAGTTGCTAAAAATAACTTCAGAAATAAGTTTAACACGAGCAGCTGCACACACCCCTGCCTGTCACACTGAGCCTGCCCTGAGCATCCGAGCCCGGCAGTTGGCAGAGCCCTGCTGCGGGGACACTGGCGCGGGGACAGCTGCAATGCTGTGCCACCCGTGCCAAGAGCAGCTCTGATGCTGCTGACACGCCGGGTTCACAGGGGAGGAGATTGCTCCCGCAGGAGCCTGGGGAAACACAATGTTACAGCCCAGTCCGTGCAAGGATTTCTTTTAAAACACTGATCATTTAACAACTGCCCTCTAAAAATCAGCTGCTGGGGCTCCTGGGGAGGTTTGCCTGCCCCAAGCTTTGTCCAGGGCCTGAACGTGTCTGTGTCTTACACTAATGAAGTTTTACATTGCTTCAGTGGCAAAAGCAGACAGAGATGACTTCATATTCTAGCAGAGGAGGCTGAATATCAGCTGTTACCTTTCTCTGCGAGGAGGGAGGGGGAGGGCAGGCTGGGGCAGCTCCGTTGGCAGCTGCCGGCCAGTGCTGGGGCTTCAGGGGTGCCCAGTGCAGCCCTCCCCGGGGGTTCTGCAGTTTTAGGGGCTGTACTGTGTTAAGCCTGTGTCAGGGTCAGTTCTCTCCCTCTCTCTTTGTGCTTGGTAGTTTTTGGTGTTTGGGGTTGTTGTTGTTGTTTTCAAATTGTGAACTGACACATTTGTTGGACACTGGTAAATTCCTCGTGTTCCCTTGAACCGGGTGGGTGTGAGGGAGCCCAGCAGCCTGGTGAGCACCCAAGAACCAAGGCAATAACCTGGCAGTTTGGCACCAGCTTGCCTCTGTATCCCAGCAAAGCCACAGGATGGGATGAGCGTGTGTGGGAGCTGACATTTATTCGCCTTACTTCTTGCTAGAGGGGCAAACAGCCCCTCGTTGCTGGGAGCAAAGCAGCAGCCCCCTGTCTGGGCACCACGATCCCAGTGAGACCTCGGTCACTTTAGCACACGGGGCACATTCTGTGATTTACAACTAATACACAGCCTTGCCAGCGCTTTCACAGCCACTCCTTGTGCTCTAGATAGATAAGCCCAAATCCTTCATTTGAAATGCCAGTAGCAAGACCCTTGAAGAGTTTATGCAACGTCTTCCCATCTCTCCTGCCCCGCTGTAGCTCTTTCCCTCCAGGGAAGGTGAAGGCCCAGCCTAAAGACATCTCGGATTCTAAATGTGCGAATGTTGTGCCTCCCCCCTTGACTTCCAATTGAAAAAGATTACAAATAATGTTAAATAATATAGTTTTATAACCTCGGGGCTGTTTTCAAAGGTGTATAGACCAGTTGTCAACAGGCAGAGAAGGTAGGGAAGGGAAGGGAAATTATAGGCTGCACAAAAGAGGAAAGTAAAAGTGAAAGCTCCATAAAAGAAAGTGGAACTATTATGGAGCAAAATGCCAACTCATTACAAAACAGCCAAATAAGAGAGAAATACAGCTTTACCCGTAATAGCAGTTTACAAGGGAACATTGTATTGCAACATAACGGTGGTGCTATAATTTGCTCTAACAACTCCAATTATGCCTTTTATTGATTTGGCAACACATTTAATAGGAGTAGCCACACCTCTTGTGTTACAAATCATTAAAGGTGTTGAACAGTGTAATTTTAAAATTGTCCTTCTCCTACAGATGTCAGTGTGACAGCATAATTTCCCCTGATTTCTGCTATGTAAACAGCGCGTTACAGTAATTTCCCCCTTACAAAGCAGAAATGTTGTCAGCCTGGGTTTTTTTGTGCAGAAACATCCATTTAATATTTTTCCCCCACTCTATTCTCCTAATTGCTGGGTTTTTTTCCCCTTTTTTCCTCTTTCTTTCTTTTTTTCTCATCTTTGGAAAATAAACATGCTGTTTTGCCATCTTCTACAGCAACCTTAATTGCTACTTAAATCTTCAATATGCACTTAACATTGGGGAGGTAAAACCCTTTTGGTTCAATTCTGTTCCACTTCACTCAAGTAGCGTTTCAGAGCTGGTTAAGACCACGTATCTCCTGGTAGCAATTTTGGCAGGTGATCGCAATTTCAGTGCTGCTTTCCTTGCAAAACTCAGAAAGCATCTCAGAAAAGAATCAAAACTCCGTGCTTTTTGTTTTCTTCCCAGCGCAGAGGATCTAAATTTTGCATGGGGATCAAGGAGAAACCTCTCCCATGCTCAGAATAGGTGTTGGATAGGCACAAGGCTCTGAGTGGCCTTTCTGCACAGGGTTGGGCTCAGGACCTGCGTCTGCTATCTCCAGACTCCAGAACAAAGCTTGGGTTTAGGAGAAGCAGGGCAGGACGTGGCATTTATGCTGCTTAGAAGCTGAGGTGGTGTTCCTCGGGCTGGCAGAGGAGGGTGGTTGGAGGCTCTCTCTGAGCCATGCAGAGACCTTTTCTGCTGGCCTTTGCTCCACGAGCCAGAGCGTTGAGCCGGGAGGATGCGTTCTCCTGCTTGCGGCTCGGCAGCCCCTGGGTCCCAGGGCAATGTGGCTGCGGGGCTCGTGGGGGACCCGGCAGACAAAGAATGTGTTTCCCCTCTCTCTTCAAGCACATGCAGGCGGTGATGTGTGTAAATGAACCTGACAAGCTCTTTGAAAAACAAATAGAGGCCACCAACCAAGCTTTTGGCACGCCAACATGCCACATGTTTACACCAAAAGTGCCACATTGCCCTGTTTGCCCGCTCCCAGCGCTGGCCCCCGGGCAGCAGCCGAGCGGTGCCTGTCTGCATTTGTCTGGCTCCAGCAAACTGTCTCATTAACAGCTGTGTGCAGAAGGGGGGGGAAAGGGAAGAAGAAGAAAAAAACCCCGAGGAGGGTGACATTTTTCACGCTGGAGTGAGTAAAGCAGCTCTGTGTCCCGCTGCCAGGGCTGACCCCCGTCCCACCCCATCTGGCAGCTCCAGAACAAAGCGCGGCGAGCCGGCCTGGCTGGGCTGACACCAACCCTGCACCCTGCTGCCATGGGCTGCTGAGAGCTGCCCGGTGACATTTCACACGTGCCTGTGTCCCGAGGCGCCAGACGGAGCTGCTGGGCTCCCCTCTCCCTCATGTGCCTCTCAGGGGGAGGCAGGGTTTGTGTCGACACCCGGCCAAGGGTGACGCTTGGCCGCTGCTGCAGGAGGGAAGATCCCATCGGTTGGACAGGGAAGGACGTAGCCACCATCCCTGTAATCAAAAGACTGACCCACGCCTATGGGGCTGGCTCTGCTGCCCATGGCAGTGGGGTGCCAAGGTGCTGGAGGCAGTGGGGCAGGGCTGACTGAGGAGCTGCAGCTTTGAAGGCTTTGGGTTTCGGCCATCCCAGCCATGCATGGCTCAGTGCTGGGGCACACTTCAACATCTGGAAGGGCCCAAGAGGGCTGGATTGTAGCAGTCACTGCCAAGCAGTCTGCAGGTGCATGAAGAAAAACAATGTCTGGCATTGGCCAAACAAACCCTGGTGTGATTTCCACCCATGCCTGGTGATCTTGAATGAAACCGGAAGCCGAAGCTCCTGCTCCAGTGAAATCTGAGCAAATGATTAACTGAGAGTGACTTTATTGGATTAATTTAAACTTCTTTGTGGAAATCTGGTGAGCAAAGCTGCTCTCGCTTTTCTCAGGTGTGTAAATGCATTTCTAAATCACTCCTGGGCGTGGGCTGGTGCTGCAGTGGTGTGTGATGTGTTGTGACCATTCCCGAGGAGAGGAGTGGGGGCAGATTCCTGGCACTGGCATTTCTCTGAATTAAAAATTCTGTTTTCAGAAGTTTTCCATAGATCCTTGTACAAAACACTCTGCTTATGCAAACGTCCCTTACGGTGGGGATGGAAAAGGGCTGGGGAAAAAAGTGTTACTGAGGACCAGAGAAACCTGTGTAAAACACTGGGAAGCCCAGGACTTGGGTGCAGCAGCGGGGCAGGATGGGGTCCTGCCTGTCCCGCGCAGCCTGAGGCATACGGTGTGTGCTGGCGGCGTTGCCACCTCGTGTTCCTGCTTCTGGAGAGCTCTGGGGAAAAACCGGCCAAGCCTCTGGTTCTGAGCACGTTGTAGGTGACACCAAGGCAGAGGAGAGAGGAGCGTGTTTCGAAGAACTAAAAGGCATTGAGCTCTGTAAGAGTGCTGTGTGCCCAAGCTGGGTACGGGAACCGACGCACCGAGCAGATGAGCAATCTGCCTGGGAAGACAGTGGCAACATGAAAACATAATTCTCTGAAGGCATTAAACTACAGCTTTTTCCAAGAAGTTTGGCTGGGCTGTAAAAGCCAAATACAATGGGCTTTCACCCCTTTTAGTGAACAACGTGCCAGTCCCCGCCGGCCCAGCGGTGTCTTTGTGAAGGCAGAGCTGGCTGGGTGCTGGGGGCAGAGCCGCAGCGCGGGCTGGGCTGGGGCTGGCGTGGGGCTCCGTGCCTGGCATTAACTCCAAGCTTTTCTGGGAAGGAAATTTGTTTTGCTAGAACTAATCATTCACATGCATTTTTCATTAATGTTATTATCCCAAAAAAAGGCTGCTGTAAAGGAGAGGAGATATTTGCTACCTCTAGGGGAATTTTACAAAGGGAGAAGGAAGGAGGGGAGCGGAGCTGAATAGCAGCTCCTGTTGGTATTCTGCTGTGCTGCCTCCAAACTGATCTTCCCAATCAGTTCAGACTTAATACCAAAGCCTGCTCAAATATACAAATCATAAGGCAAGATTTCAGAGGGTTTATATAGCTTGGTTTGCCTCAGTTGTCTCTGGATGGAAATTGTGAATTAATTTGCGCTCCCTGGTTTATACAACTGTTGTCAGTGAACATTATCTGTGTGCCCGGCCCTTGGCGCTTGCCAGGTTTGTGTTGGGTGCCCCAGGCAGACACCGAGGGGACTGTGAGCACCTCTGACCAGAGACACTTGTTTGCTGAGTCGGGTGGATTTGCAGTGGGGTTATAAACTGGGAGAATATGAGCTGCTGGGTGTGGATGTGGGATTCCCACCACGGGGACCCGGCACCACGTTCGTCCTCCAGCATCTTTGGCCAGGGAGCCTGAGCGGTGATCGGGTGGAGGGAGGTCCCCAGGAGGGGGAGGAGGAGGTGGATGTGCAGCACAGTTTCTCTATAAATATATAGCCCAGCATAAATAATTTAAGAACAAGAAAAAAAAATTCTCTTGGCTTAGTGAGGGATCTTTACATCAGCGTGGATATAAAACAAATTAGCTGTGATGTAAACACGAGGCTCGGCGAGGCTGCGGCTGTGATTGCTGGTGGAAGGGTACAGAAAGTAGGGTGATTCCTCTTCTCATAATGATTTTGGTTCCATTTAAGTTGGAGATCAGATGCTCCCCAGTACAGATATAAATTATAAAGGTACTAAACTTCAGCACCAATAAGCTCCCCAAATTTATTTGCATTCGTCATCTGGCAGTTTCATTTACAGTGAAGAAACTTTCACTGGGGATCAGATCTTTTTAATATTTCCTCATAACTTCCCAGTGACAATCAGTTTTTCCATTAGGAGAGATCAGACACATAAGTAATACTGAGAGAGCTCCATGAATACCAAGTCATTCATTAGAAGCAATGCCACTGCCATGAATGCTGAGTGAATAGACAGTGAGGGGATGCTGAAAATTAAAGGTTATTCCAGGTTCATTAACTTCTGCACTCCTTTCTAAAACAAAACCTTGGGTGAGAGCAGCCTTTGACTCCTAAACGGGATCTCCTTGTCCTCTAATTTAAAAAATATTAACATCATTTAACTATTTCCCCTTTCTGCTTAATACACGCAAGAAAAAGAAGTGTTTGAATTAATGTTCGTGGAGGTGAGGAGCACAGACAGAACTGTGTGTGTGAACATCTGCTTTGCTTTCCTCTCACCGCAAAGCCTTTCTGTGCACCTCTGCCTTAATATGCAGCACCTTTTTCTTGTATTAATTAGCCCAAAGGACTTTCTGGCTCCTGCAGCCTGGAGCAGGTCCCTCCTGCTCGGGCTGGCAGCGGGACCCCGCGCTGCTTCTGGGTGGTTGCACAGAGCAGATTCAATAGGTGGGATGGGACTGCCACAGGGAGGGAGATGTGATGGTGGGGACGTTGGAGCCTGCAGAGATGATGTCCTTTGGGTGGTCAGAAGGAGCAACTGTCCCCATGCTATTTCCATCCCAGGCACTGTAACATGGCTATGCTTTCCTGGCTGTTTTTTTTTAAGCCTTTGGGTTATTATCCTGTAAATGTCACTCATGTGTGAGTGATATTGGTGGGTGATGTGCAGATCGATCAAGGGCCGATAGACAAAAACAGAGTCCGTGCCTCTTCCCCTGGGCCCTGCTTTTCTGGATTTGCTTGTTGAGCAGTTGCAGAGCAGGAGTCATCAGTGGACTCTATGCACTGGTTTGTCCACCTTGATTCAATCTCGAAGAGCTTCAGCCTTGATTTAGGGAAGTTCCAAAGCAGTTCCCTCTGGCTCCCTGGTGTTAAGCACATCCTTAGGTTCATTCCCTCCACTTGAGGCACGTACGGTGCATCTGAGAAACCCCCAGATGAGGGATGCTGCAAGTGCTTGCTGGGTGAGGTGACTCTCAAAGGCATGGTAGCCCCAGCTAGGTCAAAGCTCCTTCCCACTGTCCCCAAGAGTCTCCACCACCTTCCTCTCATGGAAGAATTATCTCACCAGCCCCATCACACACAGCGTGGGCAAGCAGCTGGGCTCAGGTGCTGCCTTCCCTCCCTCCTGGGCCGTGGACCTCCTGACTTGCCCATGTAGTGAGGAGCCAGATACCACGATGTTCTACTTTTGTTGCAGAGCTTGAATCCATGTTCCTGCAGAGGGAGGGGAAGGAGCCTCACATTTGATTTTATTTTTCCCCCTCTCCCTACATGGGTTAATCTGTTTAGCTTTTTAACCTGTGAGCTGGAGGAATTCTCAGCCTCTGACAATGGGAAGCTTCTGAGCTGGGGATGGGGGAGGTGGAGAGGAGAGAGGATGGAGAAAAACGTATGGGAGGTGGGGCTGGCTGATGAGATAAAATATCCTCCTGAATTTCTGGCTGGAAAATTATGCTGATGGTGGAAGGCGAGAGGTTAAACTGAGGCAGAAAAGTTTGTGTCAGCCCTTTCTTGATTTCTCCCTTCTGCAATTGCCACCTTCTTTTCACTCCTTCCTCCCCCCACCCCACTGTCCCACACCCCCTCCCCGGTTGGAAAGAAGGAGGTTTGCTGTCTTTGTATTTTAACTGTAGCAAAAAGATTAAATTGTTTACGAGCTGCGAGCCCTGGCTGCCTGGATGAGCTGGGAGAGACAAAGATAGACAGTCTAATTCTCCGGTGTACTTTGTGCTTCCGTCCCCCTGCGCTGCCACTAATTCTTTTATCTGGCCCCAACACTCCAGGCATTATGTGCATTCATAAAAAAAAAAAAAAACCACTAAAAAAAAACCCCTAACTGAAGCAGGCAAAATTACTGTTCTCTGCGCTTTACCTCTGATAACAATCTCTTGAATACTGATTACTTTTTTTTTCCCCAACACAAAGCGACCAACACAAGTTGGTCTTTAACCCTTTATCTTTAGCAAGCAGAAAGACACGAGGAACATCTTACTCAGTTGGAAAAAAAATAGCATACAGAAGAATTACTGTTATCTCCTAGCCAGAAGAGGAACAGCAGAGATAAGAAAAGCCTGAAGAATTAAAAGGAACGTTGCATTTGGGCTGTAAATTCGTGCTGAAGCTGGTTCTATTTGTCTGTCACTAGGGTTCATAATTTTTCGAGGTTGTTTTGATAGACTTATTGTGAAGACTGCATAGAAAACTCATCAGCATTTGTTGCCTCTGAGCATTATTGTCAGTGGTTACCGCATGGTTATAGACTGGAGGAAGATAATGGTTGAAGTATAAAGGAGATAAAGGCAAAACCTCTTCTCATTAAGGGCTATCTCCACCTCTGCAGACTCTACAGTATTGAGTGACTGGCGCCGGTGCATTGGGCATAAATTATAGCAAAAAACTAAAGGCAGCATCATTATTTCGAAAAAGTTATAATGACATGCCACAAGCTTAAGACCTATTTACTCCAAAGGCTGACAATAAATACAGAGAGAGCTTACTGGGGAGTGACCAGTGCTGCCTTCCTATCGATCGTACCCCCGTGCACATCTGTCTGCAGGTAGGATGCTCCAAATAGGCACAGCATGGAGGGATCCGCTCCAGCCTCTGCTGTACATCCAAAGCCCAGGTGTTTCCCAGAGTGATGCCTGATGGAGGCCAGAGAGGGACTCACCCTCACCTCAAACCTCTGGAGCAAAAATGGTGGTTTTGTTTGAGTTACAACTTCTGTACACCTGTGGCACTGATTATCCAGGTCTTTCACAGGTACTTTCTAAATTGGAATTATTTTCCAGTGCCTGTCTGAGGAGGAGGAGGATCTTTTGCAGTTGGAGAAACTGAGTCCCAGGAGCTGGGTGAAGGTGGGGAGATGCACTGGCAGTGCCTTGCTGTGCCAGAGCTGGGTTCCAAAGCCCTGCTTTAATAACTAAACCAAGTGCCTTTTTAGTGATTGTGCTGGATTAGCGGCCCTAGAGGCTCCTAATCTGTTATCCATATGGCACAGGCAGGGCAGGGATCTACCCGCTGATCTTCCATTGTATTTCAAGGCTGATTAGATGGGACGGTCCCCGGAGATCAAAACCCAGTCGAGTCTCCCCAGCCCATTCATTTTAGATTTGCTGCTGCAGTGCCCAGAAGGATGCAGCTGCCCTTGCTGCTTCTCTCTCCCTCTGTGCCATGGACCACAAAGTGCTGTCCTCTGTGCACCAGAGCCCACTCAACGTTCTCATGACATTGCAGAACTTGCACAAGTTTTCTGTGGTTATAGCAGGACGGAGGGCAGAGGGAGCGGTCGCTGTGATGACCGCTCAGCCCTGGAAATGGGGCAGTCGCAGCACACCAGGACAGGGCAGCAGCTTGCTGGGGTCTCCTGGAAGTGCTCTGGTGTTGCAGGCTCCCCAGTAGCTCGGTGGGCATTGTGGTGTCCCTGCTGGAGCACCAACTGTGCACCGTGGTGCTCCGGTGTGAGGATGTAGGGCTGGTCCATAGGGTCCGAAGGATGTCCCTGCCATTGCTGCAGCTGCGCCTGGAGGGCAAGGCACGTGAGAGCCTGGGGTTTGTTGTTTGATCAGGTACCATCAAGCAGATGCCGAGCAGTGTATTGACTCCATCCATAATTCTGGAAGAGAATTGTGGGGCAATGTGAATCCTGGTTTCATTTCTGGAGCTCCCCAGTGAAATAGTGCCTAGGCTGCAGGGAGATAAGAAGAGCAATAAGGCTGTTGCACTTGATTTTGAGATTGTTCTGCTGTTGCCACCAACTTATTGATAATTTTGTGCCTCACTACAAATCACAGCAGGCTGAGGAGGTGGTGGTTGATATCTGGGCTGCGTTCCCAGTGTCAACTTTGTCATTGGCACTGAAATGAGATCACGGGTTTGGTCTCAATTTCAAAAGCAAAGTTGTGCGAGCTCTTTCTGACAAACCTGGGGTTGAGATGAAGGGAAAGTTGAGCATTTGCACCAGTTTCAGGGACAAAGTTGGGTTTGGGCTAAGCAACGGTGCGAGGTGTTGCAGCTACTGAGCATGGAGGTGTTGGGATTCAGGGCCTCGAGGAGCCGGTGGGCAGTGTTCCCTCTGCTCTGCAGGCAGCACTGGTGGAAGCTGACATGCAGTTAGGTGAGGATTTGGGTGTTTGGGTGAGAACCAAGGGAAGCTCAGGAATTTCCCTGCAATGCTTTTCCTGGGATGATTGGCAGCTGGTGGGGAGGAGGTTGCTCTGCAGATACAGCATTTGTGTCTCTGTCCTGAGTGGATTTTCCAGGTTGGTGATAACCCCAGGACTGGCTGAAGAAATGTCACTCTAAATACAGGGATCGACCTCAGTGGACATATTTTCATTTTATAGTGTGAAATGCCAACAAGGATATCTACCTGACGGCTCCCAGATTATAATATCTGTTCCTTACCAGCATGGGTACGAGCCTTCCACTCAGGCTTACAATAAATACGAACATGGGTTGCAGTAATATTTCATTTTTGATGGCATAGCCGTGGGTTTTGATTATATAAATCAGGCTTTAGAAAAGGAATAGAGCTTTGTGACCGACTGAATAAATAAGTAAATGCAAATATAAGAGTCCTTACAAATAATAATAATAATAATAAAACCCACAGCTTTCGAATGGACATTCAGGATCAGCTAGAAAACATTGCACACTTGGTGTGAATAGGAGAAATCAGTTGGGTGCAGCATGCAGGCGGGTTCCTGATAAACTAATGCTCCTTCACACAATTTACAATCCAACTGAATTCATTTGCATGACAAAATTGGCTCGGGTATTCATGTGTTGCAGCAAGACAAGTGTAACATTACAAAGAACAAGTAACCATGGGGAAGGTTAATGCAGACAATAAGGAAATACAATGACATGAATCGGGTTCTTCTTTTGCCAACCTTTTATCTAAAATAGAAAAATAACAAGCTCCCACCCCCATTCCTTCTTGGGAATGAAAGAGTTGTTGTGTGGAAAGGGGGGGAGGGAGAAAATGTGCAAAGTTGGCAAACAAAGATCTGTAATTTCCCTTTTCTACCTCATGGATTTGAAACGTGTGTGCGAGGAAGGTGGGAGAGATGGAGGGTGTTGTGATTTGGAGCAGGTAAGCAGGTTGATGTGACAGACAGCCCAGTGGAGTCACTCCATCCCTGAAGGACACGTGGCTGCAGTTACATGGCCTGGGTAGTTCACTGACATTGTGCTGAATCCCGTCCTCTTGTAGCAGAAAATCTGAGCTCCATCAGCTCAGCTGTAGCTGGGCTGGAATGTGCTTTGCAGGACACTGACTCCTCTGGAGGACCCCGTTGGTATCGTGGTGGCACTCTGAAAGTACCGAGCGTTTTTTGCAACTCGAGGAGTATTTGGATACCTGTATGGGAGTTGATGTCTTCTGAAGGTCATGTTCCCAGCTGGCCTCTTGCCACTTGAAAACCCAGATCACTGGGTAGGATTCTCTGAATGCACAAGATTATGGGGTTTTTCACCCATGTGAGTGTGAGTCCATGTGAGCCTACTCTGCCATTAGGCATGTGGTGGTGGTGATAAGATATTCGGGGCTTCATTTGGAATGAGGTGGGCAGAATTCTTCATTGCAATTTGAAAAGCACATTGTTAGGGCTTTTTGTTGAATTAGTATTTGGAAAACTTTGAAGGGTGGAGAACGTGTTAATTATTCCTAGGCATTTTGGCACCTGAGAAGCTTGGCGGCCAGGGTTAGCTGCTCACCTTGGCTTCTTGTGCGGTTACTGATGGACAGGCTCTCACCTGTCCTGGGCTTCTGTCTTTGAGTAGGATCAATCCCTGCTCTTGCAGGGTCTGTGTTTGATGCAGAGACCATGTAGCTGGAGAGCCAGCTTGAAGCTGCAGGATTGTGATGCTGCTCTGGTTCCACTGATCTGGAAACTGGTGTCTGTCTCTCCTTCACAGGAGCAGGGCTTGCTGCACACAGGAGTGGTTTTGGTGACTCCCAGGTCAGAGCTGCCTGGAAAGCCCGGCTGGAGGAGGGCTTGGGGGGATCCCCTGGGCTCGAGGAAGCCTCTGCTCCTGGACACTGTGGGCTGATGCTGCCTTTAGCTCACAACTTCACTCAGCAGTTGCTGGCGCCGTGCAAACCTCTTGCAGCAGGAGAGGCTCCGTTAAGAGCAAATTCTAATTATTCCAGCCCAGAATTGCTGGGAGAGAAGAGCTGTGCTGGCTAATTGGCTAAACGCTTAGTGCAGGGGGAAGCTGGCTGGGAACAAGGCCCACATCCCTCTCTGCGAGCAGACGGCATCGTTTCCCTCATTGTTCTCGAGCTGGAGAGCTGAGCTCCCTTTCCAGCCGGGATTAGCGGCTCCGACACCGGCGCTGGTGCAGCACAAGGGCCCCTCTTTAGCTCGGCTCGGCAGCGCAGCAGGCCTGGCCCTCAACTGCCATCTGCAACAAATCTGGAACAAGTTGACAAACGACTAATTTTAATTTAATCTTTCAGTTTCCAACTTAATGATGACAAAAGAAAAAAAAGAAAATGCAGGGGAAGGAAGTGCTCACCCGCATCTTCCCCTCTCACCGCTCGCTCGAGGGGGGAGTTCCAGCAGGAAGGGTTGGGAGCTCCTTACGTGTTTGAATTAAATTTAACCCCGGGGTGCCACTGCTTCAGAGCCTTTGGAGGCAGAGTTGTAAATCATGGCAGCAGATTCTGCGTCTGATGAGCACTTCCCATCATGATGACATTTAAACTATTAATTAATTAGGAGAGAGCAAGATGAGAAGATTTGGAATTCTCCCCTTTGGATAATTACTGTCGAGCACATTTGTTACTGTAATGAACGAACAGGATGTGACTTCAGCCAGTGCTCTCCCCGTGTGTGTGTGTGTGTTCACATTATTGTTATTTTCACCTGCCTTAAAAGGAGAAAGAGTATTTTTTTCTTTAGAACCATAAATCAGGGTCATTTGTGGTTTTAGCATTTTGGCAAAGCTGTAGCTGGGATGAGAATAGATGGGAGCAAGCATGGCCATGGGATACACCGAGACCCAGAGCCCGGCAGGTGTGCTGGGTCCTCACAGTGCAAATCCAACTTGTGACTTCCAGTTAGGCACCTTGAGGCCATTCAAGCTCTTACCAAGCCCACCAAAGCTGGTGGCAACCTTCCTCTTGAAGCTTCCTTTGAAAGAGACCCTGAGTCAGGTGCACGCGGTGGGCTCGCTGGTGGGAGCCCGAGTATCCCGGTGGTCCCTAGATGTGCTGCTGGTCTGATCGAGACCCTTTCTATAAACCCTGGAAAAAGCTGTGAAGTGGACAGTGTTGGAGGCTGTACCATAATTAGCAAGGTCTTGTTGGGCGTTGCCTGTGCTGGAAGCTGTCCTGACGCTCTCTCCTTCACAAGCCATCCTTCTGGCCTTCTGTTCCCAAAGAGTTTTTGGAAAGCTTTCCTGGTTTTCCCCATTTCCCGAGGATTTTGTCCTCTCTTAAAGCAGTCGCTGCATCCTTACGGCATCTCTGCTTCCTCCTAGCAGAGATCCTTGTTTACTTCTCTAGTGTTAATATGCCCTTTCGCAGATAATCAATCTTGCTTGGCAGGATCAATTAAAATGAAGTGGGGATGCTCCACGTACCTTGGTCTGGAAATTTAACTCCAGTTGTACTCCCACATGCACACCGACATTTGCAGAGCTCCTGGGCTAGGTTATCACCATCTCCAGTGGCTGCTACAGCACTGATGGTGTAACAAAAGGAATACATTCATATTGGCTCTCAGAGGGAAGTTATTAATTACAGTCATCAGTGATGTGAAGGGTTTCAGCAGAGCCTCCTTCCTCAGGACATTGGCTATGAGAACATTAGCAAGAGGCTTTGTGTCCTGTAGGTTGTCATCATCTCAACAGCTTTGGGCCAACAGCACTGGGACACTGTGGGATGTCCAAGTGGGTGAAGTGAGAACCTGCAGCACTGGGGAAGCTGGGGCTGCTCGTGCGGGGCTGGGTCCCCTCTGCAGCAGCCCCTGATCTCTGCGCTTGCGACCTCCGGGTCTGCCAGGGCTGTGCTCGGAGTCACTGGGGCTCCCGGGCGTGCCAGAGCCTGGCTTTGAGGAGCAGAGTGCTCTCGCTGTCTTTAGCTGCAGCAGCTGGCCCTAGGGAATTATCCTTAGGTGAACTGATGGGGTTTTGGCAGAGAAACATTTACATTACTTATTTTAAGCAGAACTGTCTCTAGGTACTTCTTTTTCATCTCACTCATTTTAACCTTCCAAAGAGAGGTTTTTTTCCTCCTGGATGTTTCCATGACCTATTGATATTTTCCTGTTTAAATGTCTCTGTTCAAAGTTGTCGGTGATTCTTTGGTGTCCTACATGGAGTGAATTTGGGCTCCCTCTGAATTCCTGGTGTATAAATATCCACCTTGAAAGAACTGCTGTGCTTTAACCTCAATACGTGCTCTCTACAGTCTCCACAGGCTCCGACCTTCAGGGCTGCCCTCTCTGGTGCAGGCTCTGCTCAGTGATCAGGGAAACAGGGATGTGGATGACTTGAATTTTTTGCATTTGCCAAAGGTCTCATTAGATAGATAATGCCACAGGAGTTACCATGATGGAGAAAACAGTCTGCAGGTGTTGTGTGGTAACTGGATGTGGGGACTTTAATAGGAAATATCATTGTTGTCCTGTGTGTTGTCCTTTTTCCTCAGAACTTTTGTCACCTGGGACACTGATCTTTTCATAGGCAGCTGTAGACTTTTTACTGTTAGAAAACAGAAATACCAATTTCTTTTCTGGAAAATCAAATACTTTTCCCAGTGGAGAGAGAGGTATTCTTAAGGTACCCTTGTGGGAGAAGGACAGCAAAATTCACAGGGTGTTTTTGTCTGTGTAGAGGTGTTCTGGCTTTGCTTTAATTTCTGGAAATCCTAAATAAAAACATTACCAAGCCCTTAAACATCACTTTTTCTTTCCCCTCCAAGTATGACCTGTGCATTGTTTTGCAGCTCTGAGCTCCCACGTTGCTCCCTCACTCCGGGTGGTTTAGGACAGCGAGGGTTGGTGGTGCCCTTGGTCCTACCTGGGGCAGAACCATCTCTTTGTCCTCCCCTTTGCTGTAGGACCCGGGGGTGAGCAGGGCTCAGTGCTGGCAGCGATGGGCTCTGGGAGCTGAGTGCCCCAGTTCTGCTCCCCGATGTGCTGTGTAATGAAGGAGTTTAATTGCCTGACTCTGCCAGCGCCCACGCCAGGGACAGGGACCCAGAATGAGACAGACAGACCTGCTCAGACACACCCCCACAGGGAAATTAATGCTAGAGGAAAGGTCAGCACAAGGTGGGATTTATTTTATTTAATGATAAGCATTTTTTTTCCTTTTGACTTTAAGTTCCAGTGATTTATTTTTTTTACATTTATAATTAATTTGACAAAATATTCGGCTGTGTGTGAAAAGGGCTAAAATTTGAATCTAAATTGAAGAATATTGGAGGGATAGGATAGAATTAATTTGTTTGTGCTCTGGTATCAGCAAAGATGATACCAGAAACCTTTGGAGACAGATAAATTCTTCATATGTGAGTCAGAAAACACACAATCAGTCAGCAACAATCATCTTTCTGGAGATTCCAGATAATCCGTGCTTCAAAGCAAAACCTGTGTTTTGCAATATTCGTCCTCTGATATTCAAACATCCAACTTTGTTCTTCTAATTATTATTATTCTTTTGATATTATATCAGACAAGTGCCATAAGGGTCTTAAAAAGGGCAAAATAATTATTTCCTTTATACGTTAATACCCATGTGATGAGGAGGCTTTGGTGGAGAAAGAAGTGGTTTTTTGAGAAATCCAAAGGGGGAAGCTTGGCAACATGGTATAGTTGAGTGTAACCATAAATAAAACCCTGTGTGAATTCCCCCTTGGAGACACTACAGATCTATTGAACAGGGCACCCTCTCTATAAAAATTGTTCTTGAGAGGTAATAGCAAGCTATACATTATGAAAAAATATAGCACAGGGATTTGCTGTACTTGGAGCAAAACTATGAGAAAAATGGTGGGAGGTAATAAGGGATTGTCGTTCCATCCCATTAGAAATGTGTTTTATTCCAGACACCCAGATTTTATCTTCCCCCTGCACCTGAATTAGAAATGAAACTGCCAACTTTCTAGGGTGTGCAAGAATCCACACAGTAATGTGTTTTCTTTTTTCTTTTTTTTTTTCCTTTCCTTTTCTTTGCGGGCAGCTAATTAGGGCAAACGTAGATAAAGCACTGTGTGTTATGGGCTTGTAAATAACAGAAAAGGGTTTCCTTAGGAAATTAGCACTAGGACACACAGGAAGCCATGAAATCAAATGTTACCAGCATATACTGTATTCTCTACCTAGATTAAAATAATAATAAAAAACCTCTAAACCCAGTCACATACAGAAGGGAATCCTCTAGGATTTCACTGGCACAATCCTGTAAAAGAAGAAGTTCAGTAAAAAAAAATCCACTCATTTCTAAAGAAATTTCCCAGATTAGATTTGTAAATCAAAAACCAATATATAACATGCAAGAATTGATCTGTTTTATATTCCTCAGTTACATTTTTGTGAAGCACATTTAGAAGATTTAGAACGTATTTGCGCCTGCTGGTTGAGCCATTATATGCTTGAGTTCATACATCTATTTGTGAGGCTATAAAACAGGCATCGACTACCCATGTAAATTGTGTTCTCCACAATAAATTATATGCATACTTGCAAAAATACATAACTGCTGTTGGTTGGCTTACGTAGACTGAATACTAATGATGTTTAAAGTTGTATTGTCCCTCTTCTCGGGTCTAATTTAGCCTCTACATCAAAAATTATGTAGGAAAAAACACTTTATCCTCTCACTGAGAAATAAAATGGCACTTACGGGCATCCACATATCTTTCTTTTATGAAACACCACCATTTTCATACTAATTTTAGCTGCATAGGGTTCATGGAAAAGTCTGTCTCGTGCAAACCTCTTAGGAGACTTCAGTGTGTATATACATACACAGCTACGTAAAATGTGGTTTTGTAGGGTTTATATAAGTGAATTGGGTTTTGTTACGCTCACAGATAGTATAATCCTTTATGATACTCAGAGTATTTTTAATTCTTAAAGTTCAGGGAGTTTTTTAATTGTACCCCAGGGTTTAGTGCACTCGCAGGGAATCCTGGAGCACGCTGGCAGCCCCGTGAAGCGACGCACAAAGGTTGTGCCTCTCCCTCTCCCCTCTACCTGCTGCTCATCAAGGCACCACCGGGTTAATGAATTGGTTTTGCTCATATTTCAGTTGTCTTAAGAGCTGTGAAATGTGCCTCCTCTCACAAAGGAGTTGGGGCTGACCCCGACTTCACCATTTTGGGTCATTTATTCTGGAGCGAGGTCGCACAGCCCCTGTGCCTCCTTGGGCACTTTACATATTTTAATGGAAGCCAACGTCCTCGGTGCAGAAATGAATGAAGGTGCCGCGTAACCTCCACATGTTCTTCCTCCCACCTCACCCTTTGCTCTGCTCTCCCCTCCTCTCCTCCCGCGACACACTGATATGATTTCCTTATGTCTCTTTCAGTCTTTCATTAACCTGCTGTATTTATGATTTCACCATTTATTCTCCCTTTGCCTTTATGCACAGATCTCTTCCCTTCCCAGGTTTTGCCTCCCTCTGTGTATTTTCTCCATCTTGCTCTTTATTCCCTTCATTCTCCGTTCCCTTCCCTCTGTTACAAACAGTCCTTCCTCCAGCTACAAATTATGTGTCTGCTCCTGCAAGCCATTTCTCCACCTGCAATGGATCACTGCGGGGCGACCAGGTACCCCCCTCTCTGCCTCTGTGAGCGGGAGACAAGAATTTTCCCGTCCTTCCCCTTCCCTGCCTGGGCCGTGCGGGGAATATGGAAGCTGTCACACACTTCCTCTCCTGCCCAATGATGTGTAGGAGAATAATATATCCCTTTTATTGGGCTCACAACTGGGCAGAGGAACGAGAGAAACAAACTGCCTCCTTTTTCCTCACCCAGAATATCCTGATTTCCTTCTAACTCGAACGTACGTTATCGCCGCAGTCCTGTGCAGCCCACCCGAGAGGCTCGAGCTGTGTCTCTGGGGACAGAGCGTGTAGGGACACGGGGACATCAGTCTCCAGTGACACAGGGATGCACTGCAAGGCTGCAGGAGCAGGGCTGCAGGGAAAGGCACAGGAACAGGCTGGGTAACTCAGCGCTGCTTTTCCAGCCTGACCTCTGCCACCCTTGTGCAGAAATTCAGGTCGTGAATGAACCAACATGAGCTGTAAAACTGCTGCCAAAAAGCAGAGTTTGCTTTGCCAGGGCTGACTTTTCCAGGGCTCTGAGCTGGAAAGGGATAAAGGGACAGGTACAAAGGTGTGTGTGTTGCACAGCACTGGAGAGGGCATGAATTTCTGCAGGGAGGACAGGGTACAGCTGCCAGAGACAGCCCTGACCACCGGTCCCACTCCTGGCTTTCCAGCTCTGGGTGGCTGCATCCAACCCCCAGACCAGCTCCAGAAGGAAAGCCCTCGGAGGAATGGTGGGGTTTGTAGGTGGTTAATATGTGTCCATGTAATTGGCTGTGCTGTTTTGCTTAGCTTGTGATCACATTTTTAACTTCCAGAGGAAAAAAGTGGTTCCTGGAAGGGCTCTGTGGTGTGGGGCAGGGGCAGGGGCAGCTTGGGAGCAGGGCTGTCTGAGGAGCAGTCTGTGGGAGAGCAGACCACGCGTGTGATTTCTGCAACCAGTTTGTTCACAAATTAGAGGAGTGGTAGACAAAGAAAATTTCACCATGTTCACAGCCCATACTGCTGATTTATTTGTTGGCATTATCCTGGGGATCCTTGTGGCAAAGCCTTAGCATCAGGACATGGCTTGGGAAAGGGTGGCCGAGCTTCCCAAAGGAGCACCTGCTTTCGGGGGCAGAGCTGGGTGTTTGTGTAGTAAGGTACAGCAAAGTTCCAGAAATTCCTGTAGTGCTGGAGCCGTCCTGGGACAGGGAGGGGATGAGCACGGTGGGTGCCTGAAAGACCCCTGGTTGGGCAGAGCAGAACAGCCCCGTGGCTGCGTCTCGTCGCAGCCGGTTGGCAGAGCTGGGTTGCTTTGATGCCCCCTTTCAGAGCTGCAGTGGCTGGCAAAGTAACCTAGATATAATTTCCCTTTGTGTCAGTTCTAACGACTAAAATTAGTATGAAAAGACACAGAAAGCTCGGTGGAGTTTTCCCAGTTTATCCTGTGGCTAATCTTTTTATCTCTCTTTTTTTCTTCTTCTTCTTCTTTAAAACCAGGGGGAGGGGAAGCCCTTCCAGTCTCTGCAGCTGGCATGTCTGAGCCACTAACATATGTGCTGCTGCTGCAACATACAGTAGCTCAGGACTTTTCAAAAACACAGAACCCCTGAATCCAATAAAATTGCAAATTTCACTGTATTTCACAATATCCTAAATAAACATGAACAGCGTGCATTTCTCTTTCTGGCATCAAATATTAATCTGTCCGTGGTCGGAAATGTGCTTTCCATCTTGTGTGCGCTCACATTGGGTAAACACTTGGGAGATTGCTATTCCAGACCTTTCATTCTCTCCTAGAGTCAAGAGCATGACAAATTTTTCTCCTAATTACACCTGCCACTGTTTGCCTTCTAATACTGTAAATCCTCCATCACATAGTTTTTCAGATTCAGGATTAGGTTCCTTTTCTGTCATACAAATGATTGGAGGTGCAATATGCAGTTACCAATGCACATTATGAATGTTTAGGATGGGTTGTCTTTTTTTTTTTTTTTTTAAAGTGAGCAGAGTGAGTGAGCAGAACTCGATCCACATTTAACTTGTGCTGTTGACCCCGGACCTCTGGGTTGGTTTTTCTGGCTGTTTTGAACCAGTGGAGCCCTCTTCTTCCTCCCTCTGAAAGCACAGCCGCCTGCTTGTCTCGGCTTCACAGTTTGGATTTGTCTCTGAAACTGGAAATTCTGTCCTACCAGATCTCCTTGAATATCTTGGTATTTATGGCAGAGCTTGGAGCTGAGCAGGTGGCAGCACCCTTCTCTCTAGGGCCAGCATGATGCTCTAGCAGCAGGACAAGGACACAGACCCTGGGTGCTGGCAAGGGGTGCTTGCTCTCGGGCATGGCTGGGCATCCTCCCGGCTCTGTGCCCTTGATCCCAGCGTGCAGATGTTGTCATATCTGGTACCTTAGTCCCAGAAATAAAGGAGCTCTGGGAGCTGGTTCTGATCTGCTCAGTGCTCTTGGGCTACAGCAGGACCTTCCTGGGTGCCATCCCAGGGGCATGCAAAACCTGCTGACACGTTTCTGGAGGCTGTGCTGTGTTTGGTTGATTTTACTCGTGTTTGGGGGAGTCAAAATAGTTAAGAACAGCAGTAAAAATATGTGAAAACAAGGCAGAAATGGTGGCACAGCAGGAACTGCAGGCTGCCCTGGCCCAGGACCACCCCTCTGCTCAGCAGGTCCATGGGGACAGCAACTTTAGCAGTGTTCTCCTGCCCTGGCTTCGTGCTTAAGCAGTCTCTTGGGCAAAGGGGCCGTTCGGCTTTGCTGGTACAAATCCTCCATTACCGTGTTACAGCAGAGGGGGGCAGACAAATTGGGCCAGATCTGAGCTAATCAAGAGTTAATACACAAATGATGAGCTGATAGAAAAAGAGTACATGTGGTACAGGTGAAGGACGTGCAGTGAGGAAGAACAACAGCAGAGATGTCCACAGCGCTCGTGTGCATGAGTTTAAATTGGCTGTGAAAAGAGTTTCTGTGTCACCCCGGGATGCACGGGTGCCCTGGGGCCAGCGTGCACACTGTGCATTGTTCCTACACCTGGAGTAAGTGACACGAGTGTTTCGTGTGCAGGTGGGAAGGTCAGGCTGTGTGCAGGCAGAGGAGGGGGTTGGATTTGTACTATTTTTGCTGTGCTGGTTTGCAGTGTGTGCAGGGAGGGTTGCTGTGCTGGCGCTCGGTGGTTTGAGTGTAGGAATAAATAGAGGACTTGAGCCTAGAGAGATGGAGTGAAACAATTTATTTGATTACTAGGTAAATAAATAAGCTGAGCTCCTTGTGGATAGACGCGGCCGTGGTCGCTCCGTCAAGCGGTACGTTTCTCTGCTTGCCTTACAGCACATTTTTAGCCAGCTGCCAAGGAGACAATAATTCCTTCCCTCCTAGCAGGCTTCAAAAAGTTACGTGGTTTTTATTGGAAACCTGAGCAGAGGGCAGGAGTTTGGTTGATTAGAAATCAGTCTCAATTTTCAAAATGCAAGTTAAAAAATTGCCCTGTGCCTGACCTGGTTCATGACAAGATTTTGGATATTTTGCATTCCATATTTCTTTGAAAAGCTGGAAGATTGACTAAATTAACAGTTTCTTGTGCAGTTTTCACTTTGGTTGAAAAGCTCTAACTTGCAGAAAAAGCTTTTTATTTATTCATTATATAAAGTTCAGTCTTTTTTAATGGCTGCATCCCTTCAGAACAACCTGCATTTAAACGCAAAAATCCACTTTTGGTTTTGTAATGCTCCATGACTCAAATTGGGGGGACTCAAATGATCTCTTTGGTTAAGTTTGGGGATATTTTAGCTGGGAATAAACAATTCCCTTCGCACTTGTGTCCTACACATGAAAATTTCAATTTTATAATAATCTGGGGTTCAAAGACAATCTCGGAATTCCAGCTCCTCCGAAAGGAGGATTCGAGCTTATGTTTCTCTCCTGGGTGATGACTCCACGTGCCAGCTTTTCTCCCAGCATGGGTCCTGGGGCAGATCAATCCCATCGTAAAGCTGACACAGCCTCGGCCACAGTGCCCCGACCCGCCGCTGCGCTGATGGGGAAGTGCCCACACTATTGCAGAACGCATTCTGGTCAGCTCAGGACTTCTCCCAATTCTTCAGTGAGAAGCAACCAGCAGCCACTGCCATCAAAATCCTATTTGTGCCTGATTGCCATCCCAATACCATTCCAGGGGTGACGGGACACATTGGAAAGGGCCGGACTGGGCACGGGTGCATCCCGGCCGCTGTGATTTACGGCAGCCGGCCACGGCGGGGATGGGTTGTGGCTGTGGCCTGGTTGTGACCCCAGCAGATAGCAAGGCAACGTTTCTGTGAAACACAAACAAAAGGTTAAATGCACCAGTTCTTGGCTTAGACTGAGCCAATCATTCTGAAGGGACTGCCCCCCCCTTTAATTGGTTCTTTATTTCATGTAATATTTCTTTCTCTCCCTTGCACTTGTGCACACAAACGCACTCCCTCGCCCTCCTCAGAACATCTTCACAGCAGCCACTTTAAAATTGTGCCGCAGTGATTTTCTAGTCCTCTTTGCAGCAGGCTGGATAACATCTCCATCACGTGTGGCAAACTGCACGAGTTAAACCTCTCCAGGGTTCAGGCGTTTGCTTCCAGGGCTGCCAAGGCGATTGCCCTGTTTTCCGGGGGTGGGAGCTCTGTGCCTGGCAGAGGGCTGCAGGCGGCTTTGGCAGCTCTCGCCCTGCTCCCAGCATGGGTACGGCCGAGGCATCCCTCCCTCCCTCCCAGCTTGCTCACCCCGCTCTCCAAACACGGATGAGTCACAGACAATATGTTGCAGATCAGCAGCGAGGGGACTGTGTGCGCCAGCGAGCTCGGAGTCGCAGGAGCATCGCTTTGGTCTTCTGCCCTCAGCAGGGAGAGGAGAAGGAAAGCTGCCAGAACCTCCCCAACTGCCCACTGCCCGTCTCCTCCTGCACTTCCCAGCAGGAGAATCCAAACACCAGAGGAAGAGGCTGAAAAGTATTAAATTTGTATGTTTAAAAACTTCCAGAAAAAGTTATTGTCTAACAGTGCCTTCTCTTGCATCATCAGCCCTGTGCATGTGATCGAGGCAAAAATGGAACTGTTCAAAGTTTGTTCTGATAGGGACAGATGACAAAAATCCCAAGGGCAGAGGACTCAGCTTCCTGCCCTCTGGCTAACCCTTACAGGAAAGGGTTAAACTGATCCACATTTGATTCCGAGCAGCTCTGGTGTCACCCAGGCTCCTCCACAGCTGATGAACCGGCTCCTCGGCAGGTTGGTGACAGCCCCGAGATCAGACAGGGAGTCTGGGGGAGGGTTATGCTAAACAGGACCAGCTGTGAGGATCCAAACTGGCTTTTGGTGACCAAACTTCCCTGATTCCGCAAAGCTGGGAAAGAAAACCAGAAGGAGAACCCAGGTGTCCTCCCTTGGAGTGGTGTTGGCTGCTGCCGCTGATGAATGAGTGCAGGACATAAACGTTGAACTTTGATTAATTCCCGGTGTCCAAAACCTGCTAGAACTTGGCCATTTGGCCTCATTGAAAGCGGCACTCAGATGTCACTGTGATAGGAAAAGCAGAAACCACCTCCAGCAGCAGCGGCTGTAAAACATCGGGGGAAGAAAGTGACAGCTCGGAGTCATCTCCCTTCCCATCCCTGAAGGGCTGTGCCAGCATAAAGCTGCGCGGCATGAAGGGATTCGCTCGCCAGTTACATCAACAAAGCTATGATGAATTGAACTAAATGAACTGAGGCAGTCCATAAAAAGTGTTTGCCTTCTTTTTAGTCCTGGAATTGGAGTTTATGAAGTGATTGTTCAAGATAAATAGGAGCTGCTGCCAATAAGTTCAGACTAGTTTAGAGAACTATATATCCCTGCCCCATAAATGCTCTGGTTTTCGCCGCCGAGAGCCGGTGTTTTCCTTTGGATTCTTGATGGTTTCAAACTTGGGTCTGACCTGAAACATCAGCAACATTAATGACATTTAAAAGTAATATCGTGGATTTATGATACTGTCATTTAATTCGGAGGTTTCAAAATGCCAGATTAAGCATTAATTTCTGCTCGCTGCTGGTGCAGCAGGTCAGTGCTGCTCTCTGCACGGGCTGGGAGGCAGTGAGGGGATGGCCTGGGCTCCTGCACACCTTCCCCTGTCCCAGCGTGGGCTGCTCAGCTGTTGAATTGGTTGGAACTGACCTAACACCCTGCCCTATACCAGGCTCCAGAAATCAGTAGGGCAGATAAACGTGAGAGAGGTGAATCTCCATCTCCCCCCAGCCTGCCCCCTTCTATCAGACAACGCTCTCGCTGAAAGCGAGGAGTGACGTTTGCTGTGCAGAGCCGAGGGTACCTTGCTGTCTGAATGTACCGTGCCATGGAACAAAGACATTGTCATTCCCCTGGTGAATATTAGAAATAGATGCACATATGTACAGAGCTTTTCAGAATACTGTAATTATATTTATCTTCCTGCTCTTGCTTGTAAATTTTGTTGTGGAAGATGAAAGGCAGTGGTTTATGATCCAGACTGCTTCCCTCCATCCCCTCTCAGCAAACTGGCAAGATGCTGTCAAATGCTTCCTGCGTGTCACTCACATTTGTCAGTTTAAAAGGTGTTGCCCTGTTTGCCATAAAGCAGTGTATAGCAGCAGTAGCCTTTCCTGGCAGTAAATTACCAGCTGAAGCATCCACTGAGCTCTGCACTGGCTCACGGCAGCCCCGGGGACACTTGACCACTGCTGGGACCCAAAGTGCCGCTGCAAAACATCTCGCCACGTCTCAGCCAGCGCTGGCATCCTGGGAGCCTCACGAGCACCATGCAAATGGTTACTTGATGCTGTGGCCCTTCTGGAGGAGAGGATGGGAAATAATTGAGGTTCTAAAATAAGCAGTCACTCTCTAGTTAGTGTTAATGAGCAAATGAGATTTAATTAATTTGGTCCAGCAAGTGGGTCACCAGTTTCCCCAGCCAGAGAAAGGTGTTGTGGATGGGGAGTACAGCAGAGGACATTGCCCCTTAAATAAACACCTCAGATTCCCCAGAGTGGGTTTTATGGGCTTTTTGCTTAACTTTATAACCTACACGAGGCAGTTGGCTTTTGCAACTTGGACCTAGTGAGCCATCAGATGAGAAACTTCAACCACAATGGGGTGGCCCATGGAGTGGGTGCCTGCCAGCCGATTTCTGCCTCACATAACACGGATCATTTTAGCTTGTGTGAAATTAAACTCCCCCTTCTTTGCAGCCCCACTTCTTCTCACTTGTCAAAGTCATAAAACGCCAACCCCTCCCAGCTCTGTCTGGGTGTAAACAGTGTTAATGCAGCACCAAACCAGTGTGGTTTGAATCCAGGAGCCCAAGAGCAGCCCAGGGGACCGCGGGACGGAGCGCTGGCCTTGGCTTCGCTTCCTCACTTCTGCTCAGTATTTCTGACTCGAGCTGGTTGGTATCCACCACCTTTTATTTAAACATAGGAGGTTTTTTAAAATTTAAATTAGATCTCAGAAAATAGATACTGTGCACTTTTGTGTTGGTAAGAAAAAGAAGTGGTGTCATTCATGTCAGATAATTGGTGGTTTTAGCTCTCTGCAGAATAAATTACAGCAGTCATATAATGGCCTTTCATCCAATCACTTCTCTACTCCAGATCTAGACTTGAAATGAGGTTTGTTGAAAACATCATTTCAGGGATTATTGACCACAGCAAAACCTTGTTGTACATGTTCTTTGTATGTATTGAAAATACATGAGTTAAAAGGTAATAGTTGGTGCTTTGCCAGTGAATTGGAAGCTGCTCCCCAGGCTCGGGGGCACATTCGGTCTCTCTTGTCCCTCCAGAAAGAGGATGGGAGGTGGGGGCTCCATGCTCTGGGCACAAGAGTCAGTGGGCAGCAGGCTGTACTGTCCTTTTGTGGTTCAGATACTGGGGAGTGCTGTGTTTAGCAAGAGAGGACTTCATTTTGCCTGTTTGTTTGCCCAGTGGGCCAGCTGGCGGGGATGGCTTTATATCTTTGACTTCCAAACTCTCTTCCAAACTCAGGACTTCTCTTGTGTGTTTCAGTGACTGTGGTTTGGGTAATATGCAAAGAGGCAGTGTGGGTTTCATGAGTGAGTTGTACGGGTTGCTCTTTAGAGCTTCATTGCCTTTCTTCTCATACACACCCAGTCCCTTGCGCGTGCGATCCTGGTCCCTCTCTGCAGTGCAGAAGTGCATTGGGATAATCTTGTGTCAGGTGCAAAGAGTTCAAACCAATCTTTACATGAGAAAAGGTTAAAAGACAGCGTGGTCATAATCTACAAATACCAGTGCGGGGAGGAATAAGAGGCAGTAAAAGCTGAGCAGAAAAATATATAAATATATAACTAGGGTCCATGGTTGGAAACTGATGGCAGAGGAGCTCAAATGAGAATTGAAGTGTGTGTTTTGACAGTCACAGTAATTAACCACTGGAGAAAATTGCCAGGGGATATGGTAGATGCTCCATCACTCGCAAGTTTCATAAATAAAGGCTGAATGTCTTTATAAAACAAAATGCCATTTTTTGAACAAGAAAGAAGGCTGTGGGTGAGCCTCAGGAACTGTGTGTGTTAAATTCCTGAGTTCAGGTCTGAGGATGGCCTGGAGGAGCTCTGTGTTAGTCCCTGTGATGGTTTGAGAACCGCTGTGGCAGAGAAGGAGCACATCAGGGCTTGTGCTAGGGATGCGCTTTTCTTGTCTGCTTGTTTTCCTTTCCACCAAATTACATGCCCCCTGCCAGTAGGCTGGGTACCAGTAAAACCAGAGCCAGCCCAGCACAGGGGTCCCATGCTGATGTAAATGGAGTCTGTAGCTTTTTATTTCCCTGGGAAGTGCTTCCTGCGCCGTGGCTGTTTCAGCACTCAATAGCCACCGCTTCCATGTCTGCTCCTGTAGCTAACGGCTCCTTTGCTTCTCGTCTGTCAGCCTACTGTGGCTGCCTCACATTTCCCTCCTGCTGCATTGTTCAGCTGCTTTGAATTTGCTTCCAAAATGCACCGAGTGTATTTGTTTTAAATCTCCAGATGGATACCGACTGCTCCCAGTTTCTTTTGAAGCTGCATCGTTTGGGGAGAGCATCTTGTAGCCCTTAAGGAAATAACACAGGGGAAAAAAATCCCTCTCTTTGCTTCTAGGTGGAGTTCACATCTAGCGAACCAGAAATAAAATCTCAGCACTTTAAGAATTGCAAATAATTCCCCAAACACAGAACATATTTTTGTCTTGTTTTCTCTCGGATTTGTAGTGTGTGGGTGCATGGCAAAAGCATCCCGAAACTGCGCCTTTCCCTCCTGAACAGAACCTGTCCTTGGAGGAGTGTGTGAGGCAGGAATGGGATCAGTGGAAATGTCTGATCTGGAGTGAGAAGGTGGCTGCTGGATGCAGTAACCCAGTGCCAGCACAGCTGCCTGGTCCTGGGCAGGTTTCTCCGGTTGAAGCAGCGATCCATGCAGATGTGCCAGTAGAAGTCCATCCATTCTGAGAGTTACAAAAAATCCAGTGATGCAGGTTAGCCCTTGCTATTGTGGCATTAGCCAAACCTTTGCCTGAACAGAAAATGCCCCTGTTTATAGAGTGAGGAGAGGAGGTAAGTGCTCTGCTCAGGGGAGGTGTGTGTCAGGAGGGAGCCCCAGGCAGTGACAGGTCTCGGGTGCTGACTGTGCACGTAGACATGGAAGAGAAAAAGAGGATCAAATCCTGGACTTGTTGAAAAATCAGGTTTGATGCAAAGGGCTGAAAAAAAGGAGCAAACTTCTTAGTTTTGGAAAGTCTAAAGAATCATGGTGCAGGGCTGGGAGCCAGTGGGGAGGGTTTCAAGCCAGAGCAAAGCTTTACAGCCACGTCATAAACCCTGCAAAACCAGGAAGGGGCTGAGAGGAAACCTTGACCCTTTCTAAGGCCACCAGGTGCTGTTCTGGCCATAGTGTGGTCTCGCTGCAGACTTCATTAGCCAAAGGAAAACGTCTTCATCCTCCACAGCGCTCTCGGGGGAGTGGGGTTAATAGGAACCAGATCACGGGCAGTGCCGAGACTTTGTCAACTCTGGAGAAACAAACCACGATTTGATTGTTCCCTCCATGAGCAGATCAGGGAGGAGATAGGGTCCAGCTGTCCAGCCATCTAGGAGACTAATTAGTCCAATTAATTAAGAAGTTGCTCCATGTTTCCCCAGTGTCACACGGGGCTCTGAGAGAGAGAATGACAAGGGTGTAGAGAGCGAGAGGTCATAGGGAAAGCTTAATGTCTGTTGGGGTAGATACACAGTAATTAAGTGACAATAGACAGGAACTTTGCTGCTGGACGAGTGCTAATTAAAACCTGTAGGATACTGTTCTCCCTCCGGGTGTGCAGCATGTGCCCTGTATCCCACCAGCACAAATGGGACTGGTCCAGCAAGGAGCAGTTTACTCTGTTCATACACCAGCGAGTCTTTTGCTCAGTTGGTCTGGCACAGGGGCCCTGTGATGTGCAGCCTTCGTGCCCGGGATCTCACAGCTTCTCAGGAATATCTATGGAGAAACAAGACGTTAGCTCCATTTTATGGATGGGAAGGCTGAGGTCTGCAGCAGGTGCAGGAGCTGGGCTTCTCCATGGCCAGGGCTCCCAGCAGGGAAGCTCAGAACTTCCCATCCTTCAGCAAGGAGCATTTGATTTGCAAGTGGCTTGCTCAGGGAGTCTTTCTGCTGAGAGATAACTTGTACTCGTCCATTTATGTCTGTAACTATATGTGCTAGATCATTCTTATGGCCCAGGAAGATGCTTTCTTCTCTTTAGTGTTTGGTTGGAGGCAGTGTGGCTCCCCAAGGCCATGGGCAGCCTGGCCAGCACAGGGGACACCCGATGGACCCGAGCGGGGTGTTAGCTGCTCCGCTGTCCGTGTGCTGCTCATACTTCACACCCGCAGCAGGGAGATCCATCCTCACTTGAAACCTAAGCAACAAATGTTAACATTTCATTTTAAAACCTAAGCCAATCCACTTTATAATCCAGACACGGCATCCTGAGTGAGCATTGCTGTTGGATAATCACACAGTGGTGTGGCCTTTTGCCCCCGTGCCTCGCACAACACACCCGAGGCGTGAGATTAGGCTCCAATAATAACGCACCCCGTCGTGCCTTTTTGCTCAATTGATAAACCTGCTGTATTAGGAGATATTGTCATAAAACTGAATGGCACCCTGTAAACCTGAATCACTCTCTCCTCCTTGTAGCCAGGGAATTAGATGTTCTAGCTCCTGTCTTGGCTTTATTTCATGTCTGCAATATGCAAGAGACTATATAAGATGCTGCTTTATTGTTTTTAAAATACTATGAGCTACACCAGTGCTGCATAAATACCTATTTTATATACTTTGGCTGATTCCCGTCTCACTCACTGCTGTGTAACTCCATGGACTTCCACGCAGGTCGTTTTTGGTTTACACCTTGCCTGGGAAAGCAGAATTTCACCCCTTGTTTTCCTGCAGAGAACACGTGAGGAGAGACACTGCTCTGTGTACGGAGCCCAGCACGGGGCTGAGCTTTCTCTGCTGTGACCCCGGGTTAGAAAGGTGCAGGGGGCACCTTGCCAAGGGCATGTGGCTGGGCGAGGTGGACACCCCGTGTGCTCAGGGACACGGTTTTTAGCCCTTTCCTGGTTCTGCTACCCGAGCTGCGAGTCCATAAACGGAGCAGGAAGAGCCCAGGGACAGGGAAAGCTCCGTGGCTAGGGATGCTTTTGGAAGCTTTTTACTGAGAGAAGGCAAACTGGAACTAAGCTTTTTTTTCCTCCTACAAATGCTCTGTTCCTCATCCCTCCCCCCCCTTGTGAAATTTCCCACTTTGGCAGGACGTGCTGATGAAGTCGGCGTCCGGAGCGGCGGGAGCTCCGAGGTCCAGGGCATTTCCATAGCAGAGCGGCACCCCGGGCGCCCCCGCTCCGCAGCAGATTGAGTAACAAAGCCGCACGCCCGGGTGGCCCCCGGGGCGGCTCGGTGGCCCGTGGGCTGCTCCCCGCAGGGCGGCACGCTGCTCGGCCAGGGCCGGCCACTTCTCCCCGTGTCTGTCCCCTCCCCGGGCTAGGGATTAACCAGGAAGTGATACAAAAGGCACATATGCTCCTGTGTCCAGTCCTGTCTATTCATATGTGTGTTACTTAGCCTAATAAGGATTAGACTTAATGAATTGGAAGGAGTTAACAATATAAAGAGGCAATAGAAAAAGGCCTAAGTAGTCGTAATTCCATTTCATGTAGCTTTGCTGTTGCTTTGCTTTCAGCGAATAGGTGTAATCCTCTTTGAAATCAAAGGTGGTACAAAGTATGAATTTAAATTTGACATTTACAGCTCCTGTAAGATTTAGTATTCCAGAAAGGTTTGATCTTCAGAAAAAAAAAAAAAACAACTAGAAAGGCACCATCTGCTCTCCAGGACCGTCCCTCCACGCAGCACCCGCACAGAACTTCTGTGGCAGCCAGGCTTTTCCAGCGTGGGGTTGGGCAGCATCTGGGAGCCACATCTCTTCCTTCTGCCTCTGAGGGTCCTGCACACGCCGGGGGGATTTGTTTGAATGGGATTCATCTGCAAACTGGCACACTGTGGGTCCTGGGGAGCTGTGGTTGGAGCCTGTGGGCGCTCTCGCCCCAATAACGGTGCCTGTGCTGTGTTTAGGAGAGGGCACGGCCACTCGTGTCTCCCAGCACTGTCCCTGCTGCCTGTGCCAGGTGCCATGGCCAGCAGGAGCCGGGAGCATCACGACAGGACCTGCTTTGCATCTCACCAGAAGGCTCCGGTCTCAGTTCACCTGGTGCAGGGATGCTCTGCACTGAGCACAGCCACGAGGAGAGTGGTGCAGGATTTGGCCTCTCTTCCTCACCTCTGCTAAGTGGGAAGTAAGGAGCGTGTCCTTCGGAACGCTCGTCAGCTGAACTCCAAAGTGTCTGTAAATAGGGATTTTCCCACTTAAAGTCAATATACAGTTCCCTTCTGGAGATGGGTGGGTGTAAAAGCAGCCTAGCCAGGATAAAGCCCTGGGACCCCCGGGGATGCCTTCTGCTGGTAAAATTGGCAATAGATGGAGCTGGAGCTGCCTTACCTTCACCTGCTGGATGGGATGCCTGGGATGAACCTGGAGCTGCAAGCCAGGGCCAGGCTGGGCCCAGGTGAATGCAGAGCACCAGCCCATTGTCCCCTGAGATGTAGAGCAGAGAACATCTCTTACAGCTTTGACAAATGCATCTCCCATTTAGACCTTCCAGAGCTTTTGCTGTACACTCAGTTTCAACATACACCAAGCTTCCCATACTTCTGGGAGCAACGGCCCCAGGGAAACCCAAACATGGCATTGGTGCCTGGAAAATTCAAATCAAATGAGAGAATTTAGGGTGTTTGGACTGGCAGAGATCAGTGGGCTCGGGGGTGCTGGCCTTGCTACTCCTCCTGGTCCCCCCTCCATGGTGTGTGTCAAAGCTGTTCTCAAAGATATTTTTTTCTTGCTCCTGAAAGCAGACAGGCTCTGCGTGGAGGTGTCATTTGCTGCCTGTCCCTTATGTCATTGATTTTTAAGTCGTTAATTAACGCTAGGTGTCAGCCTGGAAGATGAATTCTGGCCCTACTCTCCCTTCTCTTTTGTTTTTTTGGATTGTAAATGTTATAGATCTCCCATGATGGAGGGAAGAGGGGTCAAAGGACATGAGAGCATCTCTGCATATGTGCACACAGTCCTCCCGAACTGCCCATCTGTATCACTCAATGGATGGGGACGGGTGGCGGGGGGGGACATCCCTTTTGTTGCCTGTGTCACTTCAGATAGAGACATATCAGCTCGGGCTGGACGGTGGGGCTGTGCGTGCGCAGGCGCACACTGTGTGTGTGGGAATTGAGGGAATGCTCTTGGAGCATGGCTGTGCCAGATTTCACCATCTCTGGTGTTGCACCAGATAGAGAGAGATTCAGAAGGGACCGCCCGTGCAAAAGGAGGGGTTTGCTCCCGTCCATGCACGGTGCCAGGGAGGGAGGAGGAAGGAGCAGGTTTTCTCCTGCAGACACATTTGGAGCCCCTCGCAGCTGTCAGCAGCTCTGCTCCAGCCCCTTTAGTCACAACTTGAAACCGAAGCTGCTGGGGAGATGTCCAGGCCATAGCAAGGTGGGATCCGTTTGCCCTTTTTAGTACAGCTGAGTGAAAAAATGCCCTGTGCCCCCCAGGGTGAGCTGCAGCTGGACTTCAGGGCTCGTCCTCCCCCGAGGGATGGTGGCAGTCCCTGGACAGGGCCCTGTGAACAGGGAGGGCACTGCTGTGGCTCCCCCTGTGCATGGGTGGAAGAGAAGCTTCTGGTCCCCTGTGCCATCATCTCCATAGTTCATGAACTGGTGTTGTCTGGGCCACCTTGACTTGGTGTCACGTCCTTACGCTCTGCGAGGAGCAGCAGAACTTGGCAGCAATGTCCTTCCCTTGCCAGTAAGTGTTAAATGAAGCTGTGTGTGGAGAAAGGAGATGATGCAGGTCCATGTCTGGAGGGTCCCTTGGCAGGGAGGTGCAATGTCCACAGCTCAGCCACCCCTGCACCCTTCCGATTTGGTGTCTTGATTTCCTCAGGGGCTGTGCCCAGGTCCTGCGGTGCCTGAGCTGCTGCTGAGGGACCTGGTGGTGGTGTCAGTCCTGGCTGCTGTTGGCGTGGTGCGAATGGTGCTAATGAAATGTGCAGTTTGATTTCGGAGCATCCCTGGCTCTTGAGGACAAGTAATTCTGTTACTGAATCACCTCCCTGGTATCACGTTCTATTACACTGTGAGGTGCATCAAAGAGTGATTCCCTCTGCTTCAGTTTGTGCTCCCAACAGTTTTTATTGTTCTGGAATGTCTTGAATTTGGTTTTGTTTTCAAACTTCTCACTTGATGTTGGCTTTGCAATAGTTCAAGAAATGGATTCTATAATTTGCTGCCTCCTCTGCCCGTTTGTGGAGCAGGAGGAGACCTGTCCATGCCAGGGAGAGGAGCCCCGTGGGGATCTGGGCTGTGCTGTGCTGTCACACACACGTCAGCTCGGCTGGGGCACTGATCTTTGTGTAGTGACTTTTCCTTTCTGCTGTGTTTTTGCTGACTGAACACAGAGGAGAGCTGCATCTCACGCCCTTCCTCCTCCCCATCTCCTCCAGCCCAGGGGTGGTCGCACGCTCCAGTTCACTGCCCGCTCCCTTCTTCCTCCAGCCTCTCGGGAAAACATCTCCCCTTGGAAGTAAGACAAGCAGGGGGGATGAGTGGGAGGAGGAACCGTGCTGCTCTGTGGAAGTTTGGGGTGTTTGAGAATGCTGATCGACTGCCACTGCTGTAAAACAAAAATAAAACAAACCTCTGGGAGCATAAATTGCAAATGAGCCTTGGAGGGGGTGATGCTAAGTTTTCCCACGCACGGATCTAAAGCAGGCTGAGCTGGTTTCCTACCCTGGGAGCTGATCCAGCCACACACACTGTTAATCCACTGTCCCCTCACTGTACTGTAAATCAATCGCAGGTCACACGAGAAGTGTTTTCGTACACTGGGGTTAAGAGAGGGCCTCGGACCTGGTGGCTTCAGGTCACTTCAGCATTGCAGGCTGGAGGCTGATGCTATCAATGGTGGGATTTGGGGGTAAGCTTTTATTAAGTGGGAGAATAATATCTTTTGTGGTCGAAAGAGTTTTTGTGGAAGAGCTTTGGGTTGTGCAATTAACCATGAACTGTGTTTTGCTCCTCTTTCCCGGAGGACACAAGGAGCAGAGAGCTCAGGTCATAGCAAGCCCTGCTGCAAATGGCTGCTCTTGGCTGTCATTCCTCCCCTGCTATTTGGGAACCTTGGAGTTTTTCTAGAGTTCTGATAATTTTTTCTTATCCTGCCTCAATTTTCCTCCCGAGAATTTCACTTTCTGCATATTTCCTACTTCTCCATATGTGCGTGTGTATCCATCTGAAACATCGTAGATGTACTGAAAAAACATAGAAAGTTCTTAAATCGCTGCTATTGTAAACTTGAGATATGGCCCATGTTAGTTTAGAAAGCTCAGCCTGGTCTTGTAGGAAGCTCTTGGGATAATGTCTGAGATTTGGGAGCAGAGGTCTGGGCCACATTCGGGCAGGACTGGAAGATTTGGGCACAACAAAAATCCACCCAAAGGAAACGCTGGGCTGAGCTCCTGGGTTTCCTCTGACTCTCATCACTCCAGGGAAGCACAAACCCGGCCGAGCTCCTCAGTCCTGTGCTCCTGTGTGTGCTCACGTCCTGAGGAAGGGTTTTGTTTGGGAGCAGAAGGATCCACCCCCTGCAGCTGAAGTTCACCCCTGTGCATAAACCTGTGCAAAACCAGGTCTCTGCTGGCTTGCAGGTGCCTTTGGGACAATTCCTGGGGAATTTGGGACATGCTGACCCCGGGTGCAGTGAGTCTGGTCCTGCTGTGAGCACCCCTGGCTGCAGGCATGCTCCTCTGCTCGCTCCCGTGGCCAAGTGCCACCGAGAGAGGATCTCCTGTGGAAACAACACACAAAGTGTGTGTTACCCTAAATCAAACGCTAGTGCCCGGCGAGCCCGGCTTTGCACAGGACACTGGCTCTAGAAAATTTACAGTATGCTTGGTTAAGGCAAGTGATTTTATTCTGTAAGCAGCCCTGTACTGAGGGGTTATTGCAGTGCTGCCAGCACGGGCTGTAAATATCTCTGGGCAACAAAACTATTCATTAAAGAAACGTACCCTCAGACTGCAGCCTGAAGTTTGCCGGCACTGAGCACCCCTCTCTGAGGGTTGTTCTTACGGAGCCTGACTGCAGGCACAGCCCCGACCCCCTGCCTGCATCCGAGATCAGAGATAGGGAATCATTCCTGGGGATCTGTTACTGCTTTGTGAGCCCATTCCTCCCTTCCCTCCTCTTCTGGGTGTCCTTAGCATGACGATACCATGGTATTTGCCTGCCACCTTCCAGCCCAGGACATGGGCACTCACACTCATTTCTCAGCTCTGATCTTTCATCCCAGTCCTCACCACTTCCACCATTCAGAACAAGCTGTTGTTGAAGTGACATCTTAATGCCAGTTAGCTGATTGATCTATTACCTGTCTGCCTACGTAGGGAGTAAGAGAATCCTTTAATCACTGGAATCGGAGAAATACAGCTTAAGAAAACCTCTAACAATGAACAACTTATTTTAAAAGTTAGCAAGTTCCACATGTTTCACTTTCATAGATGGGTTTGTTCCAGCAGAAAGAGAGGTCTTTGTCCCTTGGACTCCCAGAGGATTAGTGACATTGAATCGTGTTCCCCAGGTGTGAGCAGGGTGAGACCACCCCTCTTTTCAGGGAGCACAAAAATCCCACCCTAACAAAATGTGCCTGTTTGTCTCTTCAGGCCTAAAATGGGGCAGAAGGTCTGGGGAGTCTTTGTTAATGTGCTGCAGAACAAGTTGTTCTTCCCACGTGGAGGCAAATTCAGCACCTTTTACCAGTTCCAGAGCAAACCAAATGATATAAATGAACAATTACAAATCTAAATATTTAGGAGAGCATGCAGGAACAGCACTTAAGGGATAGATGGGGCATCTTTCACGGCACGTGCTAGCGAGGCCCAGGTTGGCCATGGCGCGTTGGTCAGGATGGATGTGCTCCCCCTGTCTAAATGCCTTTTCCAGTTTTTATCATGGTTTGGAAACAACTTCTTGCCCTTCCATACCGTGGCTCTTATAAACAAGTGTTCTGTTTAAAAATACGTGTTAAACGGTGTTAAGTAATGTAAGCAAATAACCCAGGTGCTGTCCTGGAGCTCCTTTATGCAGGGATGGAGCCTGGTTTGCATACTGATTTGTGTCTCTGCCTTTGCTGCTCCTGGCACCTGATCTTTCTTGCAGACGAGGCTATTTTGCCTCAAGGGTCCTCTACCGATTAAGTAATAAATAAATAAGGATAAAATGAACCTAGCCTTGCCTAAAATAATTTTGGAGGTTAAAAAAGAGAAAGATGGAGGGGGTTGCTATTGATCTGAGCTATTAAAACATCACAGCTACTTTTCTACATTAAATGGCAATAGGTTTAGGAGGTGAATATGGAGAGAAAGAGTGAAAAATAACAACCGTGCGTGAGATTAAGGGCTTTGTTTGCTCGTGAGGATTGCTTTGTTGTTTTTGTGGCTTTTTTTCTTGACTATGCCTTACTGTCATCCCCACTCCATGTGCTTGCAGAAATGTAGCAGATTTTTTCCAAAGTTGATTCCCTCTAATGAATGTTGCTTTTTAAACTGGGCTCACAGAAGTTTATTTTTGGAAGCCCAGAAAGGATTCCAGCCCTAAATCCCTCTCTTCTTAAACTCTCAGATTGCAAGGTCTGGCAGGCCAAGTGCCCAGGTTTGTCTGATGCATTAAACCTGACACCCTCTCACCTAATGGCCCTCAGATGGTCCCGGCGATAGCCCTCGCAGATGAGCCGCAGGGGTTCGAAGGGAACTCTTGTGCCTCGGCATAGCTTGTCCATGGCTGAGAGGAACAGCCTGGCCTGGACAACCTGGCTGAGCCACCATGAGCCTTTGCAGCTCCCCCAAGAGGTGCCTGCTCCACGCAGGGGGATGCTCGGGGAGGAGGCGGCGTTTGGGGTGATGCTTTTTGGTGGATCTCACCTGAGATGTGGTAGGCATTGCTTTATCTGGTTACATGAGAGGAAGCTCAGGCATGGACTGGCAAAATGATTTGCTTGAGGTCCTGCGGTATCAGGTCCTTCCCCAGCCCATCCCCACACTTCCCTCTCCTCCGTTGGTGTGGCAGGGAAAACTTGTGCTACAGAAACAGCTGCAAAGTGCTGGGGATGTTGGCTCTGGGCTGCGTTTGGGAAATAAAAGGAAACCAAACTCTATAATGTTTCATAGCTGCTGCCACAGCGTCGTCACACCTTGCTGTAGTGTGCCACGGGGCTGGGCTGGATGTGAAGGGTAAGCCAAGGGCAGGCAAAAAAAATCCTTGTTTTTTAATATTATGAAACTTCAAGTATTTCAAGTTGCTACAAATAATAAAGAGTAAATTTAAAAGGGACTGTGAAAAATGGGGCAATGAACATCTGTGCTGTCTTGATTTATCCGGTAAAAACAAGCAGAGGAGTGGAGGCAGGAGCAGGAGTCATTCCTCACAGAGCTGGGTGGTTGCAGGGAGCGTTTGCTGCATGGCAAAGAGCACCGGGCGAGAGGCGCGGAGCCCCAGCCTGCGCCACTGGAGCCTCGGATGTTAATCTTTGTGATGGGGAGGGAAATATTGACAGCAGGATGGTGCTCTCTGGTTTGAATGACAGGCCATATGTTTGTAAAATAGACTGGAGTACTAAATAGAAAAGGCATAGGCAAGTGGAGAGAGAGACGTATTTTCTCTTTCCATGTAAAACTTCCAGCGCTTGGCAGGAGCCCAGCAACAATTAATCAGCAGGAGCCTTTTAGAAAGCCTCTTCCTAGGAAATAAGGGTACAGAAAAATCCTTTAAATTAAACATAATTTAAAACAAAGTAGTGTGTCAATAGGGGGGAAAAGGAGAATGGACTTACAATAAATACAGATTACTCGGTATAAATCCATCAGGCCTGATCCTGGTCTGGAGCCCATCTGTGCCACCACATCTCTCTTGGCCTCAGACCTTTGCACAGGGATGAGCAGGGTGGTGGGGCCTGGGGGTGCCCCTGAAGGGCTGGGGTGCAGAGTGAGGTGCATGCCCGGGATGTCCCCCCAGCCCCTGGACCCGCGCAGCCCTGGGACCCCCCAGCCCCATCCCTTGGTGGAGGAGCAGGACTCTCACCATGGAGCAGTGAGCAGGAGAAATGCTGCTGGGGGGAGGGAGAGGAGGAGGAGATCAGATTTCTAAGCACCCTTGAAACCAAAGCTGCACTGTTTATAAACTTCCATAAATATTAATTGATATTTAATAAGGTAGGCAAACACAAGGGAAAGTATTGTTTTGGCCAACTCCTACACAGCGATCCCAGCCAAGCATGAAAGAGTTTGTGTAACTTTCCTCGGGGGTTAAGAGCAGGTCACGGAAGGTCCTTTTTCCTGGCCGGTGTCCCAGCTTTTTAAGCTATATGGGAACATAGGAGGCTCCTGGGAATTTAACCCAAATAGCTGCTGTCTGCAGGGCGAAGCTCCTGGGCTGCAGACAGCAAAGTGCCGAGAGCCCAGGGCGTGGGCATCGCCGCCCCGCACCCAGCCCTGGCTGCGGCTTTCCGGGGGGATTAGGCTGGAAAGGGGGTGACTGTTTTGTCAGATGGGCAGCCTGATGAGATAATCACAGCCGTTAATTGATGTGCTTTCCCACATAACTTGACAGTTCCAACAGGTGGTGAACGGCCCTTGTGCTGATTCACATCGGGCTGCTGTCCCGTGCCCGGGCTCCGACTCGTGCGGATAAAATCACCGAGAAATAGGTCGGTGTGGAAGGAGGAAAAGCTTGGCACTCCCCAGCACTCCTCGATTCCCACCAGCCCAGCTCCGTGATACAAGTCCCTTACAGGGCTTCTTTACATAATCTGTACTGCCAAAGGGTGGAGCAAAATTCAAAGGAATGCGTTTCCTGCCCTGATTTTTGGTGCCTTGCTGAGATTTTGCTGTAAGCTCCAGAAAAAGAATCATAAAATATTTTTTAGTTTTATTCCTCATTCTCCTCTCATGCATGGGCTGATTCATGGGTTTGCACTGAGACTTGGAGGAAAAATCAATGTCAAACAGAGTGGAGGCTGATATTATAAAATTAAGATCTAAGATTTTCTGGCCATAGAGCTGCACTTGGAGTTGATTTGTTAGGGAGACTTGGACTCGCAACAAATTCATGAAGGGGGTTTAGACAGGAGTCCTCACCAGCTCCTTTCCCTGCTTCCCACCCCACTCCACGCCCGGGCCAGTGTCTGGCTCCTCCTTGCTGCTGGTGGGGTCGAGCTTCCAAACCCACTGGTCCCCAGGATATTTCAGTGCACTTCTGCTCTGGGCAGTAGCCTGCTCCTTAGGGAAATGCCTCAGCCGGACCTGTGGCTGGAATGCCACGTTTCTGTTTCACAAGAAATTTCGTTTTTAAGTAAATGGCTGCAGTATCTATTCTGAATGCTAACAATTCCTGTGATTTTTCTGCTCGTTTGTTGGGGGCAGGGGAGGGAGCAGAGCAGGTTTCGTGGCCAGCCCACTGCAGTGCCCGGTCAGAGTCATTCCCGAGCAGCGAGAGCAGCCGGGACCCCCTCCCTGCGCGTGCGGAGTCATCGGAGAGAGGGCAGATGAGATCAGTTTGAAGAACGTGACGGCTCCTGGGGATCGAGGGAAAGTTGGAGATCTTGGGGTGGAGTTATTTTTTGTCTTGGTTTGCCTTTCCTTTTTCTTTTCTCTTTCCTGTTGGTGGGGGCAGGAGTGTCCCCACCATTAACCTGCTGCACCTCCCAACTGATGAGCATCATTCCCAGCTGCACCTTCTGGCATCCCGAAGCAAACCCCAGCCTCAGAGCTGAACATCACTGCTGGTATTCACATGGCAGACAAAGACAGCTTTACCAGAGCTGCCTGTCTGTATCGAGTTCACCAGCTTTTAATTACAACACCCCACAGTGGAAATTTCACAAAACATTTTATCTGTGCGTAAAATTTAATTAAACAAACAGAGCCCCACCGAAAGCATCGCATTCGTCACAGCCGAGGCTGCGGCCGAGCAGGGCATCTCCTGCTCTTACACATGGGTTGTGTCTCCGGATTGACAGGGGTTACCTTTGATGCAATGCAGATGGAAAAGCAAAATGTGGGGATTAATCCCCCTCTCAGCAGATTATGCAGAAGCGTGAGCAGGTGGCGGGGGAGGCCGAGCCCTTTCCATTTCTCATTATGTCGCAGCGGCGGTGTCGGCAGTGCCGGCCAAGCCTCTGCGAGGGTGTTATGTGATATAATTGTAAGATGGAAAACACTGAGGGAACTTCTGCCTCTGTGTTTGAAAGGCCACGATGGCATCTTTATTTGATAAAGGAATTGGATTATGTCTAATCCCCACACTTGGAGGCGTTTTATTACTTAGAAAACAGTTTCTTAAAAGCGTCTTTGCCGCTGCGAGCGGGGTGTGAGATATCACTCGCGGGAAGGACGAGGCCAAGTTTTCCAGGGATGAACAGAAATCCTTGGTTTCTTTTTTTGGGGGGCTGTGTTCAGATTTAAGGCGGTTTTGGTTAAGTCTCAATTCTAAAAGTAGAGTCCAGGCTGTGCCATTTAATGAGCATCTGATTAAGAGCCCGAAGCTGGATCCACCCAGCTTGTTGGCCAGGTACTTGAATGAGTTTGTGCCCCGACTCAGGGTATTGTGTAGGAATTTAGGTTCTTTCATAATAAATAATACATACATGAAACGTGAGCTCTGTAAATTTAGGGAAACGAGCTGTCAAGCTGCCCGAGGGGTACAAATGAAGAGGCAAGTGCCATGAACACAACACAACGTGCATTGTCTCAGGAACTTCCTTTGGAACCGGCAGTGGGACACACTTGGCAGATCAAAATGAAAGCTCAAAGGGCAGAAGGGGAATGACGTGGCTGGGGCGCGTTCGGTGGTTTAGGTCATTTGTAATGCTGTGGTGGGCCCATGAGCTGGGAACTGAGTGCTCCTGGACCTTGGGAAGCTCATGTGGGCTTTTTGGGTCAAACAGCACCAGGTTTCCCCAAAGCAGGGGCAGCAAACTTGCTCGGAGCTGCAAGTGAGGTCCCTTTTTAGCCTCTGCACTTTTATACCCTCGGTGTCCTCACAGCAGAACTGCTTCCCAGTGCTGTCTCATCTCAGTGGTCAAAGTTCCTGAGCAAAAGTACTCACTGAGATTCATTCCTCGTGCAGATCAGCCGTACTGGGAGGAGAAGCCTTCCTCACCCCAGTGAGCTCCAGCCCATCAAACCAAGGTGATCCCCTCCCTGGAGCCAGACCTTGTGCTGCTGAAACCAAACCCCTCTGCCCCCGCGCAGGCATTTATCACTACCTGAGGGCTGGGCAGGGTTCACTGCACTTCCAGCAGGGCTGGGACTTGGGGGAGCTGGGAGAAACTCTCTGGTTTCATCTAGAGTTGGCACTGACTTTTGAAGCTTTTTTTGACTGGAAAGCTGAGTGATGTGAAGCTCAGAAAAGCTGCTGGGAAAAGCTGCCCCTGGCTGGGGCTGTGCCTGAGCACACACCCAGCTCAGCACCCTCCTGCTGCCCTCACACCCGGCTTGGCCCCAGCACTCTCCTTGGCTCAGGAGAGCTGGATCAAGACCCTCTTATCCCTGCTCTTCCACCTCCTCACAATTAAAATTGTTCTAGTCATCCTAATCTCTGTGAGCATTTGGGTTTTAGAATTGCTTTGGAGGTTTTCCCCCCTTGAAATTCCCTTTGTGCTTTGGTTTTGTGGCTGAGCTGCGAGTGCTGCTCGAAGTGAGACCTGGTTGCTGTCTGCTCCTCACCAAGCCTGTCTCCTTGGGCTTCAGAGGGCAGCAGGGTTCTGGCTTGTTTGGAAAAAAGATCAGCTTTCTCCTGGGAGACAAATATAGTCATAATTTAAATGGCAGGACCCACTTTGGAGTGGGATGTGGGTGGGAGGGAGGGTGTGTGTCCATGTGTCCATGTGCTGACACCTCCCGTGTTGGGAATCCTGCTCCTCCTTTCTCTGCTACTCATAAATCTTACTTGACAGCTTGTGGAAAAATATTTTTTAAAGTGCATCAGTGAAGAAAGAAATTGTTTCCCAAAAAAATGAAGTTTGGAATTTCAGAAGAGCACTGTTCTAGAGGCTGGTCCCAGCTGTGCTGTAGGAAACAGGAATGTCCGGGGATGTCTGGTGTAGGAAGGGTTTGCAGGGAACATGGGGATGTTTCTGCGTGGCTCTGAACCTGGTTCGTTTGTAAAAAACAAATGAGTTTCTTTACTGACCATAAGCTCATTTAGCTCTTTGTCCACGCAGCTGGTTCCCACGTGTGTTGTTGGTGAAATGCTCTCCTTGAAGCTCCCTGGAGAAGCTGAATGTTGCTTTCTCCAGAGGATGCACAGCCAGAGCCATGGGTAGATGTGTAAGAGGGGACCCGTTCATTTTGTCAACCCTCTCGCAGATCTGTGTATGCTTAGGGGATGTCCTGCACTACGGTCTCCTCCTGCCCGTGATGGGGTTGTGAGGGCAGCATTGCTGAGCCCCGTGCAACCAGAGCATCCCTCACCCAGAGGGGCTGTGGTGGTTTGCTGAGGGTGCTGGTGGTACCCAGGGCAGAGGTGGGGGTGCTGAGCCTGGATCTAAAAGCTTTTCTTCTCTCCTGAGCTCACTGCCTGCCCACGTGGGAGATGCATAGCCTTCTCCTGACTGACCAGTGGCCAAAAGCAGAGAAGCATTTTATTCCAGAGGCTGGTATTTCAGTATACAAGCGCTTTTGAAATCGGGAAAAATGGGTGGAAATTGCAGTGGGCTTAGCAGACAAAATTGAGCAGTTGACTGTGGCAAGGCACACAGTACTTAAATGCAAGAGCTGATCTAATCGTTGTTCTCGAGGAAGCTTTTTGCTGCATTTTAGCACACAAAGCTTTTCGTTTTCTCTTTTGTGGCTTGAGCTGCTATTTAAGAAAGCAAAAATCAATAAACCTTTCCAGCTTTCAATCTTTTGCCCCAAAAGGTGTTTTTTTGGGTAGTGTTTTGTCATTCATAAGCTGTGGCGACAAATCCTTGACATCATTCGTGGATAATATCGATCAGCTCTTCCGTTGCGCCAAAGGACAAATAGAAATCATTTATCTGTCTGGACTCCAAAACAGCAAAAGACAAAGGGCTCTGCCAGCCACCCATGACAATCAGCAGCTGAAGGTATTAGCAGGGGGTCAAGTTCAGAGGTCAGCGGTCAAACAGGTTGTCATCAGTTTCTCACAGCTATCAGAGTGGAAAAACCCAGCTGGTTCTTATTAGCCAAATCCAGGGAGGCTGGCGGTGGGTGCTCGGTGCCTCCAGGGTACTGCCAGGAGGAACAGGGCCACTGCCATTCTCTTCCTAACAGAGGATACATCGTAGGTTTGGGTTGATTTAGTGTAAATATGGGGTCTCAGCTCCACCTTCACTCTTCTGGGAGCTGCTGGGACTAAGGGCCAGCCCAGGCAGGCCATGAGAAGCTGCAGATTTCCATGATCTCATCAAAGCTGGTGTTGCTCTGGGCATTCCCAGGATCCATTTGGTTTGATGTTGTTAAATGATTTCATTCCCTGAGCATCACAGCTCTCCCTTGGGAAGGAGCTGGTGTCCAGCAAGGGGCTGCAAAGGGTTTGACATGGGCATCTGTACACCTGACTTACAAACCAGTTGTAGTGAGGGATTGCATTAATATTTCTCGTTGGCGTCTGCTCTTCTCTTTTTATGTGCTCTGAACGCTTTTGTGGGCTCTCTCCCCCTCTCCGATCTCCATCTCACCACAGTTATTCCCAACGTTTTTATTTTAAGGGGGCTGGCAAACAGAGATCCATCTTGTGCTTGACCACGAGCACCTTGGTGGAGTTCCGCTCGGTGATGGCGCTCACGCAGTAGTGACCAGCGGTGCCGGCAGCCTGGCGAGAGCCACGCTGCACACACACTGCCAGGGACAGCTCATCTGAGCTGTCACAAGTTTCCTTCCATTCCTCAACAACTCGTTGAGGCAACGGAGACTTTCTTACGAGAAACGGGCATCTTCTAGTGCTGTACCAGGGTGTTCTCTTTGCATTTGAGGCAGAGAGCTGGGGAAGTGCTTGTGCAGCCATAAATCCCACTGGATGGATCAGCTGGGTCCGTGGTGCTGGGAGCCAGCACTGCCTCTTCACACCACAAAGTTGATGTAGCAAATGCAGCGCTTTGCTTAAATTTCTTCTCATAGATAGAAATTCTCCCTTTTATTTGTTTTCTTCTCCCAAGGACACTGTCAAGGTCACCATGAATCCTGATGCTCCAAAGAGTGTATCAGGGATACAAACCCATTTCACCAGGCTATTGTTGTATGTATCCTCCTGTGCATCCAACTTCATTTCCACTTCAATTTTATCAACCTTCCGCTGGAGACTCAAGGAGATAGGAAACAAGTACTGACACGAATTAGCCCGGAGATTGACTGATATAGCTCAGCCCAGGGAATCCTGGGTAAAACCTTCTCTGGGCTCTTTCTCTCTTGCTCTCTCTCTCTTTTTTTTTTTCCCTCC